>JAODXR010000019.1:21404390-21427832 GCA_028877395.1 Cathorops festae
TGGATAGATCTCAAAAGAGCAGTGCATGCAAGACAGCCCAAGAAACTTGTAGAACTGGAAGCCTTTTGCAAGGATGACTGTGTGAAAATCCCCCAAGTAGGAACTGAAAGATTATTAGCTGGCTACAAAAAAGTGTTTATAAGCCATGATACTTGCCAAAGGGGTGTTACTAAGTACTGACCATGCCAGGCACCCAAAATTTTGCTTTCATTTTTTGGTATTTTACACCTGTAAATGATGGAAATAAAAATGTACTCTTGTGGAAAATATTAAAGAAATGTGTTATCTTTACCCTTATGCCTTTTGGTGATTAGTTCATCTTCTGCTCACTTAATCATTCACACTAACAGACATTTTCAGCAAGGGGGCTAAAACTTTTGCATGCCATTGTAATGGAATAGGAAAGATCAATCATAATGGGCAAATGCTGCTTACCAAATGCACTGAGCACAATCTCCTTATTGCAAACACTGTATTTCAAATAAAGAACAAATACAAAGGAACGTGGCAGTACCCCAGATCAAAACATTGGCATCAGATTGACTTCATAATCATTAAGTCTAGGGGCAGAAAGGAACTTAAAAGAGCTCAGGCTATCATCAGTTCTGACAGCTGATTAACTGACCATCATTTAGTAAAATGTGAGATTATGAACAAGCCCAGGAAAAAAAGACAAGACTTCAAGCCAAAAAGAAGGCGTTTAATGTTGCCTCCCTACAAAACCCTGCTGTTCAACAAAACCTTCAGACAATGTTGGTTGACAGCTTCTCTCAATTCACAGAAGAAAAACCTGTGGTAGATTCATGGGATGATATGAAGAATGTGATTCTCAACTCATATATGAAGGCACTTGGCTCACAAAGGAAGGCTAATCATGATTGGTTTGATGAGAACACTGCTGAAATCAAAACACTTTTTGAATGTAGAGGGAATGCATTCATTAAGTCGCAGAGAAACCCAAGAACCAGATCATCTAAAAATGAATTACTAAAAGCAAGAAATGAACTGCAACAATGTACTTGTGAATTTAAAAAATCAGTGGTGGAAGAATAAGGCTACAGAACTCCAGGAGTTAGCCGACATACAGAACTCAAAGGCCTTCTTCTCTGCAATGAAGGCTGTCTATGGCCCTAGCATACATGGACCTACCCCAGTGAGAACTGAAGATGGAACCCTTGTCAAGGATCATGCTTCTGTACAGGCACACTGGTGGGAGCATTTTTATAACTTGCTATTGTGAAGCTGAAGTAGACCCAGCCATATTAGATGATCTGAAACAGTTCCCAATCAAACATGATCCTCCTACACTCTGTGAAGTTCAGAGAGCATTAAAGACATTAAAAGTGGCAAAGCAACTGGTCCGGATGGAATTCCATCTGAAGTTCTGAAGTATAGTGGGCCAGAATTGACTCAACATTTGTGGCTACTCATACAAGGCATTTGGACTGAGGAGCAAGCACCATCTGATCTCGAAGATGCACTGATAGTTACCTTCCACAAGAAAGGTGATAAGGCTGTCTGTGGCAACCGCCAAGGTATCTCATTACTGTCAACCATTGGTAAGCTGTTTACAAAGATTCTGCTAAAGAGATTAGCAAAAATTTCAGAGGATGTTCTGACTGACAGAGGATGTTCACAGTGTGGCTTTTGTCCTGGGATAGGCACCATCGACATGATTTTTGCCTTCTGGAAAATAAAATAAAAAAAGTGCAGGGAACCACAGACATCTCTCTATACAGCCTTTTTTGATCTATCAAAGGCTTTTGACTCAGGAAACAGAGATGCTTTATGGAAAATTTTGGGTAAATATGGGTGCCCAGATAAACTGATCACCATGATATGCCTACTCCATAATAAAATGACTGCTTCTGTTCTCTGTGAAGGTGAACAAGTGGAACCATTTCCTGTGAAAGCTGGTGTCAAACAAGGCTGTATAATAGCTCCAATGCTGTTTGGTCTCTTCATGGGTGCTGTCCTGCAAGTGGCCAGACCAAATCTGGAAAATCATGGAATACAGGTAGTTTACCGATTTGATGGTAGCCTTTTCAACCTTCGTCAATTACAAGCTAAATCTAAGGTGTCTGTGGCTTCAGTTGTAGAACTTCAGTATGCAGATGATGCTGTGGTCTGCTCAAACACAGAAGATGGGCTGCAGATAATCACAGATGCTTTTGCAGTAGCCTACAAATGACTTGGGCTATCATTAATCTGCACAAAAATGGAAGTCATATGTCAACCTGCTGTTTCAACTACAACCCAACCTGAAATCTTTGTGGATGGTAGTGTACTTAGGGTAGTTCTGCACTTTAAGTACCTTGGCAGCTATGTCTCTATTGATGTTTCCCTTAATCATGAAATAAATAACAGGATCAGTGCTGCAGAAACAGCTTTTGTCAAACTATGTAAACGTGTCTTTGCCAATCATGGCCTTGAGCTAGAAACCAAAATACAAGTCTATCAAGCCATCATCATACCAACCCTCTTGTATGGAGCAGAAATGTGGACTGTGTACCATTACCAAATAAAGCAACTTGAGAAATTTCACCAAAGATATTTGCACTTGATCATGAATGTTAAATAGTATGATCGTGTTACAAATACTACAATTCTTGATAGAGCCTCCCTAATGAGCAAAGAGGCTATGCTGCACCAAAATAGGTTGAGATGGTATGGATACTTGGTTAGAATGGACAATAAATGCCTCCCTAAACAGCTTCTCTTCAGTCAGCTTTCCACAGGAACAAGAAATACTGGTGCCCCTAAGAAAAGGTACAAGGATGCCCTTAAGAGAACTTTCAAAGAGTGTGAGATTGATGACTAGGCCATAGCTCTAAATGACAGACTTCTATGGAGGAATATGGTTCATAATGGAATCAAGACTTTTGAAACCAATCGACAGAAAGCCAAGGATGAGAGACACTAAAAGTGAAAAGCAACTCTAGCCCTAAATCTGGGATAACCTCCTAGCCAGATTGTCTGAAAAATGTTCATAGACCACCATGCTCATGTCAAGCAGCAGTGATGAAGTCTGGAATGATGATAGATTTTAAATATTATGCTGAAATGAAGGATTTTGATACTTTTGAGAAGATATGGTGTTACAGGGAAGCCTTGTGCTCAGTTAAGAATGGCAAACTGGTTTATGGAGAATATATGGATTATTTATTTATTTATTTATTTAGTGGTTAGCACTGTCGCCTCATAGCAAGAAGGTTCTGGGTTCAAGCCCCAGGGCCAACAGGGACCTTTCTGTGTGGAGTTTGCATGTTCTCCCTGTGTCTATGTGGGTTTCCTCTGGGTGTTCTGGTTTCCTGCAATGACATGCAGGTTAGGCTAATTGGTGTCTTTAAATTGACCATGTGTGTGAATGGTTGAGAGAAAACCTCTATAATAATCCAGTCGAAGGCAATGGGAAACCACTACTGTAATGTTCCCCAGAGACTTTGATGGCTAAAGCTGTCAGAGTGGCCATGTCACTGTAATGATATACCAAGATGGATCGATGGATGATTGTTCATCGAGATTGCTCTTTTTGTATCACATTTAAACTTATAGCTCATGAAAGTTTGCTCAATTTATTTATTGATTGATTGATTTTATTTATGAATGAATGACCCACAAAAATGCCAGGGACTCCAGCTTGGCCAGTCATGTGCACTGCAAAAAAAAAAAAAATGCTATCTTAGCAAGTGAAAATATCTTGAAAATAGTTTAAACAATCTAGCATTTCCTATTAGAAGAACACAAAACACCAATTCTGAGATTATTAAACTTTGTTCTCAATTGCAACCAACTCATTTCCTAAGATGTCTTGTCAAGTAAGAATATATGTCCATGCAGTAAGATAATTTCACTAGTATGAAGTAATTTTCTCCTCAAATTCAGTTTAAAATTTTTTGCAGTGTGGGTCCTAGGACCCAGGACAAAAAATCCTAGTGCCATCTCTACCTACAGTATAAAGCTAGAATCAACATGCATGTGTTTTATGGCCTTTGAGCAGGTAATCACGACAGTCCATGCAAGCTCATGACCCTAAACTTAACCCCAGTTCACAGCTGATGTCAGAGAAGGGTATTCCACACTGATTGGCTGAGTGTGTGTGATATCCTGCATTGACTGGATGAGCAATGCGCAATTAATATTTATAGGTAACTTATGCAAAAATTGCAAAGCCTTCAAGGCAGGTATGAGTGAGTAAAACACAGATGGGTTGCATCTTAATTATGGAGTTTTTCACAAAGAAAACTGGAAAACAACTCAGCAACAGTGACAGACCATATTTGTGAGACCATGACAGTCAGTTTGCTGCATGTTGTTGACCAAATTTTGCCAAATGCCAAGTCATCTGATGGTTTTTATTATTATTATTATTATTATTATTATTATTATTATTATTATTATTATTATTATTATTATTATTATTTTATCATTGTAACAATTCCCTGATTACTGTTGACACTGAATAACAGGCAGGCAGGCAGGCAGGATCAGGCTCACTTTTGGGGTTTTATTTGAAACACCACTCAAACAAACAACAAAAAAGCACTCTTTTCAGCTGACTTAAACTAATGCTTGAATCAGTGCACCAGCATGACTTCAGCCTGGGGAAGATGATGACTTTCTGCTCCTCTCGCCCTTTTATCTGTTTGCTCTCACTGCACACAAACACACAGACAGCACATTAATTCACAACAGGTGCTTCAACTTTGCCACTCACCTTCCCTGGCTTCTCTTTAAACTGACCCTTGATCATGGCCCCGCTGCCACATACCCCCACCACCTGACTCAGGCCGGGGAGCCATCCAGCCTGCAGCTGACTCCCCCTCACTGGGAGAGGTAGTCTGCTACCACCATCTGTGCCCTGGCATCTAGACTACCTCGAACTTAAATAGCTGCAGAGCCAGATACCAATGGATAATCCAGGCATTGGCATCCTTCATGTGGTGGAGCCGCTAGAGCAGGCGTGATCCAAGCAAAAGGTGAAAGGGCATCCCAGCTGGTAATAATGGAGGGTGAGGACCACCCATTTGATGGCCAAGCACTCCTTCTCAATGGTGTTGTACTTCATCTTCCTAATGGACTGCTTGCAGTTGATGTACAGCATGGGGCGCTCCTCACCCTCCACCATTTGGGACAAAATGGCACCTAGCCCTCAGTCAGACATGTTGCACTGCAACACAAAAGGGAGACAGAAGTCAGGGGAGTATAAAAGTGCCCCACCTCACAGTGCATCTTTTACTTGGTTAAAGGCCTACTGGCACAGCTCTGTCCACTGGACTGGATTTGGCGCTCCCTTTTTAGTGAAGTCAGTCAGCAGGCTGGTAACATCTGAAAAATTAGGCACAAACTACCTATAATAGCCACCCAGCCCCAGGAACTGCTTCACCCCCTTTTTGGTCTTACATCTCAGCCAGGCTACAATTGCTGCAGTATTATCAATTTGGGGATGCACCTACACATGACCCAAGTGGAAGCCCAGATACTGTACTTTTCCTTCACCCAATTGCACACTTCTTCAGGTTTGCTGTGAGCCCTGGGTGCCTCAGTGACCTCAGGACCACCCTAAGATGTTGTAGATGCCGCTCCCAATCATTACTATAGATGATTATATCATCTAAGTAGGCCACCACATATGCATTGTGGGGACAGAGAATTCAGTCCATGAGATGCTGAAACACCACGGGGGCCCCAAACAGCCCAAAAAGAAGGGTGACAAATTGGTCTAAACTGAACGGAATGGAAAAGGCCATTTTTTTCATGGGATAATGGAGTCAAAGGGATCTGCCAATATCCTTTTGTTAAATCCAGTGTCGAGTAAAATCAAGCCATGTGTAACTGATTGAGCAGTTCATCAACACGAGGCATTGGATATACATCAAATTTAGATACTGTGTTGACTTTTCTATAGTCTACAGAGAATCGGACCAACCCATTGGTCTTGGGAACCAAGACCACTGGGCTGTTCTAGTTGCTGTGTGACTCCTCAATTACCCCCATCTTCAGCATAGCTTGGAGTTTGTCCCGAACCACATTTTTCTTGTGTTTGGGGAGCCAATACAGGCAGCTGCACACCACCACCCCAGGGGAGTCTCAATGTGGTTTTCTATTAGGTCAGTATGCCCAGAGAGGGGTATTGGAGAACACATTGGAGAATTCCTCCTGCATACTAATCACCTGTGCTCTCTGGGATGGTGAGAGGTGGTCTCCTCAGGGGACCAGGGTGAATTGGAACGCACTTTTTAGACTTACCTCTGGTCCCAGCTCTGTCCTCTCTAGAACTACCTTTGCCAGAGCTACAGGAACCTCCTTTCTCCATGGTTTCAGGATATTGAGGTGGTAAATTTGGCATGTGTCGCCCCATCTGGATGTTTGACCTTGTAGTCAACCTCTCCAATTCATCGTGTGACCTCAAAGGGTTCTTGCCAGTTGGTGACCAATTTTGAACTTGAAGTGGGCAGTAAAATGAGGACTTTATCTCCCAGTGCAAATTCCCATAGACATGCCCTTCTGTTGTACAGGCAAGATTGACATTCTTGGGCCTGTAGCAAATTCTGCTAGGTTATGTGGCTCAGTGCATGGAGTTTTGCTCTCAGGTCAAGGATGTATTGAATTTTGTTTTTGCTTTGAGAAGACTGCTCCTATCAATTTTCTCTAATGATGTCACCATGGGGCTTGCACCCATACAGCAATTCAAATAGGGAAAACCCAGTGGAGGCTTGTGGGACCTCATGCACTGCAAACAACAAAGGGTCTAACCACCTGTCTCAATTTTTAGCATCCCCATCAATGAACTTACAAATCATATTTTTAAGTGATTGTTTAAATTGTTTGACCAGACTATCCATTTGCGGATGATAAACACTAATCTGAATCAATTTAATTCCCAATAATTCATACAATTCATGCAGTGTGTGTGACATAAAAGTAGTGCCTTGATCAATCAGGATTTCTTTTGGAATCCCGACTCAGGAGATAACACAGAAGAGTGCCTCTGCAATATTGCATGCAGAGATATTGCTGAGCGACACTGCTTACGGATATCGTGTTTCATAATCCACTATGACTAACGCAAAGTAATACTTGTGTGCAGATTGATCTAATGGCCTGATGAAATCCATGCCAATTCTTTCAAAGGGGATCTCAATTAATGGGAGGGGATGAAATGGCGCTTTTGGGGTGGCCACTGGATTCACCAGCTGGCATTCACGACATGCCATACACCACCTGTGGACATCAGCACAAATCCCTGGCCAGTAGAAATGGGCTATGAGGTGATTTAGGATTTTATTCTGCCTGAAACACTCAGCCATAGGATTATGAGCTGCATGGAATAAAAATTCCCTATGGCTCTTCGGGACCAACAACTGTGTAATATTTTCCTTTGTTTTAGTGTCCTTTGTCACTTGATATAGCCTATCCTTCATAACACAAAAGTACAGGAAGGAAAATGTAACATTAGGCTGGAGGATTTGGCCACTGATTACTTTCACTTGGTCAAAAGCATGTCTCAGAGACTCATCACGCACCTGCTCCAATGGGAAATCCCCTAAGGGGTTCTCCCCACTCTCTGTATCATCATGATGCAGAGCTGATGGAGATGGCCATGGGACCAGCTCCCCAGCCAATGTTGCAGCGAGATTCCCCCATGACGTGTTATTGCAGGACCCACCCACTACTATCTATTTCATTAACATTTTAAACCCCAGCCAATTGGTTCCCAAGATCAGTGGATGGATGAGGCTCGGACTATCCACCACCTCTACACTATGCTTTTCTCCCCAGAAATGAATGGTGACAGGCATTAGTGGATATTTGTGTATATCACTGTGCACACACTTATCCTTCACCAAATGTGCATTCCTCAGTGCCCTACACTGAATCAGGCTTTGATGTATGGAGGTCTGATTACAACCCTAATCCACTAAAACCTGATGTGTACCCCCTTGAATACTTACCAGCACGCGATATGTTCCAGCTCGATCGAGGGAAGTTTCTGGCATATTAGGGATCCAGACCACTGCCCCTCCTTCATCACCTGGCACTTGTCCTGGAAGTGCCCAGGCTCCCTGCAGTGCCAGCATGCTGGCCCAGGCCTCACCTCTACATTGCTGGGGCGAGGAGCACTTACATGTGGGGAAGACACAGAAACATAAGGGGAAGGGGGAAGGGGAACCACAGGCTTGGGGAGCTGGCTGTGGTGGAGTCCACCCCCACTTCTGCAGTACAGGGAAGGGATGGGAGGGAGGGGAGGAACATGAGGGGGGATCAGAATGAGAGAGAGAGAGAGAGAGAGAGAGAGAGAGAGAGAGAGAGAAAAGAAGAAGGAGAAGCCGGATGTCCGCCTGCCACTGGAACTGCTGCCAGATAGTCCACTGCCAGCTCAATGGCCTGATCCAGCAACACTAGGCAGTGGCACTGAACTCATTCCTTTGTCCCCCTTGGCAGTTGAGCAATGAATTGCTCCAGTGCCACCACATCAATGACTCCCTTAACATTGTGTTCCTCGACTTCCGGTTTGGGCCATGTTGGAGTAAGACGCAGGAAAGGTGAGCTCTGACCAAACTTGAATATAACACCCTTTGAAATGTCTCCAGTATCATAGAATTTATGCAAACTTAGAGCTACAAGCTACTTTTCACCTTGAGCATATAATGAGCAGCAAAAAGAATATTAAACATTCGACACCAGCTCGACCATCAACAAGAAACGTGACTATTGCCGACAAGCTAGCTGCCATGGCCTCTCCAGGCGACAAACCCTCCCCCAAGGATAGTGGAGGAATTTCTATGATTCAACTGGTGGAAGAGTTATCTAAACAGCGGGCTAATCTGAAAGAAGACATCTCTACCCTTATCCAGGAATCTGTTGGCCCTCTACAAGCTTCCATGAACGCTTTAAAAGAAACCGTGGATAACTTTCAGCGTCGCCTGACCGCAACTGAGTCACTAGCAGGGGAGAACTTTGATAAGATATTCGCAGCCGAGTCGGCCATTAAAGCTCTGCAAAAACAGAATGCGACACTACTGGACTGCGTGGAGGACCTGGAAAATAGATCTAGGAGAGCGAACTTGAGGATTGTGAACGTACCTGAAAACAGCGAAGGGGGTGAGGACCCTGTTACGTTCATGTCGAACATGCTGATGGAGGTGGTGGGCCAAGAGGTTTTTGAATCCCCACCAGCTTTGGAACGATCACACCGAGTGGGCAAGAAACCTGACAGGCCTGGAAAATCTCCCCGTCCGTTCGTTGTGTGCTTTCAGAGGTTCCAGGAAAAAGAAAGACTATTGCGATGGGCAAGACAGCACGAGCTGAAATACAAGTCCACTACCGTGAGAATATACCCGGATTACAGCGCTAACCTGTCAAGGAAGCGGGCTGCTTTCAAGGACATTAAACAAGCGCTGTTTAACAAAGGAATAAAATTTCAACTTCTGTACCCCTGCTGTCTTCGAGTTACATTTGGTGGGAATACCTTCAAGTTCAGCACGCCTGAGGAGGCGAAAGTCTTCTACGATGAACAAGTGGTGGCTGATAATGAGACGGACTGAAACGTAGCCTATTGCTTAATCTAGTTTGCCTAATGGTAAGAATCTTTACTCATATCCAAGAACTGATTTAGCATTATTTTGATTTGCCTAATGGATAAAGAGTAACCAACCATTTTATGCGTAAATTTAGAGGACCGTCGGACTTGTGTCTTTGTGAAATATGGCTTACAGCCTAATGGAAATTGTTATCCTCTGTTAACATTAGTGCAGGCATACAACGCTATGTGTCCTGAGCTCATTGGCTAATACAATGCAAATTATTTTGTTGTTTGTAAATGATACTGGGAAAATGTGTATTTTACTTGTAGTCTACATTTACAAAGGTCAGGTTAAACTCGCACTTAGGTTAAAGTTGTTATTTAGTTTAGATTATGTACCTCCGGTGTTGTCAGTTTTTAGAGGGATGCCTGCAGTCTGCCTCCGTTCTTGAGGCAGGCTTAGGAGAATTTAGTACGGTGTCTGAAGTTGGAGCTGGCTGTGCAGTTGATACAGCCAGCCTTTCATGTTTGTTTTCAGTTAAGGGTATATTTACTGCCAAACTGTTTTGTTTTGTTTTGGAGGGTTTATTAGACCATACTCATTATCAGGGGGCAAGGATGTCTTGCTTTTTTTTTTTTCTTTCACTCAATTGATGACAGCTAGCACTAGTAGCATTGGGGCTGGATTGGGGGTGTCACCTACCCGTATGATAACCTGGAACGTAAAGGGTTTGAATGGACCTGTTAAAAGGGCACGTATATTTTCTCATTTGAAAAAGTTAAACACAGAAATAGCATTTTTGCAAGAAACCCATTTAACTGTGGCGGATCATGTTAGACTTAAGAAAAATTGGGTTGGTCAGACTTTTCATTCTGGTTTTAATTCCAAAGCAAGGGGGGCAGCAATAATAATCCATAAGAGGGTAATTTTTACACCTTATAAAACCATCTCTGATCCACAGGGGCGATTTATAATAGTTTCTGGTCTTCTTTACAATTCCCCAGTAGTGCTTGTCAGTGTGTATGCCCCTAACTGGGACGATGTGAACTTCTTTAAAAAACTTTTTTCATTAATACCAGATTTAAATTCACACAGGTTGATTTTAGCTGGAGACTTAAACACAGTGGTTGACCCAGCTGTAGACCGCTCAAACCCCAAAACATTAACACGATCCAAGATGTCACAGACTCTGTGTGAACTTATGGATCAGATTGGCTGCATTGATCCATGGAGGTTCTTATACCCACTCAAACAGGAATTTTCATTTTTTTCACATGTTCATCATACATACAGTAGAATAGACTATTTCTTTATTGACAAGTCATTCCTCCATATTCTTAAGAAAGTTGAATATGCCACTATTGTGGAATCAGATCATGCCCCTGTGGTTCTTGATTTAGCTTTTTCCCAAAACTTATCACAGCCTCGAACTTGGAGGCTCAATACTGCTTTATTGGCTGATAATCAGTTTTGTGAGTTGATATCTAAAGAAATTGAGGAATTTTTGCAATTTAATAGATCAGAATCAGTTTCTCCATCCACTTTATGGGAGGCCTTAAAAGTTGTTATAAGGGGAAAGATTATTTCTTATTCCTCTTCACGTAACAAAGCAAAAAAGCAGAAAGAGCAAGAGCTTTTACAGTCCTTAAAAATATAGATAATGAATATTCCAGTTCCCCTTCCCCAGAATTATATAAGGAGAAAATCGCTCTGAAAACTCAATATGATTTATTATCAGTGGAACGCACTGAAAAGCAATTCCTATGGTCTAAAGGTCACTTCTATGAACATGGAGAAAAGGCGGGTCGCTTGTTGGCCTATCAGTTGAGATGCAGATCTGCTTCACGTCTGATTCCACAGATTCGCAATGCCTTCCAAGTACTAACTACAGATCCTGTGGAAATAAATAATATTTTTAGAGAATATTATTCGGACTTGTACACTTCTGCATCTCCTCATGATCCATTACCAATGATGACCTTTTTAAACAATCTGGATTTTCCTAAATTAGACCAAGACAAGCAAGATATTTTAGATAATCCCTTGCAATTACAGGAAATCTTAGATTCCATTAAGAAAATGCAAAGTGGTAAGACCCCAGGTCCCGATGGCTACCCAATAGAATTTTTAAAGAAATTTAGTGTCCAACTTGCTCCACTTCTCCTTGATTTGTTTAACCATTCCCTTAGCCAGTCCAGGCTTCCACTAAGTCTGACAGAGGCATCTATTTCTCTTATTTTGAAACCAGGCAAGGACCCAAATGAGTGCGGGTCGTACCGCCCAATCTCACTTTTAAATGTGGATACGAAGATCCTGGCCAAGCTCCTTGCCTCAAGATTGGATAATGTTATGCCCCATTTGATTTCAATGGACCAAACTGGATTTATGAGGGACCGCCACTCTTTCACTAATATTCGTAAACTTTTGAATATTGTGCACTCCTCTGCGTCCAGGGAGGTTCCAGAAGTGGTTGTCTCCCTGGACGCGGAGAAGGCATTTGATAGAATTGAGTGGAATTATTTGTTTGCTACATTGTCAAAATTTGGCTTTGGCCCAAAATTTATTTCTTGGATTCGTCTATTATACACCTCCCCAAAAGCATCAGTGGTAACGAACAAAATAACCTCTAAACCATTCTCTCTGTTTAGGGGCACGCGACAGGGTTGTCCCCTTAGTCCCCTTTTATTTGCTTTGGCTATAGAACCCCTGTCAATTAATCTACGAACTTCAACCTCAATAACAGGGATTAAGAGGAATAATTTGGAACATAGACTTTCTCTGTATGCCGATGACCTGCTGTTGTACATCTCTGATCCAATAACATGCGTCCCCAAGGTTTTAGAAATATTATACGAATTTGGGCTATTTTCTGGTTATAAGTTAAACCTTAGTAAAAGTGAATGTTTCCCTATCAACAACCTTGCTCTTCAGATTTTGGATAACACACTCCCCTTCCATATTTCTAAATCTGGATTTAAGTACTTAGGTATACAGTTCACTAGATTATTTTCTGAGCTTTATGAGAAGAACTTTAAACCCCTCATGAGCAAGTTGCAATCAGACCTTCAGAGGTGGTCATCCCTATACTTATCTCTTGCAGGCAGAGCTAACTGCATAAAAATGAATGTTTTACCCAGGTTCTTGTATTTGTTTCAATGTCTTCCAGTTTTTCTGCCCAACTCTTTTTTTCAGTCGTTAAACAAGTTGATTTCCTCTTTCCTGTGGGATGGTAAAAGCCCCAGAATCCGCAAGGAGTTTATGGAGAGGGCCAGGAATCAGGGTGGCTTAGCACTACCAAATTTTAAAAACTACTACTGGGCAGCAAATATACAAAAAGCTATTGCCTGGTTTCAGACTCCAGAAATAGAGTGGTGCAAAGTAGAGGCGAGTTTTTGTAAAACATCTTCATTGTCAGCTTTAGTCACTGCAAACTTACCATTCTCACCATCTCAGTACACATCTAGCCCAGTAGTGAATTCCACTCTGAAAATATGGGCACAATTTAGACATAAATTCAAACTTACCTCCTTTTCTATATACAGCCCTATATGCAACAACCATCTTTTTCCTGCTGCTAGTTTGGACCATACCTTTGCTCAGTGGCAGGGTGTGGGTCTTGGCAGATGCAGTGATCTTTATATAAATGGGCAGTTTGGTAGCTTTAGGGATCTGGCGGCTAAATTTAATCTGCAGCAATCAGACTTTTTTAGATATCTCCAGATCCGTCACCTTGTCAGAAGCCTGAGTGCAACCTTTCCAGTTTTGCCTGCTCATTCAGGGTTAGATGACTTTTTATTGAAGCCAATGCATTGTAAAGGCCAGATCTCAACTATATCAAACATTATTAATTCCCTTCAGACGATATCTTTGGACAAAATTAAGACTGACTGGGCTGAGGAACTGGGGGCTGATATTTCTGATGCAGCATGGGATTGTGCTCAGAGCAGAGTCAATAATACATCTTCTTGTGCCCGCCTCAACCTGATACAATTTAAAGTCTTACACCGCATTTACTTTACTAATTCCAAACTTTCCAGGATATACTCAACAGTTGAGGATAAGTGTGGTCGCTGTAGTTCCACTCCTGCGGATATGACGCATATGTTTTGGACATGTCCTAGGTTAAGGGAGTTTTGGTCATTCATTTTTAATACCTTAAATGAGGCATTTGAGACTACTGTTCAACCTATTGCTGAAATGGCTATTTTTGGGGTTTTTGTTAGTGAACTTTTAATGCCCATGAAAAAGAAAAATGCTTTTGCTTTTGCCACTCTTCTTGCACGACGAAGGATATTGATGGTGTGGAAATCTTCTGAACCTCCTAAAGGTTCTCTTTGGCTTAGTGACTTAATGCTGTTTTTGAAATTGGAAAAAATAAAATACTTCTCCAGAGGATCTGTGAAGACATTCCATAAAATATGGAATCCTTTAATAGACTACTTTGAAAAGCTTAATTCATTACCATTGAATGAGGAAGAGTGTGATTTAGAGCTATAATCCTTCATTTGTAATTCTATAGATTTTGTATAGTCCCTCAATCTTCTCCCTCCATTTATGTAATTATTTATTTATATTTACCATCTGTTCTTTTTATTCTTATTTCATTATTGTTTATCATTTATCATTGTTATTATCATTATTATATTATTTCATTTATTCTTTTTTTATTTTTGCTACATGGCAGTATGTGGGTGGGTGTTGTGGGATTTTCATTATTTTAAAAAAATCAAGACTATGTATCCATCCAGTTTTGTACATATATTCTCTTTCTTGAATAAAAAAAAACACTGGGGACAGGCTGTCTCCTTGTGGCGAACCGATGGTTGTTTCAAAGTTTGCTGAGTGTGTTGATCTGACTCGTACCAGAAGCTTGGTACCTGACAGCAGTAGCCTTACCAGTCGCACTTCATCGTCGCTGCACCCAGCCTGGTATAACACTTCTAGGATTTTCGAACGTTTTATAGTGTCAAAGGCACGTGACATGTCTATGCCCATTTTGTGGAAGTCCCAGTGTTTGGACATGACAACAGAGACAAGCATGCATTGGGCCCACACAATGTCTGCACAACTACGTCCCTTTTTGAATCCACTCTGATATGGCCCGGTGAAGTTGTCAATTTTGTCTCTGATGCGGTCGAGTGCGACAGTGGACAAAATCTTCCAGATACTGTTCAAGAGGGCAATAGGATGCAGGTTTGCAGGTGGACCAGGTGTTTTTTTTGGGTTTGGGCAGAGCAATGAGTGTTCCTTCACTGATGGCTTTACTGGATGGTGGTGTACGAAGGCATAGTTCAAGATGGATGTAAAAACTGGGGATATAATGTCACTTCCGTATTTGAATAATTAATTGCTGCCTCCGTCAGGTCCTGGTGAACGCCCATTTCTCAAGGATTTTATGGCCTTCTTGACTTTGTCCTCTGTAATTGGGGCTTCAAGAGGCCTTGGGTTACCTTGGAAAGGTTCTAGTTTTTCTCCATTTGGGTCAGTGAATTGCTGTACGAACCAGTCTCTTATTGCATCTGCCTTGCCCTTGTCTGTGGCAATAAAGTGACCTTCAGCATTGTGAACTGAGAGTGATGAAGTTCCAACTCTGAGGGCACGGGTTGCCCTGAACATTTTGCTACAGTCATTTGTGGAAGAAATCTTGTCTACTAAGCCATCTGCTCTTTTTATCTCAAGTTCTTTCAGTCGTTTGTTTATCTGCCGAAGGATAGTGTTACGTTCCTTTCTCAGGACACTTTGGTCTTTGCTCTTCCCTGTTTGGTGTATGCATAGTCTTGGGGCTTTTTGTTTCTCTGACAGCTCTGCAACTTGGGGGTCTTGAGTATGTTGTCTGTGCTTGTTGCTCTTAAGCACTCCTAGGGTGTTGGCAGCAGATATGCATGCACTTCAATAAGGTATCCAATGCTTTATTTTTGGGTACAACACAATGATAGATAATTATATATCTTTTTTTTCCAGTGCAGATGGAGCTGTTGAAACTGGCTGCCATACTTTTCTTACTAGTTTTTATCTTTAGTCATACCCTTCTTAGTATTTAACCTTACTCGTTTCCATGCTAATATGGATGTGCTTTTGGTGAGACTACTTTTGTGTTTTGTTTTTTTAACTTGTTTTGGGATTATTTATTTATTTATTAAATGGAAGAGCCATTCAGTCATGGCTCGATTGTTTACACCCACAATCAGCTGATGACATTGGCAGCATGAGGATACTCCCTGAAGAAAAAGACAAGATCCCCATGGAAATAAGAACTGGAGTTAAGTGCCACAAGAGGAAAAGACGGTATAAACCATCTATACCGTCTGTTGTTATGGGGAACGTAAGATCACTCCCTGATAAAATGGAAGAGTTCACAGCACTGACCAGGCTCCAGAGGGAGTATCAGGAGTGCAGCATCATGTGCCTCACAGAGACCTGGCTGAATGAACTCACTCCGGATTCACTTATCACTCTGGATGGTTTTCAATTTGTGAGTGTGGACAGGAGGGCGAATTATACTGGTAAGAGGAAGGGTGGGGGGTAAGCTTTGTTTGTTTGTGAATGAGAGATGGTATAACCCCGGGCACATTAATGTTAAAGAGCAGCGCTGCACACAGGACACCGAGCTGTTAGTATTCATCTGTACTACCTCCTGAGGGAGTTCTCGCACACTATCGTGATAAGTGTAAATCCTGCTGGTGGACAATGCCACAGCAGCCTGCGAGCTTTTACACACTGTAATATCACAACTGCAAACATCACACCCACAAGCCTTCCTTCTAATCTCAGGGAACTTTAATCATGCTACTCTGTCTTTCACTCTCCCCAATTTCACTCATTATGTTGACTGCTATGCCAAGGACCATAAGACACTGGACTTACTGTATGCAGACTTCAAGGGTGCATATAGCTCATCACCCCTTCCCCCACTGGGCTGCTCAGACCACAACCTGGTTCATCTAGTCTCCCTTTACATTACCTATGGTGAACAAGCAACCCCCCACCACTAGGTGTGTGAGAAAATGGTCAGAAGAGAACAGCACGACATTGAGGGACTGTTTTGAGACTACAGACTGGGAAGTGCTGTGTAGTCCACACAGGGAGGACATGCATACATTAATTTCTGTGTGGAGAACACTGGAACGTATGGTGTTTTTCCAACAACAAACTGTGGGTGACTCCTGATCTGAAAACCCTGCTGAATGGGAAGAAGGGGGCCTTCAGGTTTGGGGGCAAAGAGGAGCTGAGGAGAGTGCAGAAGGAGATAAGAAAGCGTGTGATAAAAGGAAGCTGGAGGAGCGCCTGCAACAGTACAACACACGAGGTGTAGAGGGGCCTGAAAACCATCTCTGACCACAGTAAATATGGGGGAGGGGCCGTGAATCTGAAGACCTGGAATCTACAAACAGACTGAACCTGTTTTTCAACAGGTTTGATTCTGCCCCCACCCCCTCCCCCAGATCATCAGACATCAGTTGCACCCTTCTTATACCCCTCAACCCCTTGCACTACCTCCCTCCCCACCACCTACTACAATCAGAGCTACCCATCACCCATCCCTCCTGCAGCCTCTCCATAACAATTGATCAGGTGAGAAGGGAGCTCAAGAAGAACAAAACACGGAAGGTTACAGGTCCTGACAGAATCAGCTCCAGACTGCTGAGGGACTGTGCAGACCAGCTCTGTGAAGTGATTCTGCACATCTTCAACCTGATCCTCAGTCTGAAAAGGGTTCCTGTCCTGTAGAAAACCTCCTGTGTGGCTCTGGTTCCAAAGATTGTGTACCCCAGGGAGACAACTTTTAGACCTGTAGCCTTGACCTCTCACCTGATGATCCTCTCCAGTCTTCATCCTCAACCGCCTCAGACCCCTCGTGAATGCGGAATTGGATCCCTTGCAGTTCGCATACCAACCAGGCATCGGTGTAGATGATGCTGTTATCTACATGCTACACAGATCCCGGTTACATCTGGAGGATGTTGGAAGCACTGTGAGGATCATGTTTTTTTTTTTTTACTTTTCCAGTGCTTTCAACACGATTCAGCCATCTTTGCTCAGGAGGAAGCTGGAATTGACAGTCACCTGGTTGCATGGACCATCAACTACTTCATTAACAGACCACAGTGTGTGGAGCGCCCCAGGGTACAGTACTCCCCCTCTTTTTACCCTGTACACTTCGGACTTCAGATATCTCTCACACACACACACCTGCCATCCCCATAAGTTCTTTGATGATGCAGCCATTGTTGGATGTGTATCAGAGGGGAATGAACAGGAATACAGGGGGGGGGGGTCATCAATGACTGCTAAATGGTATGGAAATAACCTCCATATCAACACCAGGAAGACAAAGGAGTTGGTGATTTAGATTTCTACAGGAAAGCACACCAGTGAACATCCTGGGTACGGACATTGAGATCGTGAATGAATACAAATACCTGGGTGTTCAATTTCACAATAAACTGGACTGGACTACCAACACAGATGCTTTGTACAAGAAGGGCCAAAGTTGTCTCCACCTGCTAAGAAGATGGGAGTGTGCAAGACTGTTGAGGGCATTCTACAACACTGGTTGCATCGGCCAGCTTTTTCACCATGGTTTGTTGGGGATGTGGAAGCTCTGAAAGGGACAGAAAAAGGCTTAACAAGCTGGTGAAAGGAGCCAGCTCTGTCCTGGACTGCCCTCTGAAATCCATTGAGGAGGTGTGAGAGAGGAGGACATTAGCTAAACTAATGTCAATCATGGGCAACACATCTCACCCCCCTACATGAAACTGTTGGTGCTCTGAGCAGCTCCTTCAGCAGCAGACTGCTGCACCCATGGTGCAAGAAGGAATGCTCCTGCAGGTCTTTCATCCCAATTGCTGCTAGACTTTCAATGACAGCCTGGCGTAATGTAGCACTGTTTCTCAGTGTCCTCATCACCTTTTTGTCACTTTATTCACATCTCATTGCCATCTTGTCCTTATGCTGTGTGACAATATTACTATTTGGTACAATATTATTTTCATTTGCAAGTATTTTTTTTATTCATGGCTCACTCTCATGGTTTACAATTATGTCCATAGCCTGTGGTTTGTTTGTCATTTATTGGTTACTTTACACACACATTCCATCCTCATTAGCTATATTATGCTGTGCAATAACATTCACTACCTAGTGCAGTATTTCTATTCCTAGTACAGTTACCAGTATTTTATTAGTGCAATATTGCTACTTCAGGTGAAATATTAAAGTTCCTTACTTATTTTGTGTGCGTTACATAAATGGCCTGTGTTTTTTATTTTATTACTATTTTTATACTTTTATTGCACCCTCTTTTTTTTTTTTTTTTGTTACTTTCTGTTCCTAACTCTTTCCATCTGTGAGCTGTTGGAACATGTAAATTGCCCCATCGAGGGATGAATAAAGTTTATCTTATTATTGCTAGCTAACATAATGGTAGCTACATGTGGTGTTGCTAAATTCAGTTATTGGGCTCAGTGTAATTTCAAAAGACCTACATTTGCTCTCTGCTCGCCTCCTTTTGCTTTTCTTGATGGTGCGGTTGTTATGATTCGATTTCACTATGTAACAGTAACTGAAAAAAATCTTCATCCACTGAGTTATTTCTGTTGCTTGGGTAATCTATTTGTTCCATTACAATAATTTGCTAATAATAACTTGCAAAGCAAAGGCATTAATTATTAGTAGTAGCATACATACACGTTAACCTCTGAGCTCAGACTGCAGAACATTATCGCCTTTGCTTCTCTTTTTCTACTGTAATTCCCAGAAACTACTGGAATCCAGGCAACAAAATGTGGGTTTGCATTTACCATTTTGTATCTCAGTATATTGTATTTTTGGAGTAGGGAAAAGAGAAAATACTGGGAGAAACTCAGTTACAGTGCCAAACACTAAATAAGAGTCAAAAGACTGGGTTACAGAGCTTCCATTCACATACCTGAAGATTGTAATCTTGGTTTTGGGTGAGGTTTAAAAGTTTCAGAACTGTAGAAGCTCATGAATAGTTTTTTTTTTTTATTGGTGGCTTTGTGGAAGGTCTGCTAATTCCAAGCTGGCAAATGTGAGAACACATTCTCGTAAAGGTAATTCCTCTTTTGGGCCTGATTATTAAACCAAACATATCATTCAAAAACATTTAGTTATGCAGTTATTCTGTTGAGCCATATGTAGTGTGTTTAATCAGCAGCATGATTAATAAAAAAAGGTTACATATCTGCCATGTCACAAGCTGTATCTGTCTCATGCACTACTGTGAGAGTTGCTATGGTTGTCTTCTTGCTAAGAACTGAGCTACTGCATGACTGATGTGTGAGTTGATGTGGCTGTTTTCTTGCTAAAAACCGAGCTAAGCAAGTTATATGTAGGCTGACCGCACATATGAAGATTATAAAATAGCAGTGTTCTTTTGACTGGCTCAGAGTTTCAGCAGTTTGGTCAATGTTTGCATATTCTTTCCTTGTTAGTTAATTAGTTGGATTTTATCACTGATGACTAAAGTTAGATTGTATGAACTGGATTGTCTAAAAACAGCTTTAATGCTATATTCAGTAAATGATAATTCTGAGTTGTGATGATGCATTTGGGGGAAGGGAGAGGAGGGGCTGTGCATTTTCTTGTTTCTTAGAAAATGCACACACCAACCAATGCACACACCAACTTTCCCTATTCATTTTGAATGTGGAGTATGAATACACCAGGTGGCCAATTCTTATACTTTGAACCTCCAAAAAAAAAAAAAGAAGCCTTGCATCATTTCCTTGTTTTCTGTCTCTCTCGCAGGTCCCAGTGGATGAAGTGTGTGGATGTCCTCTAGTGCGTAATGTCTTTGAGCCAACAGGAGAGTACTGTAGAATGTCTAAGCGCAAATGCAACAGACACTACTGCTGGGAGAAACTCAGACGAGCAGAAGTAGACCTTGAGCGTGTTCGAGTGGTGGGTCAAAGATTATACCTACATGATTATATTATGCCTGTGCATGTGCTAAAGCACCTGTGTATTGCTTTCAAATATAGCCCTATTTCTCTTAATTTTAATGCTTTTTTTGTTTTGTTTTTTTTAAACAGTGGTATAAATTGGATGAGTTATTTGAACAGGAACGGAATGTAAGAACAGCGATGACTAATAGAGCAGGGCTGCTCGCCCTCATGTTACACCAAACCATTCAGCATGATCCTCTGACCACCGATTTACGCAGCAACAAAGACAGATAGCTATGCACCGAGTTACACCTCCACTCTACTCAGTAGTGTTTATTCATGTCTTCATGTGAGTGGAAATGACCATACTAAGAACATTTTTCTGCAAGTTGTAGATGTCATTTATTCTCTGTCTGCTATTCCACTTTTATTTCTGATGCAAAGCGTTGGCTATATTATGACCAAAAATAAATTGGTGCTCTGAGAAATGGTGTGATTCAAATTATATGATTTTGATGTTACTGTTTTGGATAGTTGTCCAGTTTGTGTTTGTTGAGGCTGCCTCAAGTACATTTTAAATGGATGAAAAATTTTTGAAATTTCACTTGTAGAAAAACGTACTTGCAAGGTACAGAGATTAACCTCAGGGCTGAGAGTGCTGAATCAATGAAACATTCAGCAAGCATTCAGGGCTGTGTCCCAAACCTCATAAGACAGCTAAATAATTGCAACATCTGCGCTGTACCACTTTTAGTATAGAATGCAGCTTGGGATGCAGCCTAAAGCATATATAAAAATGTTTATTTATTAATATTTTTAAAAAAACATTTTAATAGTTGCATCTCTACTAGGTTGGATAGAAACACTGAGGACAACTGAAGTATGTTGGGAAGACATTAACATGTACATATTCTGCATTCCTGTTTTTTGCGTGAACATGATAAATTTGTTCATTTCATTGGTTACCTCATTAGCAATTTCAGTATATCCACGTTGTTCCATCAGCTCTCGGACTATCCTTGTAACAAACAGATTCTCATTAAAGTCTCCCATTATTATATTAGTCTCCTCAAATGTCTCCAAGCAAGTTAGCAGTTCAGTTAGTTTTTGCCAAAAAAAAAAAGTAAATTTGTAAGATGGTGGTCCATATATCACTGTTAGAACTGTGTGAAGTAATGGTACTGCTATAGTTAAGCATTCAACATTACCACATGGTAAATCAATCACACAACATTAAATATGAATTTTGTGGTACATTACCAACACCCCCATAATACACAAGTTAAGTTTCTATTGCATCTTTCAATATCCCAAAAATGCTTTACAGGGGGGAGACCAAGCAGTAAGAGAGATGTTCATGGAAAGGATGAGTCTTCATTTGAGATTTGAAAGTAGAGAAAGAAGGGCAGTCACTGAGAGATTTGAGGAAGAGAATTTCAGAGTGTGGGGGCAATAACACCAAAGCATCTGTTCCCCCATAGTGGAAAGTCTGGTGCCTAGGGCAGTGAAGAATGGTTGAGTGTTTTCTTAGCTCTTCATATCTTAGATCTGGTACAGTTCTCTGCCTGATGGATAGTGTGTTTCTGGACCAACGATTTGTGTTAAAACCAGAGTCCTAAAACAGGTATTTACAAGCTCAGATAAGAGGTAATACTTCTAGCATTGAACAGACAGGATGGTATGCATTATAAAAGGTGGTCTGGGTGGTTGAGGCTTCAAATGCTCATGGTAACATCCTTATCTTTGTTACATCTTTGGAGTGAAGAACTTCAGTATAAAGGTTTTTTTTTTTTGTAAGTGTTTTGGAAGAGAGAAGCCTGGAAGTAGGGAGTGTGTGAGAGCACTGAGCAAGTACTCATGGGGCAACCCCTGGAGTTAACCTGAAGTTTCAATAAAACCTCTTCTTCAGTTCTGTGGCTACTTGCATCTTTATTCAAGAGGAAAACAGAAAATTTACTTCAGTCCAACAGACAGCAAGGAAGTTGTTGCTAGAAGACCTTAGTGAGCAAGTGGGGGTGTAGGGGGTCAGTAGTTCCTTAAGGTAGTTGGAGCAAGATTATACATGGCTTTGAAAGTGACAAGATTTTAAATTTAATATGGGAGGATGGGGTGATGTGAGCAAATTGTTTAGTGTGAGTTAGACCTTGAGCTGTAGAGTTCAATATATTGTAGCTTTTGTAAAGCCTTTGCAGGAATGCCTATGAAGAATGAGTTACAGTAATTTAAAGACAATGAAAGCATGAAGAAGAGTTTGTGCATCATTACTAGTCAGAAGGGGATGGAAACAGAAGGTTATGGATGTTAAAGAATGTAAGTTTGGTGAGTAACTATATAAAAATTAAAACAGTGATGGATCAAATAGTACTCCAAGATTTCTGATAACAGGAGCAAGCTTAACAAGCATATCATCAATCCTAATAGAAAATTTGGATGAATGTGTATGGTTTGCAAACATCAGGCCACCTTCATCATATGCAAAGCATCTTGGCTTATGAAAACCGTGGGAGAAAGGTGTGCTCAGAACTGTGCTGTTGTTCCAACCATGTCAGATGCCAGCTTCCATAAGCATGACATGGGCATTAACTCCAAGGTGCATACATCTCTCTGGTCATGTATGGAAAACACTGATGTCCAATCTTTCTTTTCAGATAGCTAGATTTTGCTCTCCTTTCAAACATTTGAGCTACAACCCTGATTCCAAAAAAGTTGGGAGAAAGTACAAATTGTAAATAAAAACAGAATGCAATGAAGAAGTTTCAAAATTCCATATTTTTTTCAGAATAGAACATAGATGACGTATCAAATGTTTAAACTAAGAAAATGTATCATTTAAAGAGAAAAATTAGGTGACTTTAAATTTCATGACAGCAACAAATCTCAAAGTTGGGACAAGGCCATGTTTACCACTGTGAGACATCCCCTTTTCTCTTCACAACAGTCTGTAAACGTCTGGGGACTGAGGAGACAAGTTGCTCAAGTTTAGGGAGAGGAATGTTAACCCATTCTTG
>JAODXR010000019.1:21498972-21509434 GCA_028877395.1 Cathorops festae
GAGGAACAAGATGTACAAGTAACATTTATGCATCCTCATGGTCCCTCTCAGACTTACAGCTGGCCCAGGAGAGAGGAGAACTGTTGGGTCCCTCTGGTGCATGTCATGAAAATCATTGATGCCCCACTTACATCAATTGGCAGGCAGTATAAACTTCCATCTGATGTGGAAAAGCAAATCAATACACTGTTTAAACTCTTCAAATAAAGTATTTTTGAGGTTATTTTTCCTACACTGTAGGATTGTAATTGTATTGTAATATGCCTTAAAACAGCATTTCTGTCTATTGTAAAACATGCCGTACTTGATACCTTAATATTTATAGTTTGGTTTAGGGTACCAACTTCATATTTTGTGCATTTGCCAAATCAGAACAAGCTCTTTCCAGTGGTATAATTGTTTTTATGGTAGACCTTGTCATATTTGTAAAATGCATTTGAATTACAGGCGCAAAATGTTTTTATTTTAAAGCCTAATAAATCAGAAAGTTTCATTTCTTTTGAGCACATACATAGTTGCCTAAAGAGTATGATAACATGAGTAATAAATAAGAAAATTTGAAAGATCTGGTGTGCTTTAATGTGGAGATATTATTAATGATTTTCAGCAAGCCATAACTTGGCAAATATTGAACTGTGAACTTTCTATTTCAGTATTTAAAGGGCGTCTGGCATTGAAGAAAAATCCTTGAAAATTTCATGCATCTTGCATGAATAGTTTAAAAGTAATGACTTATGGAAGTTAGGTCCGCTTTCTGTAGCACGCGTTTCAACAGTGAAATTGGGGCCACGCCCCCTTTTTAAAGCCCCTATATCTCAGAAACTAATGAAGGTACAAGCCTAAAATTTTGTACACTATTTATTGAGTGCACTGACAATATTTCCAGAAAGTATGAAGCAAATTTGAGATGGTCAGTGGCGAACGTTTTTCTAAATCTGGTGATTTGGGGCGGAATTACCCACATGCGAAAAACAAATACATGTTTAAAATGGAAAGCCCACTGAATCAATTATATAAGAAGTGTTTTTTGTTACATACTATGGAAAGGGATCTTCAAGGCTAATGTTAATGCATGCATCCTGATTATGCGTACTGTTTGAAGACTGCAAGATCCCAGCACTGCTGGTAAAGGAATACAGATAAACAGGTGGTACATTAAAACAATTTGTATAACCTTGCTCAAGCACCACTCTTGGTAATCACCTGGTGCACACATGTGCTGGTTGTATGTGCAGTATATCACCTGAACACACTGATAACACACAGCAAGATTATACTTCACTGGCTGAGTTCAAGACCATGTCCAAAATTTGAAAGCTCTCTGTGTGCGTGTGTACACCCTAGAGATCAAGACAGTGAAAGTTATGGAATGAAGAACGAGCAAACCTATGGAGAGAGACAGTGGTGTGAGCAGAGAGCGCCTGTATTGTAGAGATAGAGAAAGGGAACATGATGATTTACTAGGTGTGAAAGGAGAGATCTCATCCATGTGTAAAGGTGTGTATGGCGTGTGTTTGGATGCACTCACCGGGCCTCGAAGGTCGATAAGCTCCTGTCTCATCTGGCCGATCAGGTTGTCTTTAGCCATAAGTGAACGATATAGCCTTTCATTGAATTCAATCAGCTCACCATGCATCTCGGCCACCTATAAAAACACACACCGATCATTGTAGGAGCTCAAAAGTCCAGGCTCTGTGCCAGTGATTTACTGAGTT
The DNA here is from genome assembly GCA_028877395.1 of Cathorops festae. Taxonomy (NCBI): domain Eukaryota; kingdom Metazoa; phylum Chordata; class Actinopteri; order Siluriformes; family Ariidae; genus Cathorops; species Cathorops festae. Next base: position 21,500,688 of record JAODXR010000019.1, read on the forward strand.
CAAATCCCCAGACTGCCACAGAGCCGTTGTTGGGCCCTTGAGTAAGGGCCTCAACTACTTTGTGTCCTCAACTGTAAGTCCTTTTGAGTTAAAGCACTGGCTGAATGAATAAATGCAAAACTTAAAAGTTTGTAAAGCAACCAACCATGTCGAGAAAAAAAAAGCCATTAAAACACATAATATAAACTATTTATTAAATAACAGTGTGGCAAATCTGTTATGCTGGTCAGTTGAGGTGCGGAGTGTGTCTCTCCCAGGTAGCTGTGTATATTGCTATGGTTGGAGAGGCATCCTTATTAGAGCCAGTTGCACTGCTGCCAGCCAGCTCATCAACTGTCACAACGCCTAAGTAATGGAGACAGCGAGACAGCATCATGGCAAGCAGCCCAAGCCAACATTCATTTGCTTATGGAAATTATGTGTCAATGTACATTAGGGGGGGGGAGGCATTGCCTCACCTGACAGATGAATTATGTCAATTCTAACATTTTTGTTGGTGTCCCTTCCTATAGAGTATTTTTTTATAGCCCAACATAGAAACCAGGTGCACACCAATCTGAAAATAAAAAAAATAAAAAAAAACACCACACAAAATCACAATGGCATGTGGCTTCATGGTGTGACAAAAGTGATGGATACACAAATTACAGGTTATGCCATTTATGATTAAAATGAAACAAAATCAGTAAGTTACCTGCGAGGCATTCAGCTGCTTTCAGAAGTGCGAAAACACAAACTAGAAGACCACTCTGTAGAGTGCATACCTCCGCCAAGCCATACATCAACATCAAAAATCACGTGAACTTAGGATAATACTAAAGCTGTACACCAAATTTCATCAAAAGCCATTCACTGCTTCTTGAGTTACTTTGGGAACAGACAGATGCGAAAACATATCCGTCAAACAAATTTGACGGTGGTAACAAAAAGCACCAAAAGATTAATACAATCTGAATTATTATGGGAAAGCCAGCACAAGTGCAACATTTCTGGCTGGAGTTAAATTACTCCGTGATGATTTAAAATCTCACACACATCATACTTCCTACATATAGTATCATGCACCTGCTTACTTCTTTCGTGTCCCCATATAAACACCGACTGTTGTATAACTCACTGAAACCAAGAGACAGAAAAGCAGCACCATTGTAACACTGCACAGGTCAACATTAATACTAATATAAAACACTGTGAACTTACAGGTCTATCAAGAAAATTACAGGTCGATCCTGTCACTCTGCGTGACATGCCTTTAAATATGGTTTGAAAAAAATTTACCAATTATAAAAGGTCAGTGGATGTCCATTCAGTTCAAGCATCCATTTAAACATGCGGTGTAATTAACCAACATTGGAGAGGTCATGAAGAAATTCTCTTTTTTGTTGCATCATAGTAACCATTATCATTATGGTGTGGTATGGCTAAAATGGTTTAGCTATAATTCTATTATTTAACTAGATAGAACTCGATGCCAACGGCGTCGATGGGGATGCCTCTGCCCGGTAGACTACATGCCTTATTAAGTTGTGACTTGGGGATGGACATTTGACCTCACAGTAATCTTAACCTGGTGAAATTACTTGTATTAGCCTTGGAGATACTGTGTTCACAAGGCTTTTGGACAGACATTTGACCTCGCAGTGACCTTGACCTTAGACCATTTGATCTCAAAATCTAAATCAATTTATCTATGTCCCCAAATGCACAAATGGTGAAAGTTTGGTGAAATTTCTTTAATCTGCCTTGGAGATATTGAGTTCACAAGGTTTTCGGACAGACATTTGACCTCAGTGACCTTGACCTTAGACCTTTTGATCTCAAAATATAAATCAGTTCATGTTTGTCCCGAAGCACACAAATGGTGAAAGTTTGGAGAAATTTCTTTCAATAGCCTTTGAGATATCGCGTTCACAAGGTTTCGGGACGGACGCACGGACAGACGGACAATCCGAAAACATAATGCCTCCTGCACCTTACGGTGGCGGAGGCATAATAAGACATTATCTAGCTCTGTGCTTATCTATGGTGCAGTAAAGAGAATGGCACACTGAAGAACAAATTGGCAAAATGCTGTGAAGATACAGGCCTGAATTGGGTAAAGGCCCTCCCTTATCGTTCTGTTTTATATGAGAACATGCGTGAGGAGGGAAGAAAAAAAAATGATTCAATCTCAGCCCCTTTAAAATTCTGTTTGGCAGGACACCCAGTATTGGCATGGGCTCAAGGCCTAAAAGCACAAGCCTACAAAACTGTTGTGTGAAGATGAAATATTGAGTTATTGTATGGATCTCTTCTCTGCTCTTGCCATCACTCACAAGCAGGTGAAGGACGCATGTCCAGACCTCTACATGATTTGAAGCCTGGTGACTGGCTAAGAGGAACAGAGGGGGATGAAGAGGAACCATCAGAGATGAAGGAGAAAGAGAATCGTGAGTAGGTGAGGCTAGTGGGGTGTCACGGAGTTTCGGTGAGGTGGGAAGAGCGCAAAGGGCGTGCCTGCACTCAGAGCACCAAAATATATGAATAGTGGTGTCTCCTTTCCTAACAGCACCTATCAGCATTTCTCCATCTGACGATGCTTGAGAAATGATGCATGCTAAGCTTACCAGATGATGATGGATCCAGAGACCGTGAGAGGACCCCTTTTTCTTGAATGTGGAAAATTATGAACTATAGCTATTTTTGCTTATGCTTATTGTTGGCTGAAGAAATAACACGATGGTTATGTTTGATTTATGTAATGTAAATCTGCATATTTTCCCATCTGTTCATTTGCCATGTGTGTAAAAATGCCTATGTCTCACAAACACAGCAGTATAATCGTTTCTATTTCCCTGTTAATGAAGTGCCTGTTGAAAACATGCATATGAGGAACAGGAAACAGAAAAAATTTATTAGGGTAAAAATGATGTCTTTTGCTTTATTTTGGTTATCAAAGAATTGATAAAAGGAGGGCTTGCAGAGGAAAAATATAATTTTTAGACAATTCTTATGACTTTAGTGATCTTTAGAAAAGTAAGCTTCAGAGACACTAAGGGAAAAATATAATTTTTTTAGAGAATCTGTGCCTCTCAGACGCTTAGAAGGTAGGTCAGACACTCATGTTTATGTAAGATGAAGTATGTTTTGTGTTACACTGTTCTATCCTACAAGGTTATCTTAAGTTTATCTACGTGAGGAGATAGAAGATATGCCCCGACCATGAAAGGAGATAGCAGGTGAACATGTGATCGGTCCATCATGTTGAACTGTATATTTAAAATAAATACATTTTAAAAAGGTGTTGATAACAGGGTGCATTTCTCTGGGTGAAATGCTGTGATTTTCCATTCTGGAGAAGGCCCTCTTGTAAGGGTATTAATAAACCTCATTTGTCTGCTTTTTTCCTAACAACCTCGAGTCTTATTACGTTTTTCCACCACACACAAGTACACAATGAGTGTCTGCAGGAGTTAAGAATACTTGTCCCGAACAAATATGGAATAATACCTCACTGTGAATGGGATGATGAGCCCTCAGGCTGCAAGATGGGGTTAGTAATCCCATGTAGAACATGCAAGCTGAAATCCCAAAAAAGTACTGGTATTGGAGATGGCTGAACCAGAGTGAGATAAATGCTTAAAGTGCCCAGAGTGTATAAAAAGGACCAGCAGGAAAAATGTGAAGAGTTGAGTGAATGAATAGCACCATTTCCTCTCTCTGTAACATGACTGAAGTGCCCTTGATCAAGGCACCTAATCCCCACCTGCTCCCCAGGTGCTGCAGCATAGCTGCCCATTGCTCTGGGTATGTGTGCTTGTTCATTGCTCACTTGTGTGCATGCATGTGTTCACTGCTTCAGATAGGTTAAATGCAAAGGAGGAATTTTGCTGTGCATGAGTGTACATGTGACAAAGGCGGCTTCTTCGAATGATGCAATTTAATATGTGCTAATTGTTATTGTGCTTGGAATGGGCAAGATTGGATTAAGTGCCAACATTGCTCAGACATGAGGGCAGAAGGATTTATGATTGTAATTAGTGCTGAAATAGTAGCTAACACAAGAAAAGCCATGGGACCTTTGGGCATAGTAGAGGCTCACCCAGGAGGGTTGGGAGAAATACTTAGAGTTTGGCAAGGTCAGTGGATCAAGTCATAAAATTCTGCAAGGTCAATTGATCAAGTCATAAAATTGGGTGATGTAACAGAGACTTGGGGTTTGGCCACAAGGTAACTCCTGTTTTCTCTGGCCAGTAGTACATGCAGGGCAGGCTTATCAGCAAAACATGCAGCTCTCCCACACATTTTTCTTAAGTGACTGCTAGCCCAAAAAAAAAAGCAACTGTTAGAGAGACTGTTAGTCTGCAGCTGTCACACAGACTTTCAGCATAAAGAAGCATATATTTATTCATCCATCTCTAGTTCATCAGGTCCTGGAGAAATACTCTCACTACCAGACATTGATGTGGGTCTAGGACTATGCCCTGCCAAAATTTTCCCAGTACCAGTACATAGTAGTGTCTCAGAATTGGTAAGAATAATTAGATGGCTAAATGAATCATCATAAATTCCAGCTGACTGATGCGTTTTATCCTCACACTGGGGCTCCATATGCCTGAAACAGTAAAAATGCATCAACACAAGGCTCATCCCAACTCTTTTTCCTACAGAAACATTGTATTCTAATTTAAATCACCTATAGATTCAGTAATCTATAGGTGATTTAAATTAGAATACAATAGTTGATAGAATGTAAAATCTGTACAGCCAAAAAAAAAAGGTCACGCACTAGTATTTCAATGACTCACCTTTAGCTTTGATTATGGTGCACAGTCACTATAGCACTGCTTCAACAACTTTATGCAATGTTGCAACATTTATTTTGGCCCAGAATTACATTGATTTTTCGCAGAAAACTTGACAGGAAAGTTGAACCACTCCCTAAAGTCTTCTCCAGCAGTTTCCAAAGACTTTCAATGGGGTTAAGGACAGGACTCTGTGGTGGCCAATTCATGTGTGAAAATAATTCCTCTTGCTACCTGAACCCATCACAATTTGAGCCATACATTTATGCCCATGTCATCAGGGGGAAAAAAATCCATTGATGGAATAGTCTGGTCATTCAGTACATTCAGATAATCAGCTGATTATTATTGTCAAATAATATTTCTGAGCCTATACCTGACCAACTGAAGCAACCCCAAACCATAACACTGTCTACAGAGACTTGGATAGTGGCCACTATGCATGATGGGTGAATCACTTCATATGCTTCCCTTCTTTCCCTGACATGCCCATCATTCTGGAATAGGGTAAGCCTGGACTCATCAGACCACATAACCCCTTTTGATTGCTCCAGAGTACGAGCTTCATGCTCCCTAGCCAACATGAAGCCTTTTCTTCCTATAAGCTTCACTAACCAGTCAAACCACACAGCTGTTTAGTCCCAATCCTGTGAGCTCTCATCACACTGTGCATGAGAAAATGCTCTTACTTGCATGAATAGTTCCCTAAAGGGGCTCGCAAAGATGCCAATGTGGCCCAGGCAGAATTTGAGTTTGACACTTCTGGTCTAACAATCATGATTTTCAGCCAACTCAATTAAGGAAGCTCACAAAAGGATGAATTGGCATACAAAGGCCATGTTGTTTAGAAACAAAAATGTTACATAATTACTGAAGCTGAGGCTCTTGTGAATATTTTGACACCAACTTTGTGAAGATGGATAAAATAGGCTAAAATGTGTATCGCGCCAAAATCTGGCCAATGTGGACTTGCCTAGTATTGGGGCCTACTGCACCTCTGCTCCAAAGTTGGTGTTTCTGCAACTTACGGCATTTGCACCCCATACCAATCTAGCAGAGAATCAGAATAACTAGAAAATAACTAGAAAAGTGGTTGCTAACTTGTTCTAAAATGTTCACAGGAGTATTTCAGCTTGATCAGACTGGTATGCGAGAAAGCAGATTGGTATGCGAGAAAAATATACTTGGACTTAACCCCACCCTTGAAGGGTGACAATACCCCACCATTAGCAAATGGCCTCTGAATCTAGCTGTGAATATATTTTTCAAGTTTTGTGGATATCTATCTAATGTGTTACAACTGTGAGAAAATTAATCCCCACCTTGGAAGGACTGTGTGGAAGCGAAGGTATGCTTGAATACCAGTTTGTGAATGGAGGGCAAAGCCAGAAAAGGTGAGTGGTAGTGGTGCAGTACTTGAGACCAGTCTTAAGACCATTTTTTTTTGAAGATCAGTCTTATTGCTGAATCAACTGCATTTTTACTCCGTCTTGTCTTGGACACAGAGACTTGGGATTTTATTTCAAGACTGGTGAAGACCATAACTGTAGGGATGTCACTAAATTGCCTATACATTGTCTGATTTACTTGCTAACTTCATTACTGTGATTGGATGCACAATTTCCTGCTTCAAATGCAACTAATAAGATGACCCATTGCAAATTCAAAATTCTCATTACTGTTAAGGGTAATGAGAATTTTGCACCCCTCCCCACCACCTTTCATACCCACTGAGAGCTGGTCCTGGTCATGACTTGGTCTCAATGCATTCTGGTCTTGGTCTTAGATGGTCTTGACTAAAACACTAGTGAGTGGTACAGATTTACATCTGTGAGGGTTTTCTTCCAAGTGATCATACAGAGCATCGGCAGCATCCACCAGACCTGGCATCAGGCCCTCATTACACGGTGCGCAGAGCAGGAGCAGCACTTCCAGGCATTTCTCTGGAAGGTTTGCAGGATGAACCAAAATCCTCTACTGAGTTCTTAAAGTACGTCACAGAAGTGTAGGGCTAGGCAGCCTCACAGTGGGCAGTCCACTTAAAGGTCATAGGCAATGGTCGGAGGTGAAACATAGAACAATCAACTTTATTGTCTAGAAGAACGACCCAAAAAGCAAATGAAATTTTTCTAACATCTAATTTGCACCCTAAAATTTAATAAAACAGTTAAAATATACTGCTTTGCCCAATTTCTGAAGGTTTGTTTACATCTCACTTATGCGCACTTTCACCAACAGGGGACAGTTGTTGTGACATCATTTAAGCCAAACAGACTGGGAGCAGTTCTGTGTTTACTTGCAAACCGAGCACAGGTGTACAGACTTTGGTCATGAGCGGTTGTGTAAAATGTCTGAAAGTGATAGCAATTTTGAAGTAGGAACTCTCCAAATTGAATATCAAGAGGTGAAACCATATGTATGAACCTATGGCTGTTGCGAAGCAATCTGTGAATGTGGCTCACTGGTTTGACCGTGCAACCTCAGAATCGGACAGGGACTCAACCGACACTGATCACGGGGACACCGGACCTCAACAAGACCCAAACGATTTATCCTGGTAGTTATGATAAATTCCTACTTTTGACATAATACTAAATAAGAGCCCTTTTGAAGAATAATTAAACTGCCCTCCCTAATGGATATAGGCAACGATTACTTAACAGTGCGCCGGGAGGCCACATTAGCCTGGCATCTGCGGCATGATACTATTTATAGCCTACTCTGAGTGAGGGAATATCCTTTTGTCTCATTTCCACAATGATTGTACAGGATTCCTCAGGATTCTTGACTTGTCAATTGCAAGCAAAAGTAAATATGTTTACCTACAATCTTCTCCTTTTTGCTTGAGTGTTGCTGGTCCGTTTCTTCTTTGACTGCTTGATTTTGTTTCAAGCGCACAATCCACTCTCTCCGCCTCGTCTCCTTTTATGGAAAAAGCCAACCCTCTGGCTTCACTCGCACAATCCAATCTCTCAGCCTCATCTCCTCTTTCGGAAAAAAAAACAACCCAACCCTCTGGCTTCACGCACACAATCCACTCTCTCCGCCTAGTTTCCTCTTTCGGATAAAGCCAACCATCTCACTCTGCCTCTTCTCTTTTGGAAAAAGCCAACCCACTCGCTCCACCTCTTCTCCTTTTTCTGAAAAAGCCAACCCACTCACTCTGCCTCTTCCAGAAAAAGCCAATCCACTCTCTGCCTCTTCTCCTCTCTCGGAAAAAGATAAAAATTTCTTCCTGAACCGGTCCCATTGTTACAGTTCACTGCACAACAATAAGGCATGGTTTTCTTTGGAAATTCCTGAACGCACGTCTGCACTCAAGCTGAATGGCAATGTAAGTAAACGGAAGTGGACTCAACTCAAGCAGTTTGTTTGGCTTAAAATGACGTCATGCGCCGAGTGGTCACGAAAATAGCCAAACAAATTCAATGCGATCCGCGCTAACTTATTTTAATTACTACTTATTAATAATACTTCTTGGGACCAGAAGAAATTTACAGAAGGTTTAATATAACATTTCAAATGTGCATAAAATTAAAACCGTTGCCTATGAGCTTTAATGCTGATATTACTATTAGGGGAAGCCCAGCTCATGGCCCAACAGCTCCCAGGGGCAAACTTGCTGGAGTACACAACCATAAAGCAAGCCATTTTGCAATGGACCAGTCACACACTAACAGCACCATCACTGCTTCCACTCACTGTTGCTCAGTGGGAACGACCATCTGTTTGCATATGCCCAATAGCTCTTAGAAACCTGTTGAAGGCAGCTGCTTCAGTGTGTGTTGCTGAAAACATGTGTATCTCAAGCAATTAGGATAACATGAAAATGTTCAATATTTTCCATCAGTTATTTAAGAAAGTGAAAATTGAATATACTCTAGAATCATCTCATCTCTAGCCGCTTTATCCTGTTCTACAGGGTCGCAGGCAAGCTGGAGCCTATCCCAGCTGACTATGGGC
>JAODXR010000019.1:21934200-21945194 GCA_028877395.1 Cathorops festae
TCTTTGTCAGTGGAAACAGAAAACCCGGTTCCAAACTAAGCACTGGCCCCGAACCAGCCCTGGAACTGCTTTGGTGGGAAAGGGGCAATGGTAACCAGTGGACTAGCCCCCCACTGTAACCCTAGCTGTATAAGCAAGAGGCAGAGGGCTACGGAAACAGAGATCAGCGCCGGCCAATGCACCTTAAGGGCCTGGTTAATACCGGGATGGGAAACTGCCTGGGAAGACCAGGGCATGGCACAGGAAAGACTTTAAACTTAGACTTATTAGCAATTCAATTATGATTTTCTGGAAGAAGTTTCTTCTGGAGGTTCAATCCCCAAGACCTTTTCTATCGAAGAGCCGTTAAGGAACATGCACCGGACTTGCATTTATATAAATTATAAATGCAAAAAATAAAAAGGCTTGTATTTAGAAATCAGGCTTCTTTCTTTTGAAGAATTTCATCGTTAACTATATCACACAAAATGTGGTAGGCTTTAGACTCTTGGAAAGAAATTGGATCTTGTTCTCTAAAGAGGTTCTACTCGAAAGCTTCTCCTTTTACACTTTGTTATCGGAATTTAAGTTTGTTCCCAACAGGAAAATCCAAATCATCTTTTGTTGAGTGACACAGTAGTGAAATAGTTTGCACCGTCACCTCACAGCAAGAAGATTCTGGGTTCGAACCTGCTGGTTGACTGGGGCATTTCTATGTGGAGTTTGCAAGTTCTCCTTGTGCCAGTATGGGTTTCCTTTGTGTTCTTCAGTTTCCTCCCACAGTCCAAAGACATGGTCAACTGGTTAACTGATTAGTCTAAATTGCCCATAGGTGTGAATGTGAATGGCTGTCTGTCTCTCTTGGTTAGCCCTATTATAGACCGTCAACCTGTCCAGAGTGTACCCTGCCTCTCGGCCACAGTCAGTAGGAATTGGATCCAGTTCACCGGCAATTCGCAATGGATTAGCGGCACCATTCGTTTTCAATATGGTCAACGTTGTGATAAATCAGGAGACTCACCCAGGAATACTGGACGTGAGATGGGAATATACCCTGGATGAGATCTGGACACCATGTGTATGGATTCATACACTCAATACTTTCTTCCACAACATTTTTTTCTGTTAATTCTTTTTCTTCTCTTTACCCACCCACAGATTCCAGGTTCCTCCTGAGGGATCCCCAGACATTCCCAAGCCAACTATGAGATAGAAATCACTCCAGCTGGTTCCTAATTTGCCCTGGAGTCTCCATTCAGTAGGACAGGAAACAACCAGGGGTTTCCTTTTAAGGTAACCAACCACCTGAACTGGCTCCTCTTGATTCAGAGGAACATTAATTAAGAAACCTTTATTCGCCACATGCACACTTCAAACACAGTGAAATTCATCCTCCGCATTTAACCCATCTGAAGCAGTGAACACACGCACACACTCAGAGTAGTGGGCAGCCACACCAGAGCGCCCAGGGAGCAGTCAGGGGTTTGGTACCTTGCTCAAGGGCACCTCAGCCCAAGGCCGCCCCACGTCAACCTAACTGCATGTCTTTGGATTGTGGGGAAAACGGAGCACCCAGAGGAAACCCATGCAGACACGGGGAAAACATGCAAACTCTACCCAGAAAGGCCCTCGCTGGCCGCTGGGTTCAAACCCGGAACGTTCTTGCTGTGAGGCAACCGTGCCAAATATCAACATTTCCATAAAGCTTGTCAGCAGATGGAAAATTAAGTGCTCTAAAATCTCCTGGTAGATGACTGAGTTGACTTTGGACTAAAAAAAAAAACAGTGGAACAATACCAGCAGATGACATGGCACTCAATCATCATAGACTGGGGAAATTTCACAATGATCTTCAAATACTTTGGATTCTGTACCTCGCAAATCTTCCTCCAGACTCCAAGACCTTGATTTCCAAATGAAATGCAAAATTTACTTTCATCTGAAAAGTGGACTTTGGACCATTGAGCAACAGTCCAGATTTTTCGTTCCTTAGCCTAGGTAAGATGCTTCTAATGTCTCTGGTTCAGAAGTGGTTTGATATTAGGAATGTGACCATTGTCGCCCCTTACCTGAAGACGGCTGTGCGTGGTAGCTTTTGATGCACTGACACCAACATCAGTACACTCCTTATGAAGCTCCCCCAACTCTTAAATTACTTTTTCTTGACAATCCTCTCAAGGCTACGGTCATCCCTGTTGCTTGTGCACCTTTTCCAGCCAGCCTTTTCAGTAATGACCTCCTATGGCTTAACCTCCTTGTGGAGGGTGTCTGTGATCATCTTCTGGACAACTGTCAAGTCTTCCCCAGGTTGCATGTACTGAACTAGACCGAGAGATACATTATATTTACACTGTTGGTTATTTACTCAAAATCAATAAATCTAATAATTTGAGATACTTGAGTTCTGATTTTTATAAGCCATAATCATCAAAATTAAAAAAAAAAAAAGGCTTGAAATATTTCCCTTTACATCCAACAAAGAGAATATGAAAGTTTACCTTTATGAATTAAAGTACGAAAAAATTTAATTTTCATGATATTCTAATTTGAGATGTAGTAGTATATGGCTAGATAGCCAGCCCGCCAGCCATATATAATGGCACTATTTTAATGTCTTCCTGTGTGAGAAAAGTGTAAGGAGATTGCTTACTCAGTTAAAAAACAGTATTTTGCTCATTTGTATTTTAGTGTAATTTTAATGGCCAGCAGTCCTGCTGTCAATGCTACAGATTATAAAAGGTACAGACAAAACCACAATGCCTGGTTCAGGTAGATAATATCAAACATACATACATCATCCCATTATCACTCATTCAGACTGTATCAAACAGCATGTTTCATTACTTTGTTCACAAGAGAAGAAAAAGAACAAAAACACCTCTCTAAAATGTTAGAGCTTCATTTTAACAAATATTGCATTCCCTATGGAGCATTAGATTAAATATTCACATATATTCTTTTCCATTTGCAGCGATAAAAGTAGAGCAGGACAAAATAGAGTATTGACAAGTGTCATTCAAGCCATATTGTTTACACAAAACATGCAATAAGAGAAGAATTCTAAAATCTCACAAAACACAAGGACAAAAATGGATGAAATTAAAAAAGATGTAATAAGTGATGGATTGCCTTTTTGCAATATAATCAGCTATCAATATTAATGGAAATACAGGGCCCCTTATTTATCAAGTAATATTACTTTTGATACACATATTGATCAGAATTTACAGTTCTTGGGTTTTTTTTGCGTGACATCCATAAAGGCTCATTTACCAAAAGTGCATTAGCAGTATCCTCCTGTCAGCAGCACAGAAGTATACAAAAAGGTAGGTAAGGCTCCTGATCTCAGATATAATATCTGACCAGTCTAACACTCCAAGTTGATCACATTGCATTCACCAGCACATCTTTCAACAGCAGTCTTTCCTCAGGTGTCTTTACAAAATCCACTCAGCTAACTTAAACAGGATTCCTGTAATAAACAAAATCGGAGGAAAACAAAAGTGAAAAAAAATGAATGTCAAGCAATTTCCAATAAAATATTTCCATCATCCATGTGACTGTGCATGTCTAGTAGCAGTAAAAAATATTTTGGATAACGAAGGCACTTGGCTGAATAGTGAAACATCTTCATGATTACAGAACACTGTTCAACAACTTTGCTAGCCTTGATTTAATACTAATAAAATATGTGAAGTTACTTTTCTGGGCACCTTATGTTCTCCATGTACAGGTTCACTAATCGGTGGATCTTCAGTCTTCATTTCTCCAGGTGGTGAAGTACTTGCCATCTGCAGACTGCGCGTCACTGGGCCACCTACTCTTTCCCGCATTCTCTTTGTGAAACGCTTTTCTTTTTTAGATTGTACTTGTGGTTTTGTCTCCGCCTCTTTTTTGAGAGCCATGTTTTCCCCAACACATTGCATTTTTGCAGCTGGCTGTGATGCAAGAGTTAATGAAGTCAGACCTGAAGGTTGAGGCTTGCTCTTTCTGCCCTTCTTGCTTTTGGGAGATTTGTCCTTCTTTGTGGTTGGTCTCTTGACATGCATCTGAGGAGTCCCTGTTTTACCACTGCTACCTGATATAACTTCACCTTCCAACAACTCTGAGCTACGGGTCCTTGTTTTCCCCAGTGCCTTCACAGGCAGGCCTAAGTTGCCTTCTCGTTTAACATCAGAATCTGTCGCTCGATTTCGGAGGAATTTCCTGTTTTTCTCTTGAGGCATTATGGTTCCTTTCTTTTTCTGAGCAACTGGTTTCTGAGGACAACTGCGTGTAATGTGCTTTGCAAGGCTGGCAGCATATGTAAATTCTCGTTTGCAGTATGGACACGCTTGCACACTTTGCTGTTCCTCCTGAATGGAGGCTTTTTTTATAGAAGTAGCAGCCTTGTTTTTCTGAGATATAGCTTTCTGGACAAGCTGTTTTTTTTTCTTATTCAGGACAGATATCTTCATCTTGGTGGTAATCTCCTGGTTGAAGTTGAGCCTTTTGGGTTGGCCCATCCTTCGGAAGGCACTCTGTCCCCCAATGGCTGCAGCTATGGGTGAGACAACACCATTCTGGGGCTGATGCACTATCTGCCTAAGAGGAATAGGGTTCTTTTTTGGTGTGTACCGTCTCTTATCACTAGCATTAGCACAAGCCAAAATATGTTTGTGGAGTTCAGGCATGTTGTCAAAGCTATCGCCACATTTCGTACACCTGATTGCTGTGCTGAATGTCTGGGGTATGTTGTGGGTGGTGAAGTTAGTTGCAGAGGCTACAGAGCCAGCAGGTGTTCGGTTGTGGTAGGGAAATGGGGGAGGCTTAAAGCTGGGGTAGTGTTGATTGATGCCAAGGCGTACATCTGGACATTTGGGCTTTCCGGCTTCAGAGGCCATAATCTTTATTGTAGTGTACAGCTCCTCTGTGGGGTCCTCTTGTTCATCTCCATCACCCTCCTCTTTAACACTACTACAGTTAAATAATTCACATGAGTCCTGAGGGGCAACATCTACAGTTGTGTCGAGGGTTGAATGTAAAGAATTCCTCTCTATATTCACCTGAGCAGAATTGGTGTAATTCTGAGGCCTGAGCTTGCCATTTTCGACCATGGTGTGAGCATGACTCTGACCAGGATGCAGGTCACTCTGGTGTTGCTGGAGGTTGCAGAGGAAGGCAAACTCTTTGGCACATACTGGGCAACAGTAAATTCTCCCAACTCCATGGAGAGAGGAACGATGCTCCAAAAGAGCTGCAGCATTTTGAAATAACTGCACGCAAAACTCACACTTAAATGGCCATTCTACAGCATGATCTATGATATGGTTGCTAAGTTGTTTAATAGAGTGAAAAGGTTCCTCACAGACATTACATACAAAACTTTTTGTAAACATGTCCTGTTCCAAGTCACCTGTTCCATCTGGTGTCTTTTCTGGCACTCTTGATGAAACTCCCTCGTGATTGGCTATGCTTTCAACTATATCTTGAACCATATGCTTATCAGGAACTAGTGCATCATCAGCTAATGGCTCTATATTAGAATTTGCTACTATATTGTTAGAAGATGAAAGCGAGTCCATATTTGAAGCTAAGTGCACAGGAAAGAGAGAGGACTGTTGTTTTTGACACACATCAGTTGCAATATTGTGGTCTTGAGGGGAAGGTCCATCAAAGGAACCATTTTGAATGGCTTTGGAGTCAATATTCTTTTCATGCAAAGAAATAACATTGATTGTATTTTTTAGCAAATGCATATCAGGATCTGAGGTTGAGCCCTTGAGTAGTGTTTCAGATTTGGAAAAGGAATCTGCATTACAATGACTTTTTGTGTCCTCAAGACATTGAGGCAGTGCATCATTTGTTGGAGGTAACTGCTTAGTAGGTTGGTTGAAGTCTTTATCACCATCCACATTTTTCATGTCAAGGCATGTTTCTTTTACATTTGGGAACCCTGACGATATTTCATCTACCATATAACAAACAGGTTTGGGAGAGAGTTTGGGAAAAGCAGAATCTGAAAACTGAGAAAGGGGTGGAGGTGAAGGGACTGTGGGCAGAACTGGAGGTGGGGGTGTAGAGGATGCCTGACTAGAGGATGATGGGGAAGAAGGATTCATAGTCACAGGGGTCAGGGAAGGTGGAGAGACAGATTCACAAGGAGGGTGTTCCGAGTTCAAACACATACTGGATGGAGACATGCCTGTGGTACTGCCCAAGGACAAACGAGTGTCTGGGCTTCCAATACAAGGAGTGCTATCCTCTCCAGCTGAGCTTAAGCCAGAGTACTCGTTCATTAATACTTTTTCCAACATGCTGGTATTGGGCTTCTTTCGCTTGACATGTGACTGTAACATGCTTGCTTTTGTTTTGTGGTCAGTCACACTCTTGTGGTGTATGCTTAAATCCAGCACAGACTCGCTAGGTCCTTTGCTTATCATGCCACCTCGTTTACCAACAGCACCAGAAAGGTCAAGAGGCTGCTGATTGCAAGAACTGCCTCCACTAACCGAGACTGGCCAGTCCTTTCCAGGAGGACTCATGCAGTCCCTCTGCTCTTTGCTGGATACACTCCAGGAATAGCTCATGCAATGGCTTTCAACCTTTGGCACCATAAGGGCAAAAGGATCCCCCGTTTCAGTGATTGAGCTCTCCATGTTTCCTGATGAGCTGTTCTGTACATGTGTAGGAGAAGCAGTCCTTCTTTTAAATCTTCCTTGAGAAGCAGGTAAAGAAGATACAGAAAGTGGAGTAGTCAATTTATGGCTATCTGTAATTAGAGTAAAGGTTTGTTTCTGACTGTCCTGGGTCTGCAGAAGCTGTTTTAATTTGGGAGAAAGATAAATTGCTTTCTCTTTTTGAAAGGTCAGTGTCTCTGTGTGCTGTGGTAAGATGCTGCCTCCCAAAGGTGACAATTGTGAGGATGATGATGATGAAGACACAGTAGATGACATGGTATCAGGTTCTGTTTTCACAGTGGGAAGGAGTGGTGGTGTAGAAGTTCTTCTTTTAGGAATAGATTGATCAATAACTGAAAGCTCTTTTACATGGCAAGGCTGTGTTTCAAGTTGGAGAGCCTGACTTATTTGTGTAGAATTCAAGATGACCGCATCAAGACCAAATAGTGCTGGACTACTTGAATCAACCTCGATGACTTCACAGCTGCTGACTGTGCTTGTGGATAGGATCTTTCCATCAATGTAAAGGCTGAGATTCTCAGAGATGTTTTTGGAAACATCAACCATGCCGTCCTCTTGTTCTCCCTCATCATCCGTGTCTACACTAGGTACATAGATAAGTGGAGGGCTATTATGTGTAGATGCTTCCTGGAGTACTGAGCTCTGACCTTGTTGTAGCTGCTGGGATGGAATATCCTGAAGGAGTGTTCCTTTCCTCCGAACTCCTTTTGGCATGAGATGACGTTCATGAATTCTGCGCTGGTGCCTGCGCATGTTGGTGTGAGTGCCAAAAACCTTGTTGCAATATTTACAAGGGTGCAGTTCTTTCAATTCCCCATTCTCTCCCAAAACAAGAGACTGCTCTGGATCAACTGCAGCATCTTTAGTTGAAATATCTGAGCTTAGGTTAGGTGGACTGTTTTGAGAACTTATAATGGTTAGGCTTGGAGAGGTCGTACTCCCACAAATGGGAGAATCATTACATGCAGAAGGGTTGAGCATAAATGCTGTTCCAGCAAGTGACCCCAGCCTTTTCAGGCCTTTACTCCCGTTTTCATGTCGTCTTTCGTGCCGGCGCTTGCCTACCTGAGAACCGAATGGCTTGGCACAGTATCTGCATTTAAAGGTTAGGGTCTGATGGTTTCTGATAGTGTGAGTGTTAATGTGATGTTCCAGGCTGTGCTTGGTGGAAAACTGATGTTCACAGTACTGACAATGGTAGCTGACAGTTTGTGTGTCATACTCAAAGTCACGGTCCAATGCTACTTCATGCAATGGACTTTCAGATCTCTCCTTGATGGGGTGGCCAAAAATTGATTCTGGGTCATGCTGTTCACTCCTGTTTCCTGACTGTGACTCAGTAGTGCACTCAATGCTCCCATGTGGCTGCAGTTCTCCTTGATCTGACTTCTCTCTCTCCTTCTGCTCCA
Organism: Cathorops festae; assembly: GCA_028877395.1. NCBI lineage: Eukaryota > Metazoa > Chordata > Actinopteri > Siluriformes > Ariidae > Cathorops > Cathorops festae. Next base: position 21,942,269 of record JAODXR010000019.1, read on the forward strand.
ACACTGCTGCATGAACAGGAGACAGAGAAATGTCCCCAGTCTCTGCAGGGGATATACGTGAAGCTACAGTCTCCTGAGCTGGAGCTGAAGACACAGAGGGTCTCTCTTCCTCTTTATTTATTCCTGAAAAAATAATTATAGACATTTTAGTAAGGAAGTTTTGTAAATCACTGACTAACGTGCCTAAACTTTGGACACACCATTTCCACTTAAAAAAATATTAAAATACAATGATGTTTGTTAAATGCAATTATAGCAAGAGTGAACTATTTAGTAAATTTAGGCAACAATAACCAACCTTTATTTGAATCATGCATCTCTGTGACTATAGGTCTTGTTGTGCTCAATGGCTTATGCCCAGATAATCTTCCCAAACCAGCCTGTCTGGCTTTGTCCAATAGCTTCTTTCTTGCTGTAGAGAGAAAAGCACGGAATTTTCCAATAAACAATTTTCAAAACAAAAACTATATTGAAGCCAGCTAAACATTCATAATAATATAGGCGACAGGGACCGGATGTTTATGGTCACTGTAGTTCAGAACACTTTGGAATAATAATCTAAAAGTGCCTCTTCTAATATTTAGGAAAAAACTTGTATAAAGCCTGCTCCACATTTGAACAAATAAACATGGAGGATTAACACGTCAAATCTCCATCTCAGTGTATATTATACAACTAACAGCAAAATAAATAAATAAATAAATCTGTAAAGCACCAGCCAAAAAGCACTGTAAGAAAAGGTCCGCTCTGTTTTCAAAAATCCCTGTCGTAAAACAGCTTTAGAACAAGAGTGGTGTCGCAATGACAAAGTCATCAAGTACCATCCTATTCTATTCAAAGCCTGATTCACACAGACATACCAACTCAGCCATCTTAAATATCTACACACTTCTGGAAAAAAAATCCAAGACTTCAAAAGAACAATTTAAAAAAGTTAAATTATGCTGCTATGAACTGCATCATGGAAAGGGAACACAAGAAATGAAAGCTGTAATTAAATAAAAGTCTAAAAACAACCAATTTACCACCGCAGTATCTTGGGTCTTACTTTGACAAAATAAATGTCTATAAGCCTATTAATGCAGTCTTTGCTACTCCTTAAAGGCAGCTTGTATGAAGAAAGTAACATGAAACAATTATAGCCTTCTGTCAGGACTGAGCTAAAGAAAAACCCAGGGCATTCAAAAAAAGTAAAAATGCAGCATTTTCTCATCTTTCAATACATATTCAAATTGTGTGAAACTATAATCTGGATGAAAAGTATGCTTTTACCCTAGGACTTAACGGCATTTTCCTTCCCCTCATATTTACAGTTGTCCAAATAACCTAATTCGGTCTTCTATAGGTGCATCTCAAAAAATGAGAATAGCATGAAAAAGTCCCAATATTTTCCATCATTTATTTAAGAAAGTGAAAATGTAATATATTCTAGACTCCTTACACAAATTAAAATGCTTCAAGCATTGTTCCATTTTAAATTTTGATAATTATAGCCTACAGTACAAAAAAAAAATCCATCAACCACATCATATTAGAATATTTAATTTTAAGCAAAAAACACTGCATCTCTCAGTCTAGTTCAATACACACAACCACAATCATGGGGAAGACTGCTGACTTGACTGTCTTCTGGACAACTATCAGACACCCTCCACAAGGAGAGTAAGCCACAAGAGGTCATTGCTAAAAAGGCTCGCTGGAAAAGGTGCACAAGCAACATCAATGACTACAGCCTTGATAGGATTGCCAAGTCGATTCAAGAAATTGGGAAAGCTTCACAAGGAGTGGACTGAGACTGGGGTCAGTGTATCAAGAGCCACCACATGCAGATGTCTTCAGGAAAGGAGCCAAAACTGTCGTATTCCTAATGTCAAGCCAGAGGACATCATCAAGTGTCTTACCTGGGCTAAGGAGAAAAAGAACTGGACTGTTGCTTAGTGGTCCAGAGTCCTCTTTTCAGATGAAAGTAAATTTTACATTTCATTTTAAAATCAAGGCCCTAGAGTCTGGAAGAATCCAATGTGTTTTAAGTCCAGTGTTTATGCAATCTGTCATGATTTAGGGTGCCATGTCATCTGCTGGTGTTGGTCTGCTGTGTTTTATCCAGTCCAAAGTCAACATAGCCATCTACCAGGAGATTTTGGAGCACTGCATGCTTTCATCTGCTGACAAGCTTTATGGAAGAGATGCCGATTTCCTTTGCCAGCAGGACTTGGCACCTACCTACAGTGCCAAAACTACTACCAAATGGTTTGTTGACCATGATATTATTGTGCTTGATTGGCCAGTCAATTCACCTGACCTGAACCCTATGGGTAATTCCACCCCAACTCACCAGATTTAGAAAAATGTTCGCCATTGACCATCTCAGATTTGCTTCATACTTTCTTGAAATATTGTCAGTGTGCCCAATAAATAGTGTACTAAATTTTAGGCTTGGACCTTCATTAGTTTCTGAGGAGGCTTTAAAAAAGGGGCATGGCCCCAATTTCACTATTGGAATGTGTGCTACAGAAAACGGACCTAGCTTCCATAAGTCATTACTTTTAAACTATTCATGCAAGATACATGAAATGTTCAAGGATTGTTCTTCAATACCAGACGACTTTAAATACTATAAAGTTCACAGTTCAATATTTGCCAAGTTATGGCTTGCTGAAAAATAATTAAAAAAAAAGTCTTCTATTGTGCTTTGGAGCAACGTTGATGGCCCCACATCAAAGCACAGCAGATCTTTCAAATTTTCTTATTTATTACTCATGTTATAGTACTCTTTAAGCAACTAGCTGTGTGTTCAAAAGAAATCAAAATTTGATTTATTAGGCTTAAAAATGTGACCCGGTCTGGCGGAATGAGTCGGAAGTCGGCGTTCTATTTATTCAGCTACGGGCAGATTATGACGAAAAACATGAAAAATATCATTTTT
>JAODXR010000019.1:23613004-23623248 GCA_028877395.1 Cathorops festae
CCTAAGATATTCGTTTGTTGGGAAGATGATGTTAAGAATGTAATATTTATTTAATTTCAGTTTTTCACGGTGTTTGGCGTTGGTGTTTGGTGTACTGGTGTTTTGGAGACATTAAAGATCCTTGAAGAAAATAAACCATCACTCTCATCAAGCATCAGTCGATGCGTGGCTTAATTCTGACCAGAAGAAAAGCGTTAGGGGCAGCTACACCATTTTTATTTGATTTACCAAATCTTATATTTTGTTCTTATCTATTATTGTTTCAAACATTTAATCAGCTATTAAGCAATCATTTAGTCTTCACAGTCAGCTTGGATGGCACAGAAAGAATGAAATGAGTGAGCAGTGGTCTAAATGTTTTTTTTCCCCTACTTTGTGCAAGTCTTATCAGCAGAAAACATTTGATCAATGTTGTTTTCCCAGCCTTGACTGTGAATGATCAATGTGTTCAATAAGGTCATGAAAGTATGTGCATTTCAATACACATTTGGCATGATCATAAATAACTTTTCTATAACTGTGTCCTATATAGTCACAAAGTACAACAGTGTAACCATGAAATTCATTATAGTTCTAGCATGAAGTCTGTTCTGTTGAAGCTATCAACTGTTCATTGATGGAGACTTGAATGCAAAGCTGTTCATGACAACTGTAGTCCTAAAGTTATCATAACAACTGTAATCCTCAGCCATCCTAGCAAATCTGAAAGTATGTCTTTCGACTGTCTTGTCGACTGTCCATATGGGGGCCATCCACAGGAGCAATGTGAGATAGCTTGTAACCCACTGATAGACTGTAACCATGGAGCCGTCCACGCCCCTCCAGCTGATCGATGAGAAATGGTGCTACCTCCAGGGGGTAAGACTCCTCCTTCTTTTTATACAGCTCCATGTACAGTTGTGGTCAGAAGTTTACATACAGTGACATGAATGTCATGGCAATATTTGGGCTTCAATAATTTATTTGAACTGTACTTTTGACAGAATGATCGTACAGCATACATCTTTAAGAAAAAAAATAATTTGGTTTACAAGTTTTAATTTTCTTTGGGTTTTCTGAAATCAACACGGGGCAAAATTATACATATAGGGTCAAAAATTTGCATACACTCAGATTATTAATTCAGAGACGCTTAAACTTCCAAAATGTCTTATCTTGCCAAGGCTCTTAACTTTCTGTTAGTGATCATGATTGACTACAGCTGGTAGCTTCTTCTGTGCCTTCTTAAAAAGGGTTTGTTTACAGCACTCACTGGATTAACCAACACAAAATACAATTGGAAAGTCCAAGGAGCTCAGCGCAGATCTGTGAAAGAGGATTACAGATGTATACAACTCCAGAATGTCTCTCGGAGCCATTTCTGAACAACTGCTAATTCCAAGATCAGTTCAAACAATTGTATCCAACTTATTGTGAGGTGTAAGCACTTTGCCAAGCAATTTTACTTCAAGAAAACCCAAATGGTCACCCTCAGTTGAAAGGAAATTGGTTTGGACTGTCAGGAACAACCTGGGAACCACCATGGCACAGCCCTGCCAAGAAGGAGAAGCTAATAGATCACTGTCTACAGTTCAGATCACCATGGACTAAGAAGCTGCTATCCAATAAATAACCCCGTGCTACAAAATTGACACCTTCAAGCTTAACTAAAGTTTGAAGCTGACCACACAGACAAAGAAAAAAGCCTTCTGGAGGATAGCTGTATGGTCAGATGAGACAAAGATTGAGTTGTTTGGCCACAATGACCACCATGTACAGAGGGACACTGTACCAGCTGGTGGTGGTAGGATCATCATGCTCTGGGGCTGTTTTGCTGCCAGTGGAACTGGTTCATTGCACAAAGTGGATGGAATAATGAAGGAGGACTACCTTCAGCATAAACCATTAGAAACTTGAACACAACTTGGGACTTGGGAGTTACAACAGGACAATGAACCCAAAAACACATCAGAGATGGTTGTGGAGGATAAAGCAGGCTAACATTAAGCTTTAAACAAGTCCTGACTTCAACTCTACTGAAAATATATGGACCGTGCTTATAAGTTGAGTTCATGCCAAGGGGAAAACAAACAAATAAAAAACAACAACAAAAAACAAACACAAATTTAATTGAACTCTACCAATTCTACCATAAAGAATCATGAAATATCCAACCAGAATTCTGCCAGAAGTTTGTTCATGGTAAACAAAAAAGTTTGGTCAATGTGAATCTTGTGAAGAGACATTTTACCCAAATATTAGGTGTGCTGTATGTATATTTTTGACCCTTTGTTGATTTCAGAAGACCCAAATAAATCTAAAACTTGTGCACCAAATTCTAGTGTTTTTTTTTTATTAAAGATGTATGCTGTACATTCTGCCACAGAAAAAGAACAGTTCAAAGAAATTACTGAAAAAATAAAATATATAAATATACGCAACTACCTAAAATGATCTAAGAAATCACCCAACATTTATCATAATGAATGTAAACCCCAAACATGGCTATTGTTGGTACTCCCAGCTGTTGACTAGTTCACCATTTTTAACAATATATCTGCAATACTTCTGCTTAGCCTTGTGCCTTCACCGCCAAGGAGTGCACAGGCAGAGTGCTTGCAGGTAGGTCAGTAGAGAGGCAGGTAGGCCATCCAGTCATTTCATTTGGACCAAATGAAATGATTGGATGGGCTTTTTACAAATCTGTGTCTGCTGCAGATGACAGATTTTTCCTTTTTATTTCCAGAGCATTTGATTTAATTAATTGCTGTCAGCTGTACAGAAATATAAAATTGATGCACATTTTATGCTATAAGTGCTATCAGTAAGTTACCTAACCTGCTTTTAATTGTCTTACATAAATTTTCCAGAGAAACATGATTGCTTGATAAGTGTCCTCCATCAGCTGTATTAAACACTATTCTTATGAGGAGGTGAATCCAACAAATATTTAAAATAGTTGATGATGAAATTAGCTTTTGTTAAAACATGACATTCAGTGGGGCTTCAAAGTACTGAGTGTGTAGATGAGCTCTTTTTTCCTTTATTTTCTCACTTGATTGCTTCCCTAATAACCAGTGATGTAAACAGAGATGTCATTTAATGTTGTGCTCATCACTGTTGGGGTATAATATAGCACACACACACACACACACACATCAACAGTGGTGGGCATAACATTAATGACATTTCTGTTTCCATCACTAGTTATTATGGAAGTAATCAAGTGAGAAAACAAAGGAAAAAGAGCTTGTGTGTCTTATGTATTTTTTTAATCAGAAGTGGGTGTGCAGTGGATATAAAATGTATACACACTGTTAAAATTGTAGGTTTTGTGATGGAAAAAAATTAAAACGATTAATGTCAGATTTTTCCCATGTTTAATGTAATATAGCAGCCATCCATCCATTATCTAGACCACTTATCTGTTTGGTGACCAGCTCCCCTATCTATCAGAGCTAACACAAAGACCATTCATATTCACATTCATTCATACTCATATTCACACCTATGAGCAATTTAGAGCAGCCACTTGACCTAATCCGCATGTTTTTGGACTATGGGAGGAAACTGGAGCACCTGGAGGAAACCCACGCAGGCATGGAAAGAACATACAAACTCCACACACAAAGGGCCCAGTCAACCACGAGGTTCGAACCTTCTTGTTGTGAGGTGACCGCAATCAACAAAGTCCAAGTGAATAACAAATATCTCCTTTTAGAAACAAGAAAAAGAAAAAAAACTTGCACTAACCTGGTTGCACAAGAATTGCACGCCCCTTAACTGCAACTTTGTTGAAGCACCTTTTGCTTGTAATGCAGCAGTCTTTTTTCTGTAAGAGTCCTGAAAAAGAAGTCCTGTTTGTTGGTGTACTAACAACCAGACATTAAACAGGTCAGCCAAGGAAAACAGCCACAGTTGATGATGACAGAAACATTGCGATAGCTGTGAAGAAAAACCCAAAAACAGCAGTCGGTCACATTATGAGCAGCCTTCACAGGGCAGCAGTGCCCTTTTATCACAATCCATTATTCAAAGAAGACTTTGAGAGCAGAAATATTGTGACCATAGTACTAGATGTAAACCACTCATTAGCAGTATGAATCTGAAAGCCAGATTGGAATTCACTAAGAAATACAGAGATCAACCACAAAAGTTCTGGAACCAAGAATAACTTATTTCAAAGTGATGGAAAGACCAAACTGTGGAGAAAGAGAGCCAAAATGTATGAGCCAAAACGTATGAGTTTATTGTTCAAGTATGGTGGTATGAGTGTTCTGGCTTGGGCTTGCATGGCTGCTTCTGTAACTGGTTCACTAATCTTTATTGATGTCATGATATTGGCAGCAGAATTAATTCAGAAGTCTACAGAAACATTGTCTGCCAATTTACAGAGAAACGCATCTAATCTGATTGGGATGAACATCATGCAGCAAGACAATGACCAAAAACACACACCAACACAACAAAGGACTTCATTGGGGAGAAAAAGTGGAAGGTTTTAGACTGGCTAAGCCAATCGCCAGACCTTAACCTAATTGAACATGCATTTCACCTCCTGAAGAGGAGCCTGGAGGGAGAGCTGAAAGACTGCAATAAAAGCCTGGAACATCACAAAAGAATGCAACAATTTGGTGGTGTCAGTAGTTCGCCTGGCTCAATTCAGTTATTGAAAGCAAGGGATATGCAACCAAATATCTTTACTTTAAGACTGTCCAATAATTTTGCTTACCTGAAAATTTGGGGGTTGTCTGCCACCATATAAACTGCAGCCCCGCTATAACGAACTCTTACTACGAAATTTTGTATACAACAAACTAAGTTTATGTCCCCCACCTTTTAATGACAATGAGTCGGAGTCTTAAAAAAAAAATCACTGAGACACGTGTACACATGTTGGTGCTGCATGCTCCGAGCACCATTAGGACTAATTGCAGTATTACAGTATGACGCATCTGTTCCGAATTAGAGCGCAGTCATAGTGCACGCTTATAAGGATTCTCGAAATACATAGACTCAGCGAAGTATGTGTGCTGTACTTATTGTTTCACATTACCAACCATTGTATCTGTGTATTGCCTTTCTAGTTTTGACTTTTTGTGTATTTGGACTCTGCCTTTCTTCTTTGCCTCCTCTGTTCTGTTTGTGCTTCGCTTGACCATTGCCCATTTCATGACCCAGCCTTTGTCTTACATTTTTGAACTGTTTACCTGCCTGTTTGTAAATGAACACACTTCCTGTAATTACATCCATCATTTGCTTGTTTCCATGATGCACTGAGCCATCCCACTAGAGACACAAGAAGTAATCAAGTCCCCAGTCAAGTTAACAATACGTGCTAATCCCATAAAACAAAGGTTAACGAGCTTAGCTGAGGTGTCAATCACTAACAATTATTGAGAATTGTGATCAAAGGATCGATAAAAGGACAAAATGACTGCAGATATGCCTAAACTTAACACCTAGTTAAAGCTTATCGGTGGTGTTTTTATACCCCCTACCCAGCCCTGTGGCACGACATAAATGACATCAGTGATTTGCAGCACATGAATAAACTGAAAGGTGAAGATTTGGAGAACATAATGAGTCAGTGGGTGGGCATTGACAGCGATACATTGGTAACCTCAGTCATTTCCGTAATAGATGAAGAAATCGTTGCCGCTGTTTGTGATCCTTTAACTTGGTAAGTGAACTGCGATAGTGACTTGGAAGGAGAAATTTGTGATGAAGTGATTGTGCCTAAAATTCCGCATATAATGTGAGCATTTGGTGTGACAAGTGGGTCAGTATCAGAAACTATTTCGATGTCCCCCAAGGAGTTTGTTATAGTGGGGTTGCAGTGCGTTTGTGCATGTGTTATTGTAACTGCATCTTTCAGTGCTAAGTTTCTCTTCTACAGACCCAAATCAGAAAAAGTTGGAACAGTATGGAAAATGCAAATAAGAAAGAAAGCAGTGATTTTCTAAAGTTGCTTTGATTTTGTATTTCATTGCAGATAGTATGAACCAATATATTTCATGTTTTGTTTGGTCAGCTTCATTACACTTGTTAATATATTTCAATTCCTGCATTTCAGACCTATAACACATTCCAAAAAAAAAAGTTTGGAATGGGATAATTTAGGGCTAGTAATGAGGTAAAACAATTAAATAATGTGATTTGAAACAGGTGATGTCAACAGATGATTATAATCATTACTTGGTACAAAATTGGTATCCAGAAAAATGCTAGTCTTTGAGGAGCAGTGATGAGTTGAGGATCTCCAGTTTGTCAACAAATGTGTAAGAAAATCATTGAAAAGTTTAACAACAATGTTTCTCAAAGAACAAAAGGAAGGGATTTGAATATTTCACCTTCTATGGTGCATAATGCCATTAAACGATTCAAGGATTCTGGAGGAATTTCAGTGCATAAGGACGCAAGTTTAAGCTGAACACCTGCGATCTCTGAGCCCTCAGACAGAACTGCCCCAAAAACCCTCATTCATCTTTAGCTGATATAACCACATGTGTTTAGGATTACTTTAAGAAACCTTTGGCAAGCACTACAATACAAAGTTACACCCACTAATGCCAATTAAATTTTTACTGTGCAAAAAGAAAGCCTTATGTTAACTTTGTCCAGAAATGTCATCAACTTCTCTGGGCTTGGCGGCAGCTGGGATGGATCATCACACTGGATATGTACAGTATATTGTGGTCAGATGAATTGGTATTCCAGGTCTATTTTGGACAAAATGGGACAACATGGGGACAACATGCAAACTCCACACAGAAAGGCCCTTGTCGGTCATTGGGCTCGAACTCAGGACCTTCTTGCTGTGAGGCAACAGTGCTAACCACTACACCACCATGCCTCCCACAAAGGTAACTTGTACTTCTGTGATGGCGCATTAATGCAGAAAAGTACATTGCGATTTTTGGAGCAACATATGCTGCCTTGAAGATGACATCTTTTCCAGGGATATTTCAACAAGACAGTGCAAAACCACATTCTGCACACATTCCTTCCACAGCCATGCCTTCAGTCCCTAAACATATTTTAAGGGTTGAGAGAAGGAATGGCAGCATTGTAAACCTTTTTTTTAATTTGTTGCATGAACCAAAAAGAGAAGTCTTTATTTTTTTGGGAAAAAAAACTTTTGAATGCAATACAGTTCAAATATCATTAATAAATCATTGTTTTTTAATTTCAATTTCAACATACTGTCCCAACTTTTTCTGAATTGGGGTTGTACTACCCCAATTCAATTGTGTGTGTGTGTGTGTGTGTGTGTGTGTGTGTGTGTGTGTGTGTGTGTGTGTGTGTGTGCGCAGTATTCTGAATCACATAAAACTTGAATGAATATCAGCCCTGCAAATTATCTTGTATCCCATTCTTGGGTTTATTGCTAGCTAAGTAATTAATTAATTGTGCATTCATTCGTTTATTTGATCACCTATTAAATCTCTGTTAATACCTCTGTGCTTGGGCAATTTTTGTACTTTTTTAGCATGGCAGATTTTCTTCATTTAAAAATTAGTGCATTGGGAATAATCCTTCACTCGTAGCCACTGGCTGTGCTGTTCATTTTGAGACTGGAATATCACAAGTCACCAGATGTCACGCAAGTGATTAAGACCTTACGAGATTCGTATGTCACCTGGGAATTTTTAGTTCGTTAGCTTTCCACCAGGGAGCCCAGGACAAGTGAAAGTGAGTAAAGGGAGAGAGACATGAGTGCGTATCTGAGGGAAGGCAGAACAAAAGGAGAAAAAGAAACATTAGGAAAATTCTTAATACATACAGCACCGTGTGATCTAACTTTTCTCAATAGGTAACACATCTTCTATGAGTATTATATAGTATCTGTATACTTAATGCATTAGCAGTAGTACATGCTGATCTATTTTCCTATAACAGCATGTCCCACCGTGATTAACGACTGCAAGAAACAGATGGCCAGATGGGTAGAGCACTATTCTGAACTGTACTCTCAGGAAGCGCTGGTCTCCAATTCTGCTCTCATCAACATCAAAAAGCTCCCCGTAATGGAGGAACTGGACGAACTATCATCTGTGGAAGAGCTCAGCAATGATATCGACGCTCTCCTAACAGAAAAGGCACCAGGCAATGACAACATCCCACCTGAAGCCATTAAGCACAGAAAACCTGCCTTGCTTCAGCCACTGCATGAGATGCATGCATCTGCTGGGAGGAAGGTGGAGTCCTCCCCCATGATGTGACACCACCATCATGACACACTATAAGAACAAGAGATATCACAGTGACTGTAATGACTACAGAGGGCTCTCCCTCCTGAGCATTGTTGGCAAGGTGTTCACCTGCATTCTCAACAGGCTGCAGTTGCTTGTGGATTGTGTCTAACCAGAGTCCCCATGCAGCTTCAGGGTAAGCAGGTCAACAATAGACATGATCATCTCCCTATGCCAGCTCCAGGAGAAGAGTAGAGAGCAAGGCCAGCTGCTCTACATGATGTTGATCGACCTCACCAAGGCCTTTGATCTGGTCAGCAGGAAGAACTCCTCAGGAGGATTGAAATCCTCAGGAGGATTGATTTTCCCCCAAAGCTTTGCAGTATGGTGATCTCATTCTATCCTCACATGAAGGGAACAGTCCTATGTGACGGATCCTCCTCAGACTCCTTTTCTGTCAACAGCAGAGTCAAGCAAGGCTGTGTCTTTGGATACATTTTTGCACAACCCTCTTCAGAATCATCTTTTCTCTCCTCCTGTAATATGCCTTTGACTCGTCCACTGCACACCAGATCTAATGGGAAGTTATTCAACCTGGCACAACTACATGCAAAGACCAAGATCAGGATGGTGCTCATCAGAGAGATGCTCTTCTCCAATGATGCAGCCCTCATGGCCCACACCAAGGATGCCCTCCAACGACTAGCCGATCACTTCACCAATGCTTGCGAACAGTTGACCTCACTATAAGCCTGAAGAGGACAAATGTCCACACACAAGATGTCACCCTGGAAGCTGGGACAACTTTACTTACCTGGGGTCAACCATCAGCAACACCCTCATGCTCAAAGTTGAACTTGACCAGTGACTTGAGAAGGCAAACACCATCATGGCCAAGAGAGTGTGGGAGAACAAAGCACTTATGGAACATACCAAGCTCCGAGTCTATCAGGCCTGTGTTCTCAGTACTTTATGACAGCAAAGCCTGGACCACCTATATAAGGCAAAAACATCAGCTCAATGCATTCCACATGCGGTGCCTTAATCGCATCCTAGGTATCAGCTGTCAAGACTATGTCCCACACAGTGACATCCTGCAGCATGCCAAGATCCCCAGCATAGACTCCCTGCTGAGCCAACACTGCCTACGGTGGCTGGGACACGTCCAGTGCATGGAAGATGGGAGGATACCAAAAGACACATGGGCAGTTAATCCAGGGTACCAAAAGACTTGGCTGTTCCTTACTTAGATTTAAAGATGCCTGCAAGAGAGACATGAAGGCCTACAACATTTCCTTAGATAGCTGGGAAACACAGGCCATGGATAGTTCTGCCTGGCATCAAGTTGTCTGCAAGGGCATCATACATGCAGACATGAGAAGAGGTAATCTCTCAGCAGAGGAGAGAGACCAGAAGAAGCATCCTGCAGTAACCCAGGCCTCTCAGTTCATCTGTACTGAATGCAACAGAGATGGTCATTCACGCATTGGCCTGCATACCCAGAGCAGATGATGCCACAACCCATCCAACAGGCAAAACCCCAGGGGTGCATCAGACATGGTCTCCTGAGGTGGTGGTGGTGGTGGTGATGATGAATGAGCACGCCCCAGAATGTTTTATTCATCATACAGTACAAGATTTGCTAGAAATTGCCTTTTTTTTAATGAACAACAGTTTGTGAATTTTAATTGTTTATAGTAGCATTTAATGTTGTGGAACATTTGCAAAACAAGCTCCTATTATTACTTGCATTATAACAGCTGTAAACAGACTTTTTTTCATAACCCACTTTTTAAAGTCAATAATTAAGAGAAAAGAATGCAATTAAGACAAAAAAGCCACTTGTCATGTTGCAGAGGAACAGCAAAGTGTATGCACCTCTGTCCTGAAAATTTTTGTGTGGTGGGAAACTTGGTGTTACAGTTTTGTCTCTCTGCCCCATTCATCAGTGGAAAAAGGCCATCATAACACAAAGTCAAGTTTATTTTTATAGTGCTTTTAACAATAGACATTGTCGCAAAGCAGCTTTACAGAAATTTAAAGGCTTTAAACATGAGCTAATTTTATCTC
>JAODXR010000019.1:23671092-23683559 GCA_028877395.1 Cathorops festae
TATGTAATATTGGATCATTTTCCTCAATAAATAAATGACCAAGTCTAATATTTTTGTCTCATTTGTTTAACTGGGTTATCTTTATCTACTTTTAGGACTTGTGTGAAAATCTGATCATGTTTTAGGTCATATTTATGCAAAAATATAGAAAATTCCAAAGAGTTCCCAAACTTTCAAGCACCACTGTAGATGAGGACTTGCCCCTATCTAGCAGCCCCTTCAAAAAAGCTAGCACTTTTTAGGCATTGGGGCATAAACCATACCATGTTTGGAACAGTTCCCAAGTGGGAACATGAAAGCAGACCTGTGTACTCAGGGCTTTAGTGTTTAGGATCATTTCCTGGACAGCTACATCATGTTTGTTGATCTACCCACTGCTCAGAGGGGCTAAACCAAAAAGCACAGATGGTTGGGAGTATCATACCTTTCCATTCATCTGTGATAGTAATGTCCCTAATGAGCAATTCAGAGACAACAGTGGCAAGGAAAAACTCTCTGAGATGACATGAGGAGAAAACCTGAGGGAGAACTAAACTCAAAAGGGAAGTCATCCTCTTATGTGTGATACCTGATAGTGGGATTTTATAATCTACAATGATGCAGCAAACGCGCCGTCAAGGAAACACATATGCCCAGGAGAGTGCCGCTTCTACTTAGGTATCATTACACTTCTACAACTTTCAGACAATAAAGTCAAACAGTAATTGAGTAGAAAGAATCTTCAGTACAAGCATTAGGGTCTTTTTTCAATTAGAGTTTTTCACTTTAAATCTCGTCTTGGATCCAAGTGAAATTATCCACTGAATAATGGATGAGACTTGAATTGTTTTCAGTAAGTCCAATCATTAGACTATCCAAGTAAGACCTGTAGGCTATCTGTATGGGGTCATCCTCAGCAGCTTGAGTGACTCTCTGGCGAAGGAGGCTCCAAGCAGGAGTAGAGCATCAGGTAGATCCAGAAGGCAAAAGGACTCCTTGCTATGGATCACTTGCTGAATTCTGTGTAGAGTGGGCAGAGTCAGCAAAGGAAGTGGAAATGCATACAGCAGGCTGCAAGGCCAGTTGTAGGCTTGTGTGTCCTGTCCTAGAGGATTGGAATCACTCTTGAGAATGATCAAATCTGTGTCAGTAAAGAGGTTCACTTGTGCCTGGCCATATTTTCCCAGATCTGCTGCATCACCCTCCTGGTGAATATGTGCTTCCTTGACAACATGTCCGCTGCATCATTGTGCTGAGTTTTTTTTGGGATGGTAATGCTCCCGATGACTACTTAAGGACTACTTGACTCATTCACACAGTCTTGAAGAGAGTATACAATTGCCTACAGTAATGATGTGGTAAGCTTCTCAAACCTTTATTATCTTGAATACAAAAAAGCACTGTGCAATTTGCATGATGCAGAGAATTAGGATTATATTTGACACGGCATGGTGAGAAAAGTAAAAGAACTGCTGAGTAGTTACAATAATTTGTAGTTTTAATATTTTTTAATTTGTAGTGTAATATTTGTAGTTTTTTAACCTTTTTTTTAACTACACTTCCTTCAAGGCTGGTTTGCTTAAAAGTTTTTAATGCAATATAATTGTACTTTATTAATAGATATTGAAAACTATCAGTAATTATAAAACAAATTGTTGTGAGACAAACTCTCTTAGCATTTAGAATGAATTGATTTAAGCCTCTTTATATGAGAATCCATTTGTATGAAATTACAGTGTGGATGTTTGATCTGTGAGTATTCAAATCCTTTTTCAAGTCCTACTGAACATGTTAATTCCAAGGATTCAACACGTCAATCTTAAATTTCATAATTGAATCTACTATAGGCCACTCTTCCGATAGTGCGAGTAAAAGGATTGCTTATGTGTGGAGCGCCAAAAAAAATCATCTCACTGGCAGGAAAGTCATCACTTGCACTCTTCTGTTTGTAATACACAGTTCTTTATCAGTTATACCTGTCTGTTATGCCAAGTTATCCTGAAAGCTATAGTACCACCTGAATTTAGTTTGTCAGCGGGTCCTATGAGATTTGTTTTTCCTGTTTGACTTCACAATATGCCACAGACTACAGAATTTAGACTGTTTATCCATCCATCCATCCATCCATCCATTTATCAGTTAGTTAAAGCATTCATTGGTTGCTATTTTTCATATAACCTGGGCTGACCTAATTAAAAAAAGCCACCGTCTTCATATGCCTGCAAACAGCCTCTTAAATTATCCACTGTTATAGTGGGGCCCACCTTGAGGAGTGCATCATGCAGTAATGGAAATGTAATATAGATGGAAATGAGATTAGATTGTTTTATTAGTTCTCTCATTTCCAGTTCAGGCTAAGCCAGTGGGTACTCTTGTTTCTTATAACTGTTTCAGTGAAATTTCTTGGCGGCAGCAGGTGCATAATTTGTTGTGTCGATTTAGTCTCTTGTTACAGGTAAACACAGTCTTGGATTAATGTTTTTGAATCTGAATAACTTTCTGATTGTGCTCATCCTTTTTGAAATGGACCCTTTCATTCAAGTGCTACTGCTCATTTTCAAAGGCATTTCTCAAGCCTTTTTCCTATGCAGAGCTTTATAACATTGCAAAGGTTAGAAGACTTACCAACTAGACTCTAAATGCCACATTCATTCCTAATGCAGATTCTGATGGAACTTAGATACTGTTATCGTCATAAGAGTCATTCAGCTATTGAAGAATATCCTGGTACTATTCGTCAGTGCTTCAACTGTTCCACTTTTTTTCAAGACTTCTGAGCAGATTTTCTACCAACTCTAAAATTCTGATATTTCAATCCAAAGCTTTGACCTTGTTTAAGCAATGTAGACAGTTGTGGAATACACTTGAACAGCTGGGCTATAGCCAGATGCATCGGCTCTCTGAAGATAGTCAATTAGCCCGCAATAAGTGGCACCTTTGCTGTGTGGGGGTCCGACCGCAGGAGCTGTTATTAAAATCCTGTCAAAATGAATTTACTGCAAGCAGGCAACAGTTGAGACAGTGACACACAACTGGCACAGGCAGCCTCCAATTGTGGATTGCCAGAGAGGAAGCAGAAGGCATTTGGTTTTACTGTATAATAAGGAGGAGGGCTGTGATTTTTTTTTTTCATTGTTACTCTTCAAAAGGTTCAGAACTTCCACACACCTTTTGACTATACCTGCACTTAACCTGTTTAGGATGATATTCTTGAATAAGTCACTAAAGAATCCCACTGCACCATTAGAAAACTTTAATTAAAAACAAAACTGAAAAACAAACAAGCAAAAAACCTATAGCTTTATCAAACCATGATGTTTCAGACAACAATTTGTCTGGACATAATTAATTGTTGTGGTTCTGTCATTAACACAGTTCTTTGTTACAACAATAAGCATCTTTTTGTAGGAAAATAATAAATGACGGGGTGATTATTTTCCAATAACAGTCCAGCATGAAGTGTTTTGTTCTCATACAACAGCAATTGTCCAACATTACCATTTAGTTATCTATCTATCTATCTATCTATCTATCTATCTATCTAACTTTATCAATTTACAGTTATGGTTCATGTTTATGCAAATCACTTAGTTTCTATTATCACTTTGATATAAAGAGTCATTCTTCCTCTCTCCATAATAATAATAATAAATATAACTACAGAGAAACTGGAATCCTTCCATTCTGAAGACTCTCCCATGTAAGAAATTTTAGTTACACCTTTACCTCTGACGGGTACTGTAAGTAAGCATCTTAGGTGAAAATTCAAATTCAATCCAAATTGCTTGAAACTGGTCTCATTGAATTCAGAATTGAATGCAGGATAACATACTTTTTTATCGAATTAAATGTTTATCTGTTCTTGAGATATTACAAATCAAAGATTGAAAAAACAACTTAATTTTTAAAAAACTAACATAATATTATGTGTTAGGATCACATGGTCCAAAATGGGCCACATTAATGAATGAGATCAAATGTTTTTTTCTTAACTTTTCAAATTTTCAAGATATTTACATGGAAATTGGCAGGTACATAGATGGTTGTATACTGCATACAAAGTTTGAAAAATTAGTCAAAACAACTTATACAAAATTAATGTTAATTAGGTAAAAACATTAAAGCGGTACACTCAATAAAAAAGTAATAAGATTATTTCTAATACCCTCTTTGTGCTCTGAAGGCCTTTGTATTTCTCAAAAGTAGGGCCTACTTGTGCTTTTATGAAAGAATATAAATGATTGTTTTGATTAATATTCACAGCTTTCAAGGCTAACCTCAAAAAATCTGTGTGAGCCACATCTAATAGACAATTCCAATTAATTTAATTGAAATTGACACTCATGTTTCTGACTCCTGGTTTTTAAAAATGTCATTCTGACCACTAAGATCTCAATATTTGTCATCAAAACAACTACAATTATATTCTAAAATACAGGGTTAGTCAAAATTATGTTGATACTTAAATGGTAGAAACCATTTATTCGGTCTCATCCTGCAAATCATTCTGCAAACTTTTGATGGACTACGGTTGGCAAACCATACACTCCCATCAAGCTTGCAACCACTTTTCTTTGCTCCACTGTTAATCTGTCACCCATGGCATATGTCTATCTGCAGAAGAAAAAATAATCCATTAGTGTTAACATAATTTTGACGAATCCTGTAGTCAAAATTATGTATTTACCTGAATCAGTTTTATTTGAAAAAAAAAAAAGGTAAAGCTAGGAAAACTAATTTCAAAGTCTCCCATGAATCATAACATCAAAACAAACTGATGGAAAATTTTGCTGAATACTTCATCAGAAAAAGTGAGAGCTCAAGAACATCGCTATAAAAGTTATCTGATTGATATTCATGAGTAATCCAGTCAGAAACCGATCAGAAGAGAGAGACCCTGACCACTTTCCCATGATTCAAAAAGGCACCAGCAGTCTCCCCACATCCCACGAGCAGAGTTTTTACTCTGTTGTACCAATTTCAACCTGCCGTTACTTCCAAAGTACTGAACAGATCTTAATGAGATAAATTTCTTTGGAAAGCAGAAATTATAAGTTTTTTAATGATAGTATTCATGATAGAAAATATTCAAGAGTTAAGCAATGATGGATTTGGAAACGTAGATGAGTGTCTGCATACACAATTTTCACAGCATGCCCAGCGAGCATCTGATATGCCTGCTATAAGTGCTGATACTAGAGGCTCCTTTCAAAAATGGTAAATGAACATCTCTTTACATAAACATCACTATGTCAGCTACTGCACAATAAAACAGTAACATGTTAGATCAATTAATATTCAGGGATTCTAAGACATCCAGTTTAAAGTCATACATTTGTTGAGTTCAGTATTAGTTTTTAGAAGGTAAGAAAATGTCATTTAATTTCTTCTTCAGCTGTGTACTCTGTTTAAGTTTCTATGATCACACAATCTCATTAACTTAGTGTGGCAGCGGGGGCATGGCCAAGCATTGGTCTGTGAATGGAGGGCAGAGTCAGGGAAGGTAAGTGGTGGAATCACTGCACCTGATGGGAACTAGCCTGTGTTTGTGTGTCTTCCCCAGTGACCGCGCCCTATAAAGAGGAGAGGGAGAGCAGAGGAAGGGAGCTCTCCCCCAACCTGAACACTTGGGTGTGTGTGTATGAGTGAATGTGTAAGGCTGAAAAGCTTAAAATAAAAGAGTTTTTGAGAACTCAGTTCTGGCCTGCCATGCTTCTGTGCTCCACCCACCTGGTCAGATACAACAGTGGTGCCAAAACCCATGACAGAGTGCAGAAGGGAACAGCCACATGGAGTCCTCCCCCCTCAAGGACCTGGTCCATACCCTCGCCATAGCCCAACAGAGCCAGCACCAGGTGCTGATCGCCCTCCAGAAGGAGCAGGAACAATAGTTTGAAGCCCTGGTGCTGGCGCAACAAGAAGATCACCAGGCATTCTGGCACTTGCTCCCATCAGCGGGGTCCACGATCAACACCGCTGCGGACCCTCCCCACCTCACCCTAATGAAGATGGGTCTGCATGATGACCCTGAAGCCTTCCTCGCTCTTTTTGAGCAGGCAGCAGAGGTGTGGGGTTGGCTGGTGGAACAGCGTGTGGCATGCCTCCTCCCCCTGCTAATGGGTGAGGCACAGCTGGCTGCACTACAGGTCCCCACCAACAGCCGGCTGGTCTACGCGGACCTCCGCAGGGCCATCCTCGAACATGTGGGTCACAGCCCGGAACAGCAATGGCAGCGCTTCCACATGCTGTGCCTGGAGGAGGTCGGACAGCCATTCGTGTTTGGCCAGCAACTCTGGCACGCCTGCTGGCGGTGGCTGAGGGCCAACAACCACAATGCTGAGGGAATCATTGATCTGGTGGCGCTGGACTTCTGGAAGGAACAGTGGAGTGAGTCCAGTGCCATCACCCAGCGTCGCTGGATCAGGCCATCAAGCTGGCAGAGGACCATATGGCAGCTGTTCTAATGGCAGGACAGCTTGTCTCCCCTTCTCCCCTCTCTCTCGGTCTCCCTCTGTTCCTTGTTGTTGCCCCATTCCCCCACCATGGAGGCAGGGGCCGGCTCCACTCCAGCTGGCCTGCCATACCTGCGGTGCCCTACCATTTCCTACTTCCTTGTTTGTGTCTTCTCCCCTTCAGGTGAGTGATCTCCAGAACACCGGTGCAGGGAGAGAGCCTGGGCTGGTATGCTGGTGTTGCGGGATACTGGGGCATCTCCAGCATCGGTGCTCAGTGATGGAGGTGGGCACAGTGGTCTGGATCCTTGACACACCAGGACCACCCTCAATCGGGCCGGAGTGTATCGCATACCTATGAGTATCCAAGGGGATACATATCAGGCTTTGTTGGACTCCAGCTGTAATCAGACATCAATCCACCAAAGCCTGATGCAAGACAAGGCATTGGGAAGAGCACGATTGGTGAAGGTGTTGTGTATGCACGGGGATGTTCACAACTACCCTTTAGTGTCAGTCCACATTCTATTTTGAGGGGAAAATTTTAGAGTAAAGGTGGTGGTTAATCCTCACCTTACCC
This sequence comes from Cathorops festae, assembly GCA_028877395.1. Classification (NCBI taxonomy): domain Eukaryota; kingdom Metazoa; phylum Chordata; class Actinopteri; order Siluriformes; family Ariidae; genus Cathorops; species Cathorops festae. The sequence goes on from JAODXR010000019.1 coordinate 23,678,104, forward strand.
ACTCGATAATTCTGGGGACTGATTGGCCAGGATTTTGGGAATTAATGATGCATTTAGTGAAGAATTGGGTCTGCCATAGTTCACCGGGGGGAGGTCCCGGAGCGGCATTGGCAGGAGCAGCTGTCACAGAGCCATCTACATCATCATTGCGTCAGAGTGAAGAGCAGCATGCTTCTCCTCCCTCTCTCGGGGATTCCCTTGCAGATTTCCCATTAGAGCAGTCGCTAGACGAGACTCTGTGGCATGTATTTGACCAAGTGAGAGTAATCGATGGTCAAACTCTCCAGCCAAATGCCACCCCGTCCTTCCCCTATTTTTCCATTATTAAGGATAGGTTATACCAAGTGACGCAGGACACTCAGACTAAGGAACAAATAACACATCTTTTAATCCCAAAGAGCCACCGGGAATTTATATTCCAGGCGGGTCACTTTAATCCCATGGCCAGACACTTGGGGCAGGATAAGACACTAGCTCAAATAATGGCCCGGTTCTATTGGCCAGGGATTCGCAGCGATGTCCGTAGGTGGTATATGGCATGCCGCAAATGCCAGTTAGTAAATCCAGGGGCCATTCCAAAAGCGCCTTTGCGCCCTCTGCCATTAATCAAGAACCCATTCAAAATAATTGGGATGGATCTCATCAGGCCATTAGATCGGTCAACATGAGGATATCACTTTATTTTAGTTTTGATGGACTATGCAACATGATATCCGGAAGCAGTGCCTCTTCACAATATCTCAGCACATAGTATTGCTGAAGCACTCTTCCATGTCATCTCCTGAGTTGGAATCCCCAAAGAGATTCTGACCGATCAAAGCACTACATTTATGTCACACACACTGTGCGAACTGTATGGGCTGCTGGGAATTAAGCCTATCCACAGCAGCGTTTATCACCCACAAATGGATGGATTAGTCAAATGGTTTAATTGCACCCTAAAAAATATAATTAGAAAATTTGTGAGCGAAGATGCATGCAACTGGGATAAATGGCTCAAGCCCCTGTTATTGGCAGTGCAAGAGGTCCCACAAGCCTCCACGGGGTTCTTCCTGTTCAAATTATTATACGGGCATAAGTTGTGTGGCATTCTGGATGTGCTATGGGAAAATTTGAAGGAAGGACCTTCAATCAGTAAAAACGAAATTCAATACATTATCAACCTGCGCCAAACTCCACACATTCATGCACCTAACCCAGGAGAATTTGTGGTAGGCCCAAGAATGTCAAGTCCATCTGTATGACAGGGGCACGCACCTTAGGGAATTCACACCAGGAGATAAAGTACTCATGTTGTTGCCCACATCGAGCTCCAAATCGATTGCCAGGTGGCAAGGACCATTTAAGGTCACACAGTGAGTCTGGGATGTTAACTTTGAGGTGAGACAAACAGACAGGGTTAGGGTGTTACAGATTTACCACCTCAATCTACTAAAACTTTGGAATGAGGAGGTCCCCGTGGCATTGGTGTTGGTAGTTCCAGAGAAGGCGGAGCTGGGGCCGGAGGTTCAAAAAAGAAAATTGACATCGCCCACCACTCTGGTCCCCTGTGGAGACCACCTCTCCCCAACCCAGCTCACGGAGGTCGCCCTGTTACAGACAGAATTTTCTGACATGTTCTCGCCCCTGCCCGGCCACACCCACCTCATAGACCACCACATTGAGACACCCCCGGGGGTAGTAGTGTGCAGCCACCCTTACAGACTGCCTGAACACAAAAAAAGGTGGTTCGGGAAGAACTCGAGACTATGCTTGAAATGGGCATAGTCGAGGAGTCCCACAGTGACTGGAGCAGCCCAGTGGTCTTGGCTCCCAAGGACGACGGGTCGGTCCGGTTCTGTGTGGACTATAGAAAAGTCAACGTGGTGTCTAAATTTGACGCGGACCCAATGCCTCATATTGACGAGTTGCTTGATCAACTAGGCATGGCTTGCTTTTATTTGACATTAGATTTGACAAAGGGACATTGGCAGATCCCCTTGACTCCACTATCCTGAGAGAAAATGGCCTTTTCCACACTGTTTGGCATACACCAGTTCATCACACTTCCTTTTGGGCTGTTTGAATACCTTAGAACACCTAAGGGCTGTCCTTAGGTTGCTGAGGTGAGCTGGTCTCACAGCCAACCCGAAGAAGTGTGTGATTGGGCGGGTAGAAGTACGGTATCTGGGTTTCCACTTGGGCAATGGGCAAGTGCATCCCCAAATTAATAAGAGCAGCAATTGAGGGCCGCCCGAGGCCCAAGACCAAAAAGGGGGGTGAGACAGTTCCTGTGGCTGGCTGGCTACTATCGTAGGTTTATACCTAATTATTTGGATGTCACCAGCCTGCTGACTGATCTCACTAAAAAGGGAGCACCAGATCTGGTCCAGTGGATGGAGCAATCCCAGCAGGCTTTCTCGGAGGTAAAGGCTGTACTGTGTGGGGGGCCACTGTTAAACTCCCCTGACTTTTCTCTCCCCTTTATTTTGCAGACGGATGCATTGGACAGAGGGCTGGGGGCTGTTCTGTCCCGGGAGGTGGAGGTGGAGGAACATCCAGTGCTGTACATCAGCCAGAAGCTGTCGGTGCATGAGGGCAGGTACAGCACAATCGAAAAGGAATGCCTTACCATCAAGTGGCTGGTCCTCGCCCTCCACTACTACTTGCTGGGGCACCCTTTCACCCTCTGTTTGGACCACGTGCCCCTGCAGTGGCTCCACTGCATGAAGGATGCCAACGCGCGGATCACCCATTGATATCTGGCACTCCAGCTGTTTAAGTTTGAGGTGGTCCACAGGCCAGGGATGCAGATGGTCATGTCAGATTTCCTCTCCCGTCGGTGGGGGAGTTGGCTACAAGCCGGACGGCTGCCCGGCCTGAGTCGGGCAGTTGGGGTATGTGGCAGCATGGGTGTGGCCAAGTGTCAGTCTGTGAATGGAGGGTGGAGTCAGGGAAGGTAAGTGGTGAAATCACTGCACCTGATGGGAATTAACCTGTGTTTGTGTGTCTTCCCCAGTGACCGCACCCTATAAAGAGAAGAGGGAGAGCAGAGGAAGGGAGCTCTCCCCCAACCTGAACACTTGGGTGGGTGTGTGTATGAGTGGATGTGTAAGATTGAAAATAAAATAGTTTTTGAGAACTCAGTTCTGGCCTGCTGTGTTTCTGTGCTCCACACACCTGGTCAGATACAACACTTAATAACTCACGTTTGTCACATGCAATTGATAAAAATATTTACTGTTGTTTTGAATTTTGTTCCTCTCTCTTGGTATAGCGTTTGTACCCCCATATGCTCATCCAAAGCTGTAATAAAGCACGGTAAACTAAAATATCTTTTCTCTGTTCAGATTAATTGAAAAATGTGAATTGACATCTTCACTGATGGACCCCATGCTTGCATTGAGCAGTTTTCTCAACTTACTGGGCATAAACTTTGCCAATGACTTGCTCAATAACATGGTGGCCCACAGCATGAGTAGTGTTCACAACATGAGTACAGTTTTACTTTCAACATCCTGTTTTTCTCTTTTCTATGGAAAAAGGCACAAGACAACACTGAGAAACATTGGACTTGGTGCCTTTGCTCTGACCAAAGAGAGCTCTCAGTCTGGTAGAGGATGAGAGTGGGCATCATAAAACCATCAAAGAAATCAATACATAAAACAATGTGTTTTATGTACTTATCAATTATATTATCACTGTGTTTAAACTGGGGAAATATGGGCCATGTCAGTCCCTCAACTGATATTTCTGATATTTCACTTTCTTAATAAGACTGAGGGTGGCATGGTGGTGTAGTGGTTAGCACTGTCGCATCACAGCAAGAAGATTCTGGGTTTGAGCCCAGGAGCTGGTGTAACGGGTACCGTAGCAACGGCACCTTGGTTGACAGATATACTCCTGAAAACAGGAGAGAGATGAGGACACGGCTTGTCAGTTTCAAGGATCTTGCAGTAATTTATTAAAGTTTCACTTTTAAATACACTCTTGTGTTAAGTTCCTTTTCTTATATGATAAACATATTCAAAGTTCAATGTCCTTTAAGCATTCTCAATGAATTTCAGTGTCCATGTCAACACAAAACCATAATGTTCTTCAGTACAAAGTCCATAACAAAATAACATCTCTTTTCCCAAATACATGTTCACTTACTCTTCAGTTTAGTGTTTAAACCTATTTATCAAAAATGAAATACATAGACAATGGTATATTAACCAGCTTAATGTTAAAGTTACTTTTAAACTCCTCATGAAAGTATTTTACTCGTTTCAAATCAAGACAGTACTGCATTTTACCCTCATAAACCTTAAGTGCTTAATGTAACCAAAACTCGTTTTAAACAGTCACCCTTTTTTCCTTCATGAACCCTTATAGCAAAAACACACTTCAAAACTAATGGTGGGGACCTTACAGACGGCAAAATAAACAATACACATAGAGATTACACATTTCTAAAACATTACTCAAGTGTACGTTCACGTGGGGGAGGGGTGTGTATTAAACTAAATTGGTTTCTACTACCCTGCAGGTCGTGCGTGATCACTACACTGTTAAACGGCTAGACTTCGCCTCCGTGTTTCAAACTTACTTCTAACAAAATCACAACAAGTCTCCATCGAAGATTACAACACAAAAACGGTTCACTAACATCCCCAATACATTTCAGCATGGCTAATCCCTAGTTTCAAAGCATATTTGTACATTTACGAACCTGAAAACAGGAGAGAGATGAGGACACGGCTTGTCAGTTTCAAGGATCTTGCAGTAATGAAGGAAAACGCAATGCAAGACACTAAAACCAGACCCCGCCCTCGCCCCCTGCTGGCATGGAGCAAACATTACAATATACACATTGAATGGGGAAATAAACCACTGCACAAAGACATGTAAACTCTTTGGAGGTACCTTTTTCAAAATAAATTACAATAATTTGTATTCGAAATAAAAGACAATTTTTCTCTTTTTACTCTCTTTTCATAAACACAAAATGTGACACTTTTGTCGTCGTCACATTTATGAAATTAAAGTTACTTTCAAAATGAAGCACATTTAGATGAATTGAAAAAGGAACACTGATTTTTTAAGAAATTCATAATTGCTTCTCTTTGAGGCAATCTCATGCGTGTATTTGAATTCCCTGCATCCTGCAATCAGTTGATTTACTGTATTTCAATGACACATTCAGATACAAGGAATCGATTGACATTTTGCGAAACAACCAGAGAATCTCTTGTTTTGAACAACGTTTCCCTCAATAGAAAAAGGTTTCCCCTGTCCTGAAAACAACAGGACCTATAAAGGAGGGAACTGGCCAGTACAGGGACCAAACCTGTGACCTTGGCATTATTAACACCACACTCTAACAACTGAGCTAACTGGCCAAGGACAAAAAAAAAAGCCATGGCTGCTGAGGTGCTTCACTAAATAGTGATGAGGCGGTGACTTTCCCTTGAACAGATGTCTTTTCTCTTGAT
>JAODXR010000019.1:24067082-24080762 GCA_028877395.1 Cathorops festae
ACTGTGGGGGAAACCGGAGCACCCAGAGGAAACCCACGCGGACACGGGGAGAACATGCAAACTCCACACAGAAAGGCACTCGCCAGCCCCGGGGCTCGAACCCAGGACCTTTGTGCTGTGAGGTGACCGCTCTAACCACTACACCACCGCACCGCCCTACAAATGCAAATTATGATTACAAATCCTGAAAAAAGATAACTTGCTCAAAGAAAGATCTGTGTTTAAAAAAAAAAAAGAGAGAGCCTGTTTAGCCATGGAAGAATCTGTTAATGATTGGCATCAGTGAAAAGCTTGTTCAAAGCAGTGTAGTCTTTGGTGTGGTTAGCAAATGCTACCTCTCTCTTTCCACTATGTGATGATGCTGTTTTTCCCATTTGTGGGAGAAACCTCACCTAGTGTTTTAATAATTATTTCCTCCTCAATGCCTGTCTGCCTCATAGACTTTGTGGAGTCTTCTTGACAATTGTCTGCTCTCTGGGATGTGTATCAGGCTTAGTGTGGTCATGCTGCTGATTCCTGATAAACACGTTCAAAAAAAAAACATATTGAAGTCACATCTGTGTATCCATGAGAGGCTGATACCACCTTAACAACAGCACTATGTGTCTGAGCGTCCCCCCCCCCCCAAGACTGCAAGGAGAAGATCTCTTTGCCAAGACATTCTGACAATTAAAACTATACTCAAATCATATTCATACTGTCACCATAATTTTGACATTAGCTGCCATTTGAGTCTCAATACTATTAAATATGTCCTCATCAAATTCTAGAAATCAGCTCCTGTAAAACCATGGGTTTGAATATGTGATTTCAGAATGAGACTGAGTAAATCACCAAAGACAGCTCTTCATAAAGGACAGAGTCCATACAAGAAGGTTATGACCTCATCTTGCCTTGAAAGATTTGATGATCTGTCCAGAGTGCTGAAACAGTCTCCACTCACACTCTTTAAGCAAATATTGACAAAGTTGTTATCACAACAGGTACGTTTTTCTGGAAAGGTAAAGGTAGCTACTGTTTGCATCAATGTGTATCCAATTAGTATAGCTTAGTTTGAACTTTAAGTTGTCAAGCCTAATCATGTAACTTATTCCAATAAGCCATCATGCTTAGTCCAGTGTCTCATGTACATTTTACCCAATGTACATGTTGCCCAAAAAAGGTTTTGTAACATTCAGTGACATCGCTCAGTATAACAAAACCAGTAAATGCCGAAAAAAAAAACTCAAGAAACATTAAAGGTTTCACTATCTCTTGGAACACAAGTGAGGAGATTCAGCGATTACTCAGCTTAAGGTGAATTAGCACATTTCCATGTAAAAGCCCTTGCTGTTCTTTCTTTTGGGGGTGGGGGGGTGGGGTGTGTGTGTTTGAAATACTGACTGCCATTTTTTTTTTAAATCAGCATGATGTTGCTGGGAATATTAAACACAACAGCTCATTAACATGCAATCAAGCTGAGAATTATTGGCACCTTGAATGAAAATTAGACAAAATATGTGCAGATGTGTATGAGTATAGGACAGCTGTATAATTTTAGTTATAAACATTTTAATAGTGCAGAATCTTCTGTTTCAAAACTATTGGTACTTCTACAATTGATATTTAGTGAAGCCTTCCCTGGAGAGAATACATGCACTGAGCAACTTCAAAAATGTTGAACAAGGTTGCAGTCTCCTGCAGAACATTTGTAATTTATATTCTAATGTTTGCACATGTGGATTGCCCTCTTTAATTCAAACACCTGATTCTTAAAAGGGTTCCAATCAGGATACTGAGATATTGCTCTTACACATTAGCGATTTTGTGTTTCTGCAACCATTTCTGTGTGCTGGGTAAAAAACATCTGTCTCTCGTGTTGAAGGTTCTTTGCTCATGGTGCTGAAGGACAAAGTTTATGCAAATGCAACCACATATTTAAAGGCAGTTCTTGGTAATTAAGCATTTAAAATTTAAAGTGCGCAGCATTATAATTGTTTTTTTAAATATCATTTGAGGGTGTTAAGTTTGCCACATGTTTTTGAGAGGAAATGCATTAATAAACAAATGTATATAAATTAGTTTTGTTGTGTGAAAGATAACTAGCTGTTTGATATGATTATGTGCTGTTCATTTCATACAGTAGTTTTTGCTGATTCTTCTGGAGAAGTGCCAATGATTCTGATGTTATCAGGCTCCAGATGCTCTAGGTTTTGTAAAAGCGGTGATCAAAGCCTTTTTATACCTATGTATCTTAAAATGACAATGTTAATATGATGGTATATTTGAGAATTTATGAAACAATATTTATAGTGGTATATTGAAGCAGCGCATCACTACTTGACTTTCATTTCTGTTTAGTGCTTAGCAATTGACATCCCACTAATTCAGGCCATTCGATGGAATTGTTTTTTCCTTAAATGTTTTTTATTTCACCTTATTTTTCTTTGGTCAAAAAATATGTGCCATAATCTGTCATGCAATTAGTGATTTTTCATATTCATTTTTTTTTTAATTGCCAAGGACAAAAGCTTTCACGCTAGAAAAAAAAATCTCTCATATTATTCCACCTTTAGTTAAGCATCATTTTAACCAAAACAGAGTGCATGGCATCATTCTCTTATACATACCTTACGCCCCACTTCATTGTTATGAAGGTTCATGAGAGTCCTGGCGTTTTGCTTTATTTCCCGTGCATCCACAAACATCTTGGAAAAGCTCAGGCCATAGCGGATGTCAGCTGAGCAGCCTCCCCACTTCCAGCCCTCTTCCTGGTTGTAGAATCCTTGTTTCTCTTTATCGCACCCGCAGCCACTCAAGGTTCCCTGGGTGCAGGCGGCTGTGATAGCATGGGCAACCCCAGCAGCAATGATAGCATAGGTGAAAGCTGCTTCTTTACTCCCTGTAAAAAGAGAACATTTACAAAATCAGACTCACTGCCAATAAGATCTGCTTTCTCAGGCCAGATCAAGCCTGTGCACATGCTTGACATAGTTTAACTTTCAACAGCAATATGCACAAGTTTTGCCAAGTGATATTCATTTATCATTGTCTTTGTGCTTCTGCCTCATTAGATGAGGTGAGTGATTTGAACAACTATCAGACTTGCTGAAAATAGGCTAATATGGAGATAATACAGAACTTGAGATTATGCAAGTTAGCAGTGGTAAGAAAATGAATGGCAGGCGATCTAGGCAATTCAGGGCTTTATTTGACATGGAATAATTGTCCTTCAGTTGTCAAGGGAAAGGAAACATTAAGACAAATAACTGTATGATTGCGCTGTGATGACCATTCCAGCGAAGGAAGGAATAGCCTGCCTCTTTCACAAGCATAGTGAACAAGGGTTTATTTAAGAGACAATAGAGTGGTAGAGATCGGGGGCACGCAGTACGTTTGGACTCTTTCCCAGCTTCCGTCAGAAAGAGGGATCCACCCAGCGGAGGTGAGTCCCCCAGGCATGCAGAATCTCTTCTGGCAAGAAGACTCAGATAATTGATTGCCACTGCTAAGCAGGGCACTTCCAGGTTAAGAGTATTATTCACTTATGTAGCCACAGAAATGTAACAAAGACCTTTGAAAAGACACAATTCAAAGCACTATTAGGTATGTGTTGCAATGCACCATGACTAGTTGTTTTGACTTAAACTCCTAAAGATTTGTCTTAAACCTTTCATTTATTTCCTTAAGACAGGCTAACAATAAGTCTAACAGGAAGACTGACTTGTGACCTATGAGCCAGCCTCTACTCATCATGGTGAATTCCAACAGTCTCTTTCAGGGTTGTGCTCATTAGAATCGATGGAAGTTTGCAGTGACACACTTTGTGTGTGAGTGAGATGTATAAAAGTAAACTGTATCAGAGTTTTAGATTGTTTATGATCTTAAGACTGATTTTTAAACCGTTCCTACTCCATACTAGAAACAGAAGAAATCCAGACACAGTTTCAGTTGAAACATGATTATACACAAGAACAAGATTCTTAGGAAACTCTTAAGCAAAGAGCAAGCTGTCATGCTTTTAAGATCTATTGATCAGTACTGAGTTACCTGAGCTCTCCTGGAAACGTACAAATCATCATTTGGATTAATGAATCATCAACTGTTGACTCTTCTAGAAATCATTTACACACCTTGAACTAAGAAATCTATGTCCTTTAAGTTGGCTGAGTGTTTAAACTTGTCTCCCATTTCAAATTCTGTACAAAACATTACTAGTGAAGCATTTCTCATTGATATGGCTTTATGAAGTCATTTTCATAGTCACTGGTGACCAATAAATGTCCATTCAAGCTGTCAGCTGATTAGTGCATCTTGCAAGTTATGAACGAGCGCAGAATATTCTCAGAGCTTTCTCAGGGCCTCCAGACTAACACGAACACTGGTATGTGTTGACCTGCAGTTGATAAACATCTTGGAGCAGTGCCCAAGCAATTTACGAAAGGCTTGTTTGGGGCATCAATTATCTGGAGATTTTTATGAGTTCCTTGGGCTTGATGCCAAGACAGAAGAGACGCGTTCAATGGAAAGGTTAGCGCATACAGAAGATTTCACAAAAGCAAAGTTCTAAAAACCACTTGTCCATAGGCCAGGATGAAATAGTCTTTTTATTAAGTATATTACTTGGGCTATGTTTACTTAAATCAAGATAATCTGCACACAAACTCAACTGATAAGCAAGCCATAAAACATGTGTGTTATGACATGGGTTTCGTTACATTACAGAAGTCTGAATCAGTGGCTTGGTATGATCTTGTGAGAGATGTCTCTTGCCAAAACTGTAAATGCAAGAGGTTAATTTCTAAACCTCACACAATGTACTTGTCTGGGCTTGAGACAATGCTGGTGGGGGGAAACTATTTTTCAAACATGCCGGAGGGTGCTTAAGTGTGAGAAAGGGGGATGGTGAGGGTTCCACTTGAAAAACACAAGATAAAACAAATATAAATTATGCAGTTATGTGTTCCAGAACTCCGCTCTATTCCCATCGGTATGTTTGGTAACTGGATCACACTGGAAATGTAATCATCCAAGCTTTAAAAAGTAATGCTGTGGCACACTCCTGAAAGAAGAATCCTCCATTTTGATGCCAAGCCCAGAGCATATGGTACCAGGCCCTGAACATGAGCAAGCATTACTTCACCTCCTTCTGAACTGCCTTATGAGGATTAACCACCACTCTTCATCTCTCAGCGCTTGGCTACTGTGAATGCTGCTGCAGGTCTGGCCTCTGAAACCAGTAGTGTTAGACCATTTTCCCACTCTATTTTGTCCTGACTATAGAAATGCTAGACAGTATAGGTGTGGGCAAACACCACAGCTGGGAATTACAACTGCTATCAAATTAATGTTTGGCCACTCTGTATCATTGTCATTCAAATGGTGCTCAGATAAAGCCGATCCGTGCCTCCTGTATCAAACAATATAATCAGCAACCAAAAAGAAAGATCCTGTCAGCCATGAAAGTGTGCTGCTCAAGAATGAGAAGGATTGGGGGAAATTTTTGGGTAATGCATGAGCTTGCAGCAAACCTGCCCTTTTTCTCTTTACTTTTTCTCAAGTCACTCATCTTTGATGCCGAGGGATAAAACACAGCTTCACCTTCAGTGATGGATACAAGTCTCTACAGATCTTTGCAGAGTCTCAACAACACAATTTCAATACTGCTTCAATCCAACTGAACGCAAGATGAGAGGAAATCGGAGAAATTACGTTAAATATGATCCCTGGATTTATTTCCAGGGTAGGTCAGTCATTTGAGCATCAAGATCCCTACAGCCATCTTTTACAGACAAACGTCCCAATAATCCTGGCTCCTTTTTCCCACCAGCCAAAAAGGCTATGAAACTAAAGCAAAGTCCTTCACATAACAATTCATCAAGTGTCAGAGGTTCAATAGCACTAAAGAAGCCCTAAATAGGCTTGGGTTTTAGGCTGGAAAATAGATAGTATTACCCCAAGGAAAAAACTCTCTCTTAGCTAGTTTTGTTTTGTTTATCTATGGTGACATATGGTTACATTTCCCTAAAATACTGTACTATTTAGTCCCTTCATTCACACTCTGTAACTTATACCCGTGGAAAAGTGAAAAGCCCGACTAGCAAATCATTAAAATCTACAGATAAGACAGGATGACTAGAAAAAGGCTTCTTTTGAGAAACGGGGTTGTTAGAGAGGCCGTAAATTCAGCCACGTTGATACTTGCTGTGTGAAAGGAACGGAGGCATGTTTGACATGACATTACAGGAGGGCACTAAGTACAAAATGCTGCAAGCAAATCAGCAGCTATACATCTACTGACAAACCACTTCCAGTTATAACGGAGTTATTTGCCAACTCATAGCTTGTGTTTTAGTGTGCAGTTCCATTATGAGCTAAATCGAAAGGACTAAATGATTTTTTGTGCCGTTTTCCTTTTCAACGTTTTGAGTTCAGAACTACTGAAAAGGTTCTCCAGAGGTATAATACATTCCGCAATCAATTTATCTATAGAGGTGAATAATAGCAGTGCAGAATTAGAAACTGGTGCAGAGTTACAATGAGGTTATTAATAGGCCTGCTGTATCTTGCCCGAGATCACAGAAACTCAGGTTGATGTGTCATTATATGGTATATTTCATGAACATATGCATTCATGCATATGCACAAATAGCTACTCCGAGTTCATTATCTCATCTCAGGTTGTTACTGATACAAATGAACTGGCCACAAAATATAAATCAATCATTCATTCAAGGTAGTAACCAGGATTGGAATCAGGATTCATTTGCAGATTTGATTAATGAACATAACTTTGGATTGTTCCAGATTTTCACAGCTTTCCGATCATAAACTTGAATGAAAATTGCATTAAGCAGTAAAACAGAATTAAGTTAATTTCTAGGCTATAGCTTGGAAATAGATTATATTTCCTCTAATTCTACAGATACAGTAAATGGTTGTGTAACATACCCACTTTCAACTCTTTTCCAAAGACGGTCCTCTCTCCGAGGGCAGAACAGTTCCAGCGGCTGTGGCGGAACTGGAACTGACACTCGTTGATGCCCATCTGCGCTCCTTCTCCGATCACGATGATCGCGTCCGGGCGGCTCTGGCAGATCGTCCGCTGACGGGGAGCAAGACCTGGGATTTTATTACAGATGATGCTCGCTCCAAGTGCCACCACGGATGAGAAGCCGCTGCGGAGGTAAAAATATATAAATTAATACAATAAGTTAAAAAATTATATATACACACTTTTTATTAAAAAAAAAAAAATAAGGCGCACGTCATGTCTCATTAAACACAAAGTGAAGACGATGTTCTGCGTCATTTTCCGTACTTGTCTAGTTTTGCCTCATTTTTGGTTGTTCTTAGTGCAAAGTGCAAGCCAAATGACACTTTTTTTTTTGCGTAATTTCCCTTCAGTGTGGAGTTCCTTCACTCATAACACCACCATCACTGATTGAACTAATGCAGCATGGGCGCAACAAATTCAGGCTACTTGTTTATCATCAGTGTATCATATAAATAGCTCACTAGGAGATGTAGTGTACAACACTGTAATAAACATTAAAACATTACTGCGCATAAGCCATAATCCTTCAACGTTACTGTGCTTGCAATTTCATCAACAAGGAGACTGAGAAAAAAAAAACACCATCCATCAAAATCAAGCCGAAACCATATATCTGTCATTAATATAGCTTTACTGTAATAGTATAATAGTGTGTTTTTACTTAATGGACCGGCTTAACAAGGCAAAATCAAATGATAGCAAAGCAGGTAAAGTGGAACTTTTCTTAAACTCACCCGATTTTCAGATAAATAATCCCCAGACAGAGGAAAATGTGAAAAATCCAGCGGCGCGTTTTCCTGCTCATGGTGCCGTTTGGTTTAGTTCGGCAGGGAGTGCGAGTCCGGTGTGTGCGTGTGTGTGTAAGGTCCCTGCTTTAGCGGGGATGCAGAGCTCCGCCGCGCACCTGAGCTGAGATCCTTCTAAGCTTCCAAAACTCCTTCAGCACAGTAAGCTGAAATAATTACGCTAAATAATTTCTCATTGCTGCCCTTGTTCTCTCTGCAGGTCCTCCGATCTTGTACGGAATGTAAGGGCGGTATTTACACGGAGCTCATCTCCAGAGGAATTGCTTTATCCGCTGCGCTCCGGTACGCAAAAAGCCGCGAGGCTGAAACGCTGGAGTTTACTCTCAGCTGCCTCTGAATGTAGAGACTCTGGTCCCGAGTCTGCTTCCGCGTTACCTGGCGCTATTTTTGGGACGAAGTCTAATTTAGCAGTCATTTAAAACCGTCGATCAGACGAGGGCAGAAATGCGTGAACAGGTTCAACATTTCTTTTCCAGTGTGCGGTGTTTGTCTAGTCTGATGGAGGTTAATCCGCGCGGTAGCTCGAGCTTCTTTAACAGAGCTTTTTATCTCTTTTGCCTGCACCCGTTTGCTCCTCCCATGAGAGAGGTTTTTGATTCTCTCCACGGTGCCCCTCTGCTCCCCCCGACCTACTCATCATCTTATTAAATATGCTTATTTAGCTTACAAGAGGTTATGTAGGACCCTTAGTGAAAAATATTCAATTTAAAAAATGCTACAAAAGCAGTTTTAAATAAACTTATTGGGTTGACAAACCCTTTCACTACAATAAATGCAATTTTAACGTATGCAAAAATTTATTGCACTAAAACTTGAAATACACATTCACTCAGCATTTGTTTGTCTCTTTACTTTTGATCATTATGCACATCAGTTTGAGTTGAAAAATATCTAGGGATTTCTTGGAAACATGAGTTTTTGGATTTTTTTAAACAACAAACTATGCACCTAGTCACAAATATTTATCTAGGTATTATTACCTTTGTCTATACTTCCTACTGCATCAGCCATGAAGAATGTAAAAACTAAGAATTTCATTGTACAAAGAACTTTGTGAACATAACAGTAAGGGTCCTATATCTTGTCAAATGCATTTAATACAAGTTACTGACGCCATCAAAAGAGCACTGGATATTAAAAGGACCTTTCTCCACCAAAGCAACTTTCACACTATCAGTCAGTCAGTCAGTCAGTCAGGACGATTTAAAGTGTTGAAATCCTAGATATTTATCTCCAACCCACATTAGCTTGGACATTTTTAAACTTCAGTCTAGATAAAATTAGTTGACATCGATAAAACTGGTGAATGCTCCAGTCTTTAAGCGTTTATTATAGGTGTTAACGTACAAACTACACAATATTTGTATCTCAGGTAGGCGGAAAGCCAGGTAATCGGGTAGTCCAATGGATCTCGTGCATGACATCCCATAATGGCTGTAATATTTTACAAAGCTGTTAATGATATACTGGACATGGTGCCTGGTTTACAAGCTTATCTAAAGACAAGTGTAGCAATTAAATTAAACTGGACATTCGGACATTGCTTTGTATAATCATAGACTTGGAGGTTTCGATCGAAGAGTTTAGTCTTTATACATGCTGGCGTTTACGTTTGGGTTAAAATAATTATTGAAGTGCGCCATCTCCCGGTTAAAAGCTGGAATCGCAACCATTGAGTAAATCAGAATTAATCATGTACTACCATGTTTTGCATACATTATACTAACTGAAAGAGAAGACTGATGAATTACTGAACACTAATACTGCACAATTTTTAAATATATAAATCAACTTACACATTCATAGTCACATTTGCTGAGCAACAGTGCTGACTATATTCCTGTCTGTGCAGATCATCGTTGCTATTATTGCATGATTTATCACACACACACGGCCAGGAGACATTATGAATGACAGTTGTTTATTAATTCAAAAACAAGGACTTATTTACATAAGACAACGGTATTATTCATTAACAAGTCATTGTTATGGACTTCACATTAAACAATTTTGAGAGGTAACCTGGCTGAATCTCTGCCCCTCAGGGAAGGCAATAGATTGTATAGTTATCTTCCAGACAGGATAACATCACTATCCCACAACTATACAATCTACTACCTCACACTGTGAAAGCACAATCTTCAACATCCAAGTCCAACAATGAATTAGGCCAGTGTGACCAATATCTTATGACACTGCATTCCCTACACCCTCTCCCACTACTTAGCGTGACAACACAAGATGATGCAGCCGATTCCTTGACACCCTGAGAAAGACAGTAGGCTGTATAGTTATCTCCCAGTGTGGGTGTGACCCTAAAACTACACAACCTACTACCTCATCCCACAGTGCAAACACCTTTGTCTGTGTAGATTTAACAGATTGATGGTTGTGCTGGATAAGCGTCGACACCTCATCTTGTATCCTGCACCTTGACAGCTTTTCCATAAGCGTGTACATTTAAAAAAGTGCCTGGAAAAGATGGGGAGGGAAAACAGTGAACAGTTGTGCAATTTAATAGATACCGCTATAAGCTCTAGAGTAGTTATCTGGGCTGTAGAAGTCAATTAAATCTTGACAGCAACAGGAAATCTTTACATTCTCTGGAGAGAAAATAAGGTAAAACTAGGAAGACACCCCAATATTTCATCCAAAGGATTGGAGAATGCTTGCATGCTAATCTAACCCAATACCCTGAGTGATACAGCAAAATGGAAAGATTCCCTCTCAACAAAAGGAAGCCAGTTTGTCATTACAGGATTGACTTGGCCGTTATCTATCCCTTCAATTCAAAATTAAAAATGTTAATGTTAGTGGCCCTTTTCTTTCCATTAATGAGAATTTCCCTTGTTTTTCGTGTATTCATTTAATAGGCAGCCTGTATTTATATAATTATATACATTAAAAACTCCCCCCTTTTATTTCATACTTGTGTTTGAGTTAATAAGCAGCTATAGACAAAAAGGTATAGTATTTATTAAAACAAAAACTGAATCATATGGAATACAAGATACCTGCTACCAGTAGAAATGAGGGAAATATGCATTATGCCAAGTTATGCTTGGTAAATACATACCAGAATCAATTAAAGACAACCGGGTATATCATCAATATACAACACAATGTTCGGCACAAGGATAAAACCTTAAGTATTTCTGTAAAAAAATAAAAAATATCTTCTTTAAAATCACTAAAGGCACTATCTTTAGTAACCCACTCAATGACATCACTTGGCACTCAGCGAAGTCAGTTGGCAAGCTAAGATGTGTCCAACTTTTGGCCATTCCTGAATCTCCTCTGTTCTTGCAGGGTATTCATTTTTAAAAGGCCAATGAAAGGCCACTGATCCGAAGTCTTTCTGTAAAAGACTGCCAAAAAGTGACATGCTGATGCATCCAATGTCTCAGTGCGTCAGAGGATGAGTTCACTGGCCCTTTTCTTCCTTTATAAAAACGATGCATTGTTTAATTTTTTTTTTAATCTATACAAAACCACTAGTGATGTGTAATCAATTTCCTTTCCACATTACACATATTGCAATGCAGCAAGTAAATACATTTAAATAATAGATTTTTTTAATCAATCAAGACAGTGAAAACAGCTTACATCATTCAAAGCAATGCATGCTGCATCTCAAAAGATTCCACTGGACCAAAACATGGTTGCTGCTCTTTCCCAGAACTTTAAGATTTATTTATTTTTTTTAAACACAGTTCTTTTTGACCAATTTCCTGCTATGAGCCATCATTAACTATTATGCAAAGGTAAAACACAGAATGTGATATAAAACACGTAAATTGTAGAAGTGTTATTAGGACGAGGTTTACAATCTATGTCTTTGACACCAGAATATCCAGTTTCAGGAACACACATTTCTATAATTCTCCAAGTTAGACTGCCTTTCAAATGACTTTTCTTTGCATCTGACATCCAGGCAGATAGCAAAATAAGCAGTATTTCCTACTTAGCTACCTAACTGAAGTTAAACGAGTTGTGCACATGCAGGAAGGTTAAATGGTAAACTAATAAATCCGTTTTAGAAATTTATGTTAACTAGCGACTGCTGCTATACGATTATTCCCGACTGATGTGCGAGAGCAGCTCAGAATGACCCGTTTAATATGTTACCATTAGCACAACAACAACATGTTTTATTTTTTAATTACGACTTTATACGTTGTTATAAATGAAAAGCGAAAGAAAATGCAATTATGCGTTGTGGGGAGCCAAGACAAAAAGCAGGCCAATCTGGCGGGCTGAACTCTCCCAACTCTGTTACTCAAAATTCCCTCGCCTGTTCAGGAAAAAAATGGCGGTTTCCAAGCACATACTAGTTAGCTAGCTATACAATTTCAACCCTGTATCGCGTAATTATCGCTTACAATATAACACATTGTTAAAACAAACAATGTGTTAAATTACGTTTAGTTACCTGAATTAATAATGCACACGAAGCAGCGAGATATCGTATAGTCAAGCCTGCTGCATTCCAGCCTCGCTAGCTAACAGCATCCCATAAAACTCGCATTCACATTAGCAAGCAGGCTAGCGAGCATCACAGAATTAAGTTAGCGCGATAGCTAGCGAGATAGGTGGGTAGGCAAATTCCGATCTCCCTCTATTAAAGCTCAGACAAGTTAATACACAATACTAGATAAATTTAATTTTGTTTTGCCGGTAGTATCGCGTCAAAATCTCTCTCTCCAACCTATCGGACATACCTTCAATGCAGTCGTGTTCAGCAGCTGTCCGCAATGGAGCAGGCTAGTGTCTGCTCTAGCATCAGCTAGCGAATGTAAGCGATCTGATTGGCCCACCGCTGGAACTGTGACCCGGAAGTGTGGTGTTTTGTATGGTTTCCATTATGCTCAAATCTTTTTCTTAGTTGGGAAAAATATTTTTAATAATAATAATAATAATAATAATAATAATAATTGTACTATAATCTCGTATATGATAAATCATATAATTTTCGAAAAGTATAATGCAATAATCGAAAAAAGAAAATAACACAAGACAAACCGTTATTTAAGAAGAATACTGATTAAAAAAAAAAAAAAATTCTCATTTAAGTTGAATTCTGGGACACCATGAGGCGCTGAAAATCCAGGTTTCTCAAGTATCCAGTATCCGCTAGAGCTCGGGTTGTCCATTTATGAAGGGTCAGGGACACATTTTAGTGTAAAATAAAATTTTATATACCATCTTAGAACAATTTTTATGAATATAATCCAACTATATAAATATCAGACTCATTATTTAAACATGTACAGCAATATTCTGGTTATTTATTGGACCCATAACGCTTTTTTTTTATTCCTAACTTTTCATTGACAGAATACATAAGGCCCAAATTGGCATTTTTTATGCTTGTTTTGAGGTTTGGATTAAACCCGTTTAATTCAAGTGATTAGTCAAACAGACTACTACACTATATGGCCAAAGGTTTGTGGACACCTGACCATCACACCCATTTTTGGTTTTCCCCAAACTGTTGCCACAAAGTTGGATACACACAGTAGTATCTGATGTTTTTGTTGCATGCGTTATAATTTTCCTTAACTGGAAGGAAGGACTGATTTATACTTTCTGTTAACAATACGTACACATATGCATGATGGTCACCGCGTGGTCCTATGGTCATTTGGCATATCACTTGCATGTCCTCAGAAATTAACTTGATGTACCAGTGTGGTGCAATACCAATATACAGTGCCTTACAGCATAATAATAATAATAATAATAATAATAATAATAATAATAGGGGCGGCACGGTGGTGTAGTGGTTAGCGCTGTCGCCTCACAGCAAGAAGGTCCGGGTTCGAGCCCCGTGGCCGG
>JAODXR010000019.1:25452489-25462803 GCA_028877395.1 Cathorops festae
CTGGGATAGGCTCCAGCTTGCCTGCGACCCTGTAGAACAGGATAAAGCGGCTAGAGATAATGAGATGAGATGAGACTTATCTGTATGTTGTACTTATGTTGGAGTGAACCATGGCAAGTAGACCAAGAATAGCTAGATTTACAGCTGCAGAAGCATTGAGACAGATACCTGAGGCCCAAAGTGATGATGAAAATAGATCATTGATGGAGAGGATTAATTTTAGTATTAGCATATCCACCATAAATAGCATGTTAGCTAGTATGAGCATATTGGTTAGTCACTAGTTTTGACGTTACAAAGATCCCATCAACACTGCAATGGATGTTCTTGCTTATACTTTTCTTTTCATGATACATTTTCAGTCAGTGTTGTTGAATTAAGTAAATGTTCCAGTAAGACATAAAGACTGTCTAGATTACATTATATTCTTCTTATACTGTGTCTCTTTGCTTTCTTTCTGCATTAAAACTTGTTGAAAACCATACCTATGTGCATTTATATATTTTTATAGTATCTGTCTTAAACACACGAAGTGGAATATGTATGTAAAACCAAAAGAAAATAACTTGGTATCCAGATTCATGTACTGAATATAGCGGGGTCATAAATGAACCCAGCCGGTCATATTAGTTGCTAAAATACCTTGGTCGCTTGAAGGTTAAGGGATTAAAGAGGATAAGTGATTTGTCCTGCAACTCTTTGAAACTACTACCAGCTTCTTAATAAAAATTGTCAGTCTTATTAATAAAGATCATTTTCAACATTTTCTTCAATTATTTAGTTGGGTTTAAAACTACTCCTAAATAAAGGTTTTATTATTTATTTATTCCTAGCAGCAACATTAGATTTGAAGTATTCGGAGTCTACCTTGGACCAAAATGCGACCCTGGTGCGTATCCCGTCCCTCTGGACTGTAAGCCTCACATTCATACATGCCCTCATCATCAAAGCTTAAGTCAGGAATGTTCAGGATGGGGCTATCTGCACTCACTCCAACCTTGGAGGGTAAAACTCCATCCACTTTCTTCCAGCGCAACTTAGGTGTAGGGCTTAGAGAGAGGTAGATAAATAAATAGACAAGATGGCAGAAAAAAGTTGATATTTATAATGTGGTATATAATTTGGCTTATAAGCATAATGTTTATAGCATATCCACTGTACTGCATGTGGACCAAAGCTACTTACTTGCCGTAGGCAAAGCACTCTAGTTGTGTGGTGTGACCAGCCAAAGTATACGTCTCAGAAGGAAAATGCACACGGATATTGGGGGCTGACTTCTTGGGGTTAGCTAAAAATTTGAATGAATGAATGAATGAATGAATGAATGAATGAGAGGCAACCAGTTCATATCATTGTAAAACACTTTCAAAAGCATCTCTCCTCCAAATGTTGGAGCCTGGAGAAAAGAAAACAACAACAAAAAATACTAAAAAAGCTAGTTACACAGATATCTAGTGGAATAATCATTAGTGAAATAAATAAGGCTGGTCATAGCCAAGCAAGGATCTACAGTCAGCACCAGAATTACTGGCAACCCAGAGGAAAGTAATAAAAAGCTATTGCAATTATTATAATTTTCACTTTCATTTTTTACTAGGCTTTCACTCAACTAATAGAAAAAAATTTGCTTTTCTTTGAACAATAAAATATTTTGAATGAAGTATTGTATTTTTTTAGTCAGAAATGAATCTGTGAAAAATTACTGACAACCCTAAAGAATAATTAACATACAATAAGTGTCAGGTATGAGGTAGGTGGATGTATTTGCAGAAGTGATTTATTTACACAGGTGAAAACACACACACAGGCAAACAGTCCAATTCAGCAGGCTAAATCCATAATGTAAAATAAGCAAATGGTTGAATGAGGCGCAAACAGGATATCAGAGGCAAAGCGAGAACAAGAACGAGGAACAGATACAGGAATCAGGAAACCAGGAAATTAGAAACACAGGAAGAAAGGCTTGGTAATGCGTACTGACGTATAGTTACATTTTGCAGTGATACTCCATCTGAACAGTCCTTAAATAGGTGCACATATAGCTCCTTAATTAAGTTCAGGTGTGCATCGTTAATGGTACACGTGCTAGAGTCTGCTCGACACATGCGTAGTCCAGAATGCGCCAGAGATTTATTCAGGGACATGCGCCACAGCGCACAGGACTGACAATAAATACAAATTGTCATTCTTATTATTTTCCCCAGAAATTCCATTCTTATCTAAACTTCAATGTGGCAGCAGGGGCGCGGCCGAGCGTCAGTCTGTGAATGGAGGACGTAATCAGGGAAGGTGAGTGGTCGTATCACTACACCTGTTGTCAATTAACGTGTGTTTGTGTGTCTCCTCCAGTGAATGTGCCCTATAAAAGGAGAGTGAGAAGGGGAGGTTGGCACCAAGGGCTTGAGAGTAGCCTGTGTGTGCGTGCGTGCGTGCACATGCGCATGTGCATGCAAGAGAGAGTTTGAGTTGTGTGCTGAAAAGCAACAATAAATAAAATAATTAAGACACAAACAACTGCCTGCCATGCTTCTGTGCTCCACCCACATCAGGGTCTCGCTACAGTGGTGCTGAAACCCAGGAAGAGTGAAGAAGGGAACAACCTCATGGAGTCCTCTCCGTTCAAGGACCTGATCCATGCCCTCGCCACAGCCCAGCAGAACCAGAACCAAGTGCTGGTCGCCCTCCGAAAGGAGCAAGAACAATGGTTTGAAGCCTTGGTGCTGGCCCAACAGGAAGCCTGCCAGGCATTCTGGCACCTGCTTGCATCAGCGGGGTCCACAACCACCACCGGAGCAGACCCTCCTCACTTCACCCTAACAAAGATGGGTATACGTGATGATCCGGAAGCCTTCCTCGCACTCTTCGAGCAAGCAGCATGCAGTGCGCCTCCTCCCCTTGCTGATGGGCGAGGTGCAGCTGGCTGCGCTGCAGCTCCCCGCCGACAGCTGGCTCGTGTACCTGGACCTCTGACGAGCCATCCTCCAGCGTGTCGGCTGCTCCCCAGAGCAACAACAACAGTGCTTCTGCTCTCTGCATTTGGAGGAGGTTGGCCAACCATTCTTGTTCGGGCAACATCTCCGGGATACCTGCCGGCAGTGACTGAGAGCAGATGACCACTTCACTGAGGGAGTGATTGACCTGGTAACACTGGTGCAACCTGTCGTGCAACTTCTGGAAGGACCAGCAGAGTGGGTCCAGTGTCATCACCCGGCATCGCTAGACCAAGCTATCAAGCTGGCAGGGGATCACATGGCGGCAGTGCCGACAGCAGGAAGTCATGTCTCCTCTTCTCCTCTCTTTCTCTCTCTCCCTCTCCCACTGCTTCCTGTCCTCACCCCATTCCCCCACTGCAGTGGTGGGGGCTGGCTCCCCCCCCAGCCGGCCAAGCGCACCCATGGTGTTCTCCTGTTTTCCCTTTCCTTGTCTGTGTCTTCTCCCCCCCAGGTGAGTGATGTCCGTAACACTGGTGCAGAGGAAGAGCCTGGGCTCGTGTGCTGGTGCTGTGGGGAGCCGGGACATCTCCAAAATCAGTGCAGATGGAGGTGGGCACGGTGGTCCGGGTCCCCAACATGCCAGAAACCACCCTCAATCAGGCCTGAGTGTATCGTATACTGGTAAGTTTCCAAGGGGATACGTACCAGGCCTTGGTGGATTCCAGCTGTAACCAGACCTCAATCCACCAAAGCCTGGTGCAAGGTGAGGCATTGGAGAGAGCACGAGTGGTGAAGGTGTTGTGTGTGCACGGGGATGTTCACAACTACCCTTTAGTGTCCGTCCACATTCTATTTCAAGGGGAAAAGCATAGTGTAAAGGCAGCGGTTAACCCCCGTCTCACCCACTTGCTGATTTCGGGGACTGATTGGCCAGGTTTTAAGGAGTTAATGATGCACCTAGTAAGGAGTGGATCCTGCAGTAATACGTTTGGGGAAAGCCCTGGAGTAGCATTGGTGGGAGAAGCTGTCACAGAGCTGTCTACATCAGCACCATGTCATGGCGATATGCGGAGTGAGGAGCGCCCTGCCCCTCCTCCCTCTCTCGGGGATTCTCTTGGGGGTTTCCCATTAGAGCAGTCATGAGACGGGACTCTGTGGCATGCATTTGGTCAAGTGAGAGTAATCAATGATCAAATTCTTCAGTGAAATGCGACGCCAGCCTTCCCCTACTTTGCTATTGGTAAGGATAGGTTATACCGAGTGACACAGGACACTCAAACTGGTGAAAAGATAATGAATTCCAAAAATCTGCCAGGAACTCATATTCCAGGCAGCTTACTTTAATCCAGTCCTTCTCAAATAGAGGGGGCATGATACGATGCCAGGAGGGGTCCGTGTGACCCCGGGGAACATGCTTTTGCTGTACTAGAATAAAGTGTAATTGCATATCCACTACAGTAGGTGGCAGTGGCACTCTCATTGTCAGGGTGTTCGCGGGGAGTATTAGCACTATGGGGTAGGGTTTTTTGTGTACACACAGCACAGAGCAGGAGATATGAAGTGCAGTAAACAAACCGTCAAGAGACACCATGGAAAAACATTTAATAGGGATGAAAAGAAAGGCAGAGAGAGATGGAGATAATGAGACAAACAACAGTCTCCCGAAAGCTAAGACGAGGAAATATGATGAAGCGTATGTAGCGCTTGGCTTCACTGTGATGACGGTGGGAAACGAGGAAAGACCAGTGTGTTTACTGTGTCTAAAAATGTTGGCAGCAGACAGCATGAAGCCAAATAAATTAAGGCGTCACTTAAAGACATTACACCCCAGTCATGCTGATAAGCCGCTTGAGTTTTTTCAGCGAAAACGTGCTGAATATTGCCAACAATCATCCTGCTTTGTGAATGCTATTTCAATAAACCAGCGAGCACTGTTAGCATCATGTAAGGTGGCGTACCTAATTGCTCAGTGCAAAAAAAAACACACCATAGCAGAGGAGCTGATACTGCCTGCAGCATTAGACATGGTTTCTGTCCTGCTGGATGACGCAAGTGCTGCCAAAATAAAAAATTATCCCTCTGTCCAATGACACTGTCACCAGACGTATAAATGACATTGCTAACGATCTTCAAGAACAGCTGGTAGATAAACTCAAAGACAAACATTTTGCCTTACAATTCGATGAAGCAACTGACGGCAACAAAGGCTGTTTGTTTATTGTTTATGTACGTTTTGACATGACAAACTCCCTGTGTGAGGATCTACTTTTTTGTAAATATGTCAGAGACAGAGCCACAGCTGAAGAGCTATTCAAAATGCTGGACTGCTTCCTAACTGAGATTGGGCTAAAGTGGGATAACTGCATTGGTGTTTGCAGTGATGGTGCACAGACCATGGCAGGGATGTGAAAAGGACTTTGGGCACTCATCAAGAAGGCCTCACCTAATGCTGAGTGGAAACGGTGTTATACACGGAGAAGCACTGGCATCAAGGCACCTTTCCTCTGAATGAAGTGAGGTTATGACTGACATTTTAGGTGTAGTCAATTTTATAAAGACCAGACCACTAAAGACAAGACTGTTCTCTGCTATCTGTGAGGAGATGGGAGCTGAACATCAAGCTGTGCTGTTTGACAGTGAAGCAAGGTGGCTGTCATGAGGAAAAGTCTTGCCCTAAGTTTTTGAGCTCAGAGGCCAAATAAGAATGTTTTTGGAGCAGGAGCACAAGTATGAAGTCGCAGAAAAATTTAGTGATGAGAACTTCCTGGCCTACCTGAGTGACATATTTGGAAAGCTAAATGAACTAAATCTACAGCTTCAAGGGAAAGATAAACACCTCCCTCAGGTAACAGACAAGATCAGCTCTTTCACGCGAAAGCTTGCAATGTGGAGCAGGTAAATTGATGAAGGAAATACTGATTCATTCGAGAACCTGCATGAATTTCTTGACACTACTGGCTATGATGCCACCTCAGTGAGTCCATGTATTAAGCAGGATATCTCATCACTGATGGGATTCTTTAAAAAGTACTTCCCTGAAAACAGTTCCCAGTATGACTGGGTGAGAGATCCTTTCAGTGCACCAGCTCCAACTGGTTTCAGCTCTGCAGAGGAGGACCAGTTCATTGACATGACATCTGACTCCACATTGAGACTGAGGTTCACATCACAGACACTGAGTGAATTCTGGCTGAGCGTAGCGAGGCAGTCGCCACTCTTAGGGCAGAGGGCTATGGGCATTCTTCTTCGCTTTGCAACATCTTATCTTTGTGAGACTGGCTTCTCTGCTGTTGCTGCACTGAAGACCAAGTACAAGTCCCAGCTAAACATTGAGCAGGAGCTGAGAGTTGCAGTATCATGCTTCAAACCTTGCTTCGAAAAGCTGTGCACTGTAAAACATGCTCATTGTAGCCATTAATCCTGACTTCCTCATTTTGATAAAAAAAAAAATATTAGCACAAATAGTTTTATAAATTTTTGTTTTGTAGGTTAAAGTGCTTTATATATTGTGCTCCTGAGTTAATGTTGTTGATCAATTTGAATTTATTATTATTTATTTAATTTAATTTTATTTTATTTTTCAGTATCAAATGGCACATGCCCTACTATTTGAAAAGGACCAAATTAGTTGGTTAAAAAATGCTCATAGTTTAAATACGTTTTTTTTTTTTTTGCAAATTGCAAGCACTTTGATGGACTTTAAATCTTTTCTGTTACAGACTAAAAAAAACAATGTTAATAAAGTTATTCTTTGTTGTAAGTTGATCTATATTTCTTTCTTTTTTCTTTTGTTTTCTTTAATGTTAATAAGGATACAATGTTATGCAGAGATGTACTTATATTATAAGTACACCTAACACCATTGGAATAATTCTTAACAATTTTATAGACAAATGATATTACTTATAGTCACAGCAGAGAGTGGAGGGGTGCAAAATGTTTTCTTCTTCCAGGAGGCATAGCAGAAAATAATTGAGAAGCACTGCTCTAGGGTAAAGGCTGCACTGTGTGTGTGGGGGGGGGCACTGTTACACTCCCCTGACTTTTCTCTCCCCTTTATTTTACAGACAGATGCATCAGACAGAGAGCTGGGGGCCATTCTGTCCCAGAGGTGGAGGGGGAGGAGCGTCCTGTGCTGTACATTTGTCAGAAGCTGTCAATGCAGGATGGCAGGTACAGCACGACAGGAACAGAGTGCCTACCCATCAAGTGGGTGGTCCTTGGCCTCTGGTACTACCTGCTGGGATGCCCTTTCACCATCTGTTCAGACCATGCGCCCCTCCAGTGGCTCCACCGCATGAAAGATGCCAACACGCGGATCACCCATTGGTATCTTGCCCTCCAGCCATTTAAGTTTGAGGTGATCCACAGGCCGGGGGCACAGATGGTGGTGGTGGACTTCCTGTCCGGTCAGGGGGGAGTCAGCTTCGGGCGGTGGGGGTGTGGCCAAGCAGCAGTCTGTGAATAGAAGGCGGGGTTGGGGAAAGCAAGTGGCTAAGTCACTCCACCTGCTGTTAATTAATGTGTGTGTGTGTTTGGTTATTACATGGAGGGAGCATAAAGAGAGAGAGAGAGAGAGAGAGAGAGAGAGCAGAGAAAAGGGGCTCTCTCCCCAACCACAACACATGTGTGAGTGAGTGAAAGGAAGAGAAAGTGAGTGAAAGGAAGCTGAAAAGTAAAAATAAAGTGTTTGTGGAAACATCATATATCACCTGCCGTGCTTCTGTGCTCCACCCACATCAGGGTCTTACTACACCGTGCATCACCTTGTCCAAAAAGTCCTATTTCTCTTGAAACTTTGTGTACTATGCTGGTATTTTTACTACCTCAACATTTGCTCAAGTGCACTGCAGTTACTCTGTACTGGATAATCTACAGTCATGGGAAAAAGAAAGTACACCCTCATTCGAGTCTGTTTTTGTTTATCAGGGTATAAAATAACAATTTTGTGGTCCTCACTGACTTATAAAACTTACGGATAAGCAAAGAAAATCAGGTGACAACAACAACAAAACAGACTTTGAATAAGTAATTTTTTTTCCCAAAAAAGTAAACCAACATTCAGAAACCTGGTGGGAAAACTAAGTATACCCTTCATGATTCCACAATCATTAAAAGAGTAATTAGCAGCACAGTGTTTGTTATGAAATGGACAAGATTAATCAATCATCAAGAAATGTAACTACCACTATAAAAGCAGGAATTTTGACAATTTGGTGTTCTGGATCACCAGACACAGGATGGCACAGTGGTGTAGTGGTTAGCACTGTTGCCTCACAACAAGAAGGTCCTGGGTTCAAGCCCAGCAGCCGACAAGAGCCTTTTTGTGTGGAGTTTGCATGCTCTCCACGTGGGTTTCCTCCGGGTACTCCGCTTTCCCCCACAGTCCAAAGGCATGCAGGTTAGGCTAATTGGTAGCTCTAAATTGACTGTAGTGTGAATGGGTGTCTATGTATCAGCCCTGTGATGACCTGGCGACTTGTCCAGGGTGTACCCCACCTCTTGCCCATAGTCAGCTGGGATAGGCTCCGGCTTGCCCACGACCCTGCACAGGATAAGTGGTTATGGATAATGGATGGATAGATTTCACCCTTTTGATACAGTGCCTACAGATCAAGGTGATTATACTCCAACAAACGACACACAAATTGACATTTTGTAGTCGTTTTCATAAAAAAAAAATCAATCAGTAAAAGTAAGCACACCCTTACATTTATCAGACTTTCAGGTCCATAAAATTAGCATCAGGTGTTCCAGATTAAGTGCCATTGATGAGAACCTCCTACAGGTGGAGGTGCAGGTTGAACCCGTCTTATTTAAATCTGACCTCTAGGATCTGGTGCTATCTTTGCTATTGAATTATGTGTGTGGTGTCATCATGCTGTGATCTAAAAAGCTCTCTCAGGGTCTCAGAAAAAAGGTTGTGGATTTTTATAAAGGATTTAAAAAGATCTCTAAATTATTAGAATGAAATCATTCTACTGTACAGAAAATCTTCTACAAGTGGTGTAGATTTCACACAACTGGCAATTTGTCCAGGACTGGCTGCCCCAGCAAATTCAACCTAAGAGAAGACAGTTTGATGCTAAAAGAAGTCTCCAAGAACCCTGAAATGTCATCACTGGATCTGCAGGTAACTCTTGCAACTGTTGGTGTGAAAGTTCAAACAACTACCATCAGAAAGAGATTGGACAAATTTGACCTGCATGGGAGGCACATCAGGAAAAACCTTTGCTGTCCAAAAGGAACATTAAAGCAACGCTACAGTTTACGAATGAACATATAGGCAAAAGCCAGGCCATTTGGAATAACCTGCTCTGGACAGATGAATCAAAGGTAAGAGTACACGTGTGGCATAGACCAAAGTTGGCTTTTCAGGAGAAGAACCTCATATTAACTGTGAAACATGGTGGTGGAAATGTTATGGTTTGGGGTTGCTATGCTGCTTCAGGGATTGGGAAACTTGCTTTCATTGATTCAGCTATGAATTCTGAATCATATCGAAGACTGCTTCAAGATGTGAGGCCATCTGTTCAAAAGTTAAAGTTGAACCAGAGGTGGACTTTTCAACGAGATAATGATCCTAAGCCCACTAGCAAATCCACCAAAGAATGGCTCAAAAAGAAGAAATGGAGGGTTATGGAATGGCCTAGTCATAGCCCAGATTTGAACCCCACTGAAATGATGTGCTGAGATTTGTAAAAGGCAGTACATGCAAGAGAACCCTCAAACATCTTGAGGAATTTTGCTTGGTAGAGTGGTCAAAAATTTCAGCAAGCCAATATTAGATACGGGTGGACAATTATGTAAAACGGCTCCAAGAAGATATTTCTGTTAGCTAATACTAACTTTTGAAGACAAGGGTGTACTTCTTTTCTCTTCAGAAGAATATTGCATCTAACTAATAGTTTTGTTGGATAAATTATTGAAAGATCTAATTTTCCTTGTTTTGTTCATCACCTTTATCTGTAGGCAGTGTATCAAAAGGGTGCAGTGTTTGCTCATTTAGATATGTTGAGAGGTCTACAATTTCCATGGGATGTACTTATGTTTTCACATGACTGTACAGTGGAGCAAAAAGGTATTTAGTCAGCCACCAATTGTGCAAGTTCTCCCCCTTAAAAAGATGAGGCACCTGTAATTTTCATCATAGGTACACTTCAACTATGACAGACAAAATGAGAAAAAAAAATCCAGAAAATCTCACTGTCTGATTTTTAAAAAATTTATTTGCAAATTATGGTGGAAAATAAGTAAGTATTTGGTCAATAACAAAAGTTCATCTCAATACTTTGTTATAATCCCTTTGTTGGCAATGACAGAGGTCAAACGTTTTCTGTAAGTCTTCACAAGGTTTTCACACACTGTTGCTGGTATTTTG
>JAODXR010000019.1:25462903-25472931 GCA_028877395.1 Cathorops festae
TGCTGATTTTGGGGACTGGTTGGCCGGGTTTTAAGGAGTTAATGACGCACATAGTTAGGAGTGGGTCCTGCAGTAATCCGTCTGGGGAAAGCCCTGGAGTAGCATTGGCGGGAGAAGCTGTCACAGAGCCGTCTACGTCAGCACCGCATCAGGGTGATGCGTGGAGTGAGGAGCGCCCCGCCCCTCCTCCCTCTCTCGGGGATTCCCTTGAAGATTTCCATTAGAGCAGTCGCGAGACGAAACTCTGCGGCATGAATTTGACCAAGTGAGAGTAATCGATGGTCAAATTCTCCAGCCAATTGCGACGCCGGCCTTCCCCTACTTTGCTATTATTAAGGATAGGTTATACCGAGTGATGCAGGATACTCAAACTGGCGAAAAGATAAAACCGTTATTAATTCCAAAGAGCCGCCGTGAACTCGTATTCCAGGCGGCTCACTTTAATCCCATGGCCGGACACTTAGGGCAGGATAAAACACTAGCCTGAATAATGGCCCACTTCTGTTGGCCAGGGATTCACGGGGATGTCTGTCGTTGGTGTGCTGTATGCTGCGAATGCCGATTAGTAAATCCCACAGCCATTCCAAAAACGCCTTCGCTCCCTCTCCCTTTAATTGAGACCCCTTTTGAAAGAATTGGGATGGATCTCATCAGGCCATTAGATCGGTTAGCACGGGGGTATCACTTTATTTTAGTTCTGGTGGACTATGCAACGCGATACCCAGAAACAGTGCCTCTTCGCAATATCTCAGCATGCAGTATTGCAAAGGCGCTCTTCAGCTTTATCTCCCAGGTCGGGATTCTGAAAGAAATCCTGACAGACCAAAGCACTTCATTCATGTCTCTCACACACTGCGTGAGCTGTATGGGCTACTGGGGATTAAACCTATCCACACCAGTGTCTATCACCCACAAACTGATGGCTTAGTGGAATGTTTTAATCGTACTCTCAAAAATATAATTCGGAAGTTCATAAGCGAAGATGCACGTAATTGGGATAAGTGGCTCGAGCCCCTGTTATTTGCAGTACGAGAGGTCCCGCAAGCCTCCACAGGTTTTTCACCATTTGAATCATTATGTGGGCATAAGCCGCGTGGCATTTTGGATGTGCTACATGAAAATTGGGAGGAGGGACCTTCACCTAGTAAGAAAGAAATTCAATACATTCTCGACCTGTGCGCCAAACTCCACAGACTCACACACTTAACCCAGGAGAATTTGAGGCAGGCGCAAGAACGTCAAGTCCGACTGTACGACAGGGGGATGCACCTTAGGGAATTCACACCGGGAGACCAAGTGCTCATATTACTGCCCACGTCGAGCTCAAAATTGATCAGCAAGTGGCAAGGGCCCTTCGAGGTCACATGGCGAGTCGGGGACATTGACTATGAGGTGAGGTGAACCGACAGGGGTGGGGCATTGCAAAATACCACCTCAATCTATTAAAACATTGGAATGAGGAGGTTTCCATGGGGTTGGTGTCAGTAATCCCAGAGAAGGCGGAACTGGGGCCAGAG
This sequence comes from Cathorops festae, assembly GCA_028877395.1. Taxonomy (NCBI): domain Eukaryota; kingdom Metazoa; phylum Chordata; class Actinopteri; order Siluriformes; family Ariidae; genus Cathorops; species Cathorops festae. The sequence continues at coordinate 25,464,421 of JAODXR010000019.1, forward strand.
GTTCAAAAAAGAAAATTGACATTGCCTGCCATTCCGGTCCCCTGTGGAGACCACCTCTCCCCAGCCCAACTTGTGGAGGTAGCCCAGTTGCAGAAAGAATTTTTTGACATATTTTTGCTCTTGCCTGGCCACACCCACTCATAGAACACCACATTGAGACGTCCCCGGGGGTGGTAGTGTGCAGCCGCCATTACCACCTACCCGAACACAAAAAAAAGGTGGTCTGGGATAAACTCGAGGCCATGGTCAAAATGGGCATAATCAAAGAGTCCCACAGTGACTGGAGCAGCCCAGTGGTCCTGTTCCCCAAGACCGATCAGTCGGTCCGGTTCTGTGTGGACTATAGGAAAGTCAACGCAGTGTCTAAATTTGACATGTACCCAGTGCCTCGCATTGACAAGCTGCTTGATCGATTAGGCACTGCTCATTTTTATTTGACACTGGATTTAACGAAGGGATATTGGCAGATCCCCTTGACTCCCTTGTCCTGAGAGAAAACGGCCTTTTCCACACCGTTTGGCTTACATCAATTCGTCACACTTTCTTCTGGGTTGTTTGGGGTGCCCGCTATGTTCCAGTGGCTTATGGACAGGGTCCTCTGCCCCCATACCACCTACGCAGCCACGTATCTCAATGATATTATCATCTACAGCAATGACTGGCCACGGCACCTTAGGACCATACCTTAGGACCATCCTAAAGTCACTAAGGTGGGTGAGTCTCACAGCTAAGCCAAAGAAGTGTGCAATTGGATGGGTGGAAGTATGATATCTGGGTTTCTACTTAGTCCATGGGCAGGCGTGTCCCCAAATTAATAAGACGGCAGTGATTGCGGCCTGCCTGAGGCTCAAGAACAAAAAGAGGGGGTGAGACAGTTCCTGGGGCTGGCTAGCTACTATCATAGGTTCATACCTAATTATTCAGATGTCATCAGCCCGCTGACTGATCTAACTAAAAAGGGAGCACCAGATCCGATCCAGTGGACGGAGCAATGCCAACAGGCTTTCTCTAGGGTAAAGGCTGCACTGTGTGGGGGGCCACTGTTACACTCCCCAGGCTTTTCTATCCCCTTTATTTTACAGACAGATGCATCGGACAGAGGGCTGGGGGCCATTCTATCCCAGAAGGTGGAGGGGGAGGAGCGTCCTGTGCTGTACCTTAGCCGAAAGTTGACAATGTGGGAAGGCAGGTACAGCACAATAGAGAAAGAGTGCCTTGTCATCAAGTTGGTGGTCCTTGCCCTCCAGTACTACCTACTGGGACGCCCTTTCACCCTCTGTTTGGACCACGCACCCCTCCAGTGGTTCCACTGCATGAAGGATGCCAACGCGCAGATCACCTGTTGGTATCTTGCCCTCCAGCCATTTAAATTCGAGGTGGTCCACAGGCCGGGAGCGCAAATGGTGGTGGCGGACTTCCTATCCCATCAGGGGGGGGAGAGTCCACTGCAGGCCGGATGGCTCCCCAGCCTGAGTTGGACGGTGGGGGTATGTGGCAGTGAGGGCATGGCCGAGCGTCAGTCTGTGAATGGAGGGCAGAGTCAGGGAAGGTGAGTGGTCATATCACTACACCTGTTGGCAATTAATGTGTGTTTGTGTCTCCTCCAGTGACCGCGCCCTATAAAAGGAGAGTGAGAAGGGGAGGTCGGCGCCGAGGGCTTGATAGTAGCCTGTGTGTGTGTGCGCAAGAGAGAGTTTGAGTTGTGTGCTGAAAAGCAACAATAAAGAAAAATAATTAAGATGCAAACAACTGCCTACCATGCTTCTGTGCTCCACCCACATCAGGGTCTCGCTACATTCAACCTTCAACTTCAAAGTTAAACTTTTTTTGCCATGCATAACACCAGTATGTTTGGCGAAAAAATATGACTGCACAGAAGGGAAAGCAACTGAAGTGGGTCTAGGGGTCATGCAGTACTGTTTGTGAGAAATCTGATAATAATAATAATAATAATAATAATAATAATAATAATAATAATAATAATAATAATAAAAACCTCAAGAAAAATTATGCTACTTCTATGTTTGAAGAAATATTGTGTTAAACATTAAACACAAATAGATCATGGAACAACTAGCATATAAACAACATGAACATGTGGGTTTTGTTTTTGTTTTGTTTTTTAAGAAATTGGGTTTTAAACTTAACAGTGAGGGAATAGTTTGGTTTGAGTATAATCTAATATCACAACAGTCACTTGTACTGTTAAAGAAGAGAAGTAATGCTGACCATCAGGCTGCACTGTGAGCTGAATGGCTTTACTGAATGTGCTCTTCGTGGTGATGTCCATGTTAATGGTGGTGAGGCAGAAGTAGTTGCCTGTGTCATTGGCTTTGGCGTTAGCCAGATACAAGTTGCCTGTCACCTGAGACACAAACCACCTTCCCCCATCTGGCTGGACGAAGCTAGGGAAGTCATTCAGGATCCAACGGTAGGAGAGAGCTAGGGAGAAAGAAAAAGAAACAAAATACCATTTTCACTTAATTTTCTTCACCTTTGAGTGAACACCTTTGTTTTATTTCCGCAGCTTACCTGGGTAGTGACCTGGAGGCTGGCAAGCCAAATAAGTCCCAACTCCCTCATAAACAGTCTGAGGACTCCTGCTTTCTGAGGGGAAATCATGGAGATCTGAAAAAGACAGCAAACAAGTCTGAGCCAGAATTAGACTGCCAACTTGACTTAATGTTGCAGCAAGTAAAGTTTAATTAATGTTCTTGCATAATCCAGCAGCTCAAAGTAATTCTATTTACATTTTTATTAAAACTGAAATAATAATAATAATAATAATAATAATAATAATAATAATAATAATAATAATAATAATAATTTTTCAGAAGTGTTTGGTTTCTATAATGAGGATAATTTTGCCGATTATCATTTTACTTATTTCTTTGCCAGTATCAGGGTGATTCATATGTTCAAAATGACCAGTCTTTTGACTCTTTTTAAAACAAGGGGTGATTTTATTCATGTTATTTTAAATCAAGTTCTTATTTACATATCACACAGAGATCTCCAAGGAGGTGAGTTATGTCTATTTACTTATTTTTATGTGGTTAATAGATTACTCATCTGTAACTATATTTAAAAATTATTTGCCAAAGGGAAAGAGAGGATCAGTGAATAATAACTGAGATGAAGTCGAGGTTATTATTCACCAATATTCACTGAGCCTCAGGTGGATAGTTATTTTAGTATAAATACACAGGTGATTACTGAAAAAAAATTTTAAATCATGTTTAAAAAATAATTTATTTCAAACTAATGCATGCAGGTTTGCAGCATGGGCGCATGCTTGCGGCTTGCGTGCAGGCTTGCTGCATGCATGCAGGCTTGTGTCACTTATCTATGCTGACTCAAATAAAATAATTTGTTTTGAAACAGACAAAATAAATCACAATTCCACCTACCTTTGATTAGTTTTAGAGCAAACTACATAGCACCTTTAGTGCTTTTAGGAACAGGATTTTATTTCATGATTTGTAATTCTTCCTCACTTATGGTGACAAAGCGATTGGCTGCCATTTTGCTGAATCACTCGAGGTGATTATCAAAAAGTAATCTGAATTTCTCGAACAATCAGCGCACACAATTTTCTATAATCACTTGCATTTTTATACTAGTATTCAATAGTAATTATTTAATAATTACAATAAAACAAATAGGAAAATTATGTAGTTATGAGATGGAGAAATTCTTGTCTGGACACACAGATGGGTCTGTGTAGTTTGTTGGTTTAAAATAATATATCTGGTTTGGGTGATTTAAATGGTGGTTTAAGTAATATTGAGTGTTTAAGTGGGTTTAAGTGGGTGTTGGCCACTTAAATGGCCACTGGATGGCATCATTCAGCAAGTCAGTTGTCACTGTGGGGCAACTTCCATGCCTGTCAAGTCTGTGCTGCTAAGTGGTGCACTTTTGTGCACCACTTAGCAGCAGGTCTGGAGGTCCAGAGAGACAATGTGATGGGGGCATGACATAGTTTGTCTCACCTTACTGTGCAAGACACTTCGTTAGGAGAGGAGAATAGGAAAGCCCTGTGGCAATGGACTAAATGTGACAATAGCTGGCAAACTTCCATCACTACCAGTGGGAATATCTGAGCGAAACCTAAGTTTGCATGTACAAACAGGGAATGATTGCTACGTAAATTTGATCAATGAGTATGCACCTATCATGACCTATCCTAATAAAGAAAAAGAAGCCTTCTATCATGAACTAGCTGATGTGGTAGACAGGGTACTTCAAGTAGAGAAGCTTCTACTCCTGGGAGATTTCAGTGCAAGAGCAGGTAATGATCAGGTAACATATGAATGTACTATTGGGAAATTTGGCAAGGGCAATAGGAATGCCAATGGTGAAATCATGCTCAACTTTTGTACTTAGCATAAACTATGCATCACTAATACTGACTTCCACCACCCAGACAAGAATTACTTCACCTGGTGCCACCCAAGATCTAAACACTTACATCTTCTTGATTATGTTGTGATTCACAGATCCAACATGAAAGAGATTCTGTCAACAAACGTAATGTGAGGAGCTGAATATTCAACAGACCACTATATGGTCCGATCAAAGCTGAGACTCAGACTTGTATTTCCTAACACAAGAGAGCAGCCTCCGCAACAAATAAGAAACTAGACATAGACAAGTTGAAGAATGATGAGACATAGCACAAACTCAAAATAGCTATTACAACTGCTCTATAGGAAAATATCCTTGATCAAGAAGACACAGGAAACATCTAGGACATGTGGCAATGGCTGAAATATATTGTGTACACAACTGCAAGTGATATACTTGGACAGCAAAAGAAAAGTACACCAGACTGGTTTCAAGAACAGGTTGATTCTGTCCAAGCATTTTTAGAAGAAAAACACAAAATTTATAAATCATATCTAAAATAAACCTCGGAAGCATGAAAGCTTTCAATTATATTAAATCAAAAGTGCAACAAGAAGTCAGAGCCATGAAAGACAGATGGTGGTGCAGGAAAGCTGAAGAATTACAGGAACTGGCAGACAGGAAGGACTACCATGGATTATTCACCATACTGAAGACTCTCTATGGACCAAGAAACAATGTAGTGACACCAGTGAAAAAGTGCTGATGGAAGTATACTCCACACAATTCTGGAACACATAAAAAGAAGATGAAAAGAGCATTTCTTAAATCTCCTAAACCAGCAAGGGTCAGCTGATCCTGGGGCATGTTGCTGGCTTGAAAGGAGATCAACAAGAGAAGACCTGTGTGTACCCATCAAATCAGATGAGTTTGAGAAAGCACTCAAGGATACTAGATGTGGCAAAGCACCTGGACAAGATGGCATCCCAGCTACCATGTTGAAGCAAGGTGGCCCCAGCCTAGCAGCTGCACTTTTAAAACTGTACAATGCATGTTGGAAGAATATGTGTCTTCTCCAAGACTTTAAAGATGCACTAACTGTGACCATCTACAAAAAAAAAGGAGTGAATGTGGAAATCATTGTGGCATATCTCTGCCTTCCATTGCAGGCAAGATTCTGGCCAAGATAGTTCTAAACCGAATCAAAATCATCTCTGAAATTGTACTTCCAGAAAGTCAGTGAGGTTTCAGCATAGCAGATCTACTTCAGATATTATCTTTACCCTGAGACAACTCCAAGAGAAAGCCCTTGAGCAATGTTAACCTCTGTATGTGGTCTCTATAGACTTCTCAATTGCCTTTGATAACATTGACTGAGAGATGCTTTGGAAAGTATGAGGAGTGTATGGATGCCAGGAAAGACTGATAAAGCTCATTAAGCTCTTCCATGAGAATATGTCTGGGAAGGTTTCGATCAGAGGAGATGCTAGTGAAGCTTTGCCTGTCATTCATGGTATCAAACAGAGATGCATTCTTGCCCTGACATTGTTTATACTCTATCTTACAGCAGTCTTATGCTATGGACACTAAGGAGTCTACATCAGGACTCTATCAGAAAGCAAACTCTTCAATCTTACCAATCTTGCCAAAATCCTCAACTAAAACTCAGGAAATTTGCATGTGAGAGCTGCTGCTACAAATGCAGATGACTCTGCATTTGGTGCAGTAGATTGGGATGAGATGCAGGAAATCGTTGATCACTTTGCCACAGCTGCAACCCTCTTTGGATTGAAAACCAATACCATAAAAACAGAACTCCTGAGCCAACCCTCACCTGAGCTGCAAGCAATGTCAAACAATGTTGTTTTGGTCAGTGGAAGGCCTCTTAGGAGTTCTGAGAGTTTTGTCTACTTAGGCAGTGCAGTTACCAATACAAACCTGTCAGAATTGGAGATAGACTGCTGGATTCAAGCTGCCACCAAAGTCTTCGGTGCATTACAAAAGCAACTATGGTCTCACCATGACATCAAGAAAACCACCAAGTTGAAAGTATACAATATGTCAGTCTTACCATCTCTGCTTTATGCCACTGAATGCATGATGCTCTACTGTAAACACTTCAAGAAACTGACCAGATTATAACTCCGACACCTGCATCAAATCCTCAAAATAAAATGGCAGGACAAGGTCCCAGATATCGAAGTCCTCAGGTGAGTCAAAACAGTAAGTGTGGAAGCCCTTATCACACCCTCCCAACTTCGCTGGGCTGGACACATCTGGCGCATGCTTGACACAAGACTACCCAAAGCTGTTTCCGATGGAGAATTGAGCTTAGGAAAGAGGAGACAAGGAGGAGAGAAGCTGAGGTACAAAGACATTTTGAAGTGGAACATGAAGAATGGCAGAGATATTGATCAGACATGGGAAAGGAATGCCTCATATACAGCAACATGGTGAAGCGTAGTTAAAAGCTCAGTGTCTGCAATTGAAGACAAGCATCAAAGGGAGTATACGAGAGCTCAAGAAACCAGACATTCCATAGCAACTCAACCAGGACATTCATGCCACTGTTGAGGATGACTCTGTCACTCTGGTGCAGACCTCAGGGCCCATCTGCATCTCTTCATATCCTAATGAAGCAGTCATCATTGCTAGCGATGGATAGCCGATGATGATTGGGTTTGAGCTTTTTGTTTTAAATAATTGTATTGGGATTGTATACAATTATATTGTATTAGAAAATCAATATATCAAATCCATTTCTAACTAATGGGGAGAACTGAAGGATTAAGATTTCATAAGGGCTTTCATAATTTCATATGAGGCTAAGACACTCTTAGAAAAGGGTGTTTTAAGGGTTCATTGGATAATTAAGGTGTTTTAGCTTCAAAAATCAGTCTACTTAAAGGTCTCTCAGGTAGGGAAACAGTCTGTTTGTAGGGGTCTACATATACACTTTAAGGTTCCCTCAGAGAGACAACCACAGAACCCTTAAGGATAACAGGTCTGATCCAAACTCACAGCCAAATTTGAGGTTAGCTGCTCGGCTGATGATAGTGCCACAGCGGTTGATGGCAAGGCATTGATATGAACCAGCATCATGGCTATGTTGGGGGTTATTGATCACCAGATTCCCTGCCACCAAAGTGTAGTGAGAGTCTTCTCCTATTACCACATCTGTCCCATTAACACGCCACCTGTGCAGAATCACAAACAAGAACATAAAGTTTAAAAAAAGACATTATTTCAATGGCAAATTAATCTGTTATTATGTGTTTAAGAAGGTGCTAGTAGTGAAAGAAAGCTGTGTTACATGTAGGATGCTGTAGGACTGGCTCTCGCCTGGCAATTCAGTGTCACTTTGCCCTCAGGCAGCCCCTCTGGAAAAATCAGACTGGATGGCTGCTCTTCAAACACTGGCCCACTGTCATGACCCGAAACACACACATCCCCACCTAATAATGGGACAAACATAAAGCAAAAGAAAACTGTTTAATCCATTTCTGACTTAATGACTGCTTATGGATTCACTGTGGGTGTTAAAGTAAACTGCCTCCTATCACGAGCCAGCCAGGAAAAGTCTAGGTCCTGATCCAGTCTTTTACTCCACTCCCTGGTTTTCTCTGAGCCTCCCCCACACTGTGGCCAGCACACCTGTCTTTTGTCAACTCATCTATGGCTCTATATTATACCACTAAGAGATTCTGTCGACGCGGGATTGTCTTCACCTCATGCTATGTTATTTTGCCTGCCCCCCCAGACTCTTTTCAGACTCTGTTACTTTGCTGTGCACTTTGGGATTACTTCACTCCCCCTTTTTGGATTACTTTTCCCGTTCATCTTTTGGGACTGCAAGTGCTTTTTTGCTGCCGCGAGAGCACTCTGGACTCTTTACTTTTTTTCCAGCTGCGGGGTTGCATTCAGGACTCAGTGAATTATTTCCCTGCTTCCGTGCTCCGTGGTGGTGATAGTATCATGGTTTGGGCCTGTTTTGCTGCATCCGTGGGATGCAGTGTTTTCTTTTCTCCATACATAACGCTTCTCATTTAAACCAAAAAGTTCTATTTTGGTCTCATCCATCCACAAGACATTTTTCCAATAGCCTTCTGGCTTGTCCACGTGATCTTTAGCAAACTGCAGACGAGCAGCAATGTTCTTTTTGGA
>JAODXR010000019.1:26986774-26997319 GCA_028877395.1 Cathorops festae
TCCCCTAGCCCCTCCCATTGAAAAACATAAAAGACGTCTATAGACGTCTTTGGCAGTGAACGGTTGTATTTGAAAAGCCGTCTATAGACGTCTTTGGCAGTCAATTAATTGGGGGTTTGATAACTGCTAGTTTCAAGGATTTGGGTACATAGCCAGTTCTAAGGGAAGAATTGATTATTTTTTATGAGAGGTTCAAATGCTTATGGTATGATCTCTTTGAGAGTTGTGTAGGTAGGGGGTCTAGTACACAAGTTGAAGATTTTGATGTGGAAATTTGTGAAGTTGGTTCAATTTCTCGAAGGGGAGTAAACATTTTAATTGCTGATTTGATACAGTTACATTGTTATCTGAAGGGTTACTTCAATTGTCTGGCCTTAAATCAGTAATGGAATCAACTAGGTAGACTTATTTTTTTTATGGCTACATATGGTAGTATAAAGAACTTCAAGTGCATTGAATTTATAACCAGATTTTTGTGTGATGCCTAGATAATCATTATAAATAACTATGATGCATCCTTCCCTGCAAGTTAGATGAAGCTAGTGTATATAATTGTATCCAAGAGTTCTAGCTTCATTTAATGCTACCACTCATTTGTTTTAATCCATGTTTCTGCAGAACACAGTACATTAAACTCCTGGTCAGTAATAAGTCCATTAACAATTAGCACTTTAGATGTAAGAGCTCTTATATTTAATAGTCCTACCTTTAGATCAAAGGTGCTGGCAGTGGCTGTACATTCAGTATGATCTAATTTTATGTTAATTTGGTTACTAGAACAAACTCTGAGTATTTCTACTTTTTTTGTATAGCACAGAGAACAGACAGTATCAGTATAGTGGAACCTGAGTGACAACTCTGTGCAGCTAGCAGACAGATGGTTTAGCCATCGCTATGCCACATTGGGATGAGGCCAGTGTCAAAATCCAGCCTGGAACTTCCAAATCCTGACCTGAACCTTTGCTCCTCCCTTCACGTTTTTCCCATTCTCCCAGTGCTGTCTCAGCACACCTACTATACATTTGCTATTAGCCACTCTATATAAACACACAGAGGAGAATTACACAACATGGATAAATACTTGCTGTAAGTTTTGCTAAGTTCAAGTTCATGGTCCTTGCTCCATCTTCCTGGAATTTTGCTGAGAGATTTTCAGACAATGCTGCTGTGCCTAATTCCTGCCTGTTCTCCTCATGAGCCTACTCATCAGGTATGCCTCAGTTCATTTCTAGTAGTTGCTCATTGGATCAAATCTGTTGCTGTGGACTCTGGGTCATGACATAATTTACCTGCCACATCATGGACCCAGTAGACTACGATGCTCTCAGATCTGCATTGGCCAAGCAGGGCTCTGTTCTCGGATCCCATCAGCAAGAGATCATAGCTGTTCACCATAGCATGTCCTCCATCACTGATACCCAACAAAGACTCTCTTCATAGATGGAGAGCCTTCAGGTTTCGATTTCGGGCTGACCAGCACCAGCTCCAACCAGTTAACTGGCTGCTCCATCCTTACACCCCCATTAGTCTCAGCTCCCTGCTCCACAGCCATTTGATGGTGCACCCAGGACCTGCCATTCATTCCTGTCACAGTGCTCCTTAGCCATGGAACTTCAGGTGTCTGCTTTCCCATCTGAGAACTCCTGAGTAGCTTATGCCATCATGCTCATAACAGGAAAGGCACAGGAGTGAGGAACAGCTGTTTGGAATGCCAGGATGCCCTGCTGTTCAAGTTTCATAGATTTCACTAAGGAGATGCAGAAAGTTTTGACCATTTCCCCAAGGGCAGGGAAGCAGTGAGACAACTGATGGGGCAGAAGCAAGGTGCTCGTTCAGTTCATGATTACGCCATTAAATTCTGGACTTTTGCCACAGCTGTTGACTGGAATGTGAGTGCCTTGTATGATGCCTTCTTTCATGGGCTAAATCATGTCATCTTGAATGAGATTGCACCTCATGACCTTCTTGACAACCTGGATGGCTTGGTAGACCTGGCTGGTCGGGTGGATGCTGCCTTCTACTGCACAATCAGAGAAGAAATTAGAGGTGGAACCCAAGGGTCGAACCCAGGACTGTCACCTCTCCATCAGAGGGTGTCACCTTGATGAGTCAGAACTCATGCAATTAAGAAGGACCTGGGTAACCCCAGAGGAAAGAAGATGACCTCAAGAAACTAGTTCCTGTTTTTACTGTGGACAGTCTGGATATTTCATCTCCCATTGCCCAGTAAAAAGGGGCTGCCCACCAGTAGATGCAGGGATATGGGTTGGCATCTCTACACACACTTTCCCTGCTGCTAGGTCGTTTGGCCATTGAGATTTCATTCCAAAACAAAGTCCAGTCTGTTCAAGCCCTCATTGATTCCGGTATGAACCACAGCTTTATCAGAACTTCCTGATCGGAAGATTTGGGCATCCCCTTATGTCAGCTAGATTGCCCCCTTGTGACCAGAGCTCTGAATGGGGCTGAACTCAGTCCCATTTCCCATGTCTCTGACCCAGTTACTTTGAAGGTTTCAGGTAATCATGGCAGATCAATTTCATTCTACGCCATGAATGACTCCCTTGAGTTTATTGTCCTTGGTCTTCCCTGGTTACATCTTCATAACCCCCACATTAACTAGAGTGATAGAACCATTCTCTCTTGGATTACTTGTGTAGCCTTGTCTAGATTGGGGAAAAATCATCTAAACAGATAAATAAGTTCTGCTTATAAGTTAATTTCATTAAAATGCATTTCGTTGTGATTGAGAATTACATAAAAGCCCTGTCAGTTCATATTTCATATAAAAGGTTAAACAATAAGTATGGATGATATTACATGTGAGAATTATATGTTAACAAGCAATGTTGTTTATTACGGTGTATAGGCATCTGATGTACTCAATTTGTAATTCATTCTTATTCTACCTGTCAGTTTGCTCGGTTTCCATAGTTATGAAAACCTCCCATCCAATCAAACAGGCTAAGGGGGTGGGACATCCGGGACTTACTGTACCTGTACAGGGAACAACACCAGAGAGAGAGACGGGATACACACGAGGGGAAAGATGCATGCGATGTAGCGTGTGCTATTGCACCGAGCATTGCCTTAATTTCTAGTGTTAAATGCAGAGTTTACCAGCAGAACAGGGCATACTAAGGTGTACTGAAGGTAAATGTTGTTTGTGGAAGTTGTGGTAAATACGGACTGTTTTACTACTGTTTGTGATGATGAATGCTAAATGTGATGAGCGTTTAGCTCGTGCTAACATGCTAGTAGTGATTTTCCACACAGTTGAATGTAGTAGCCTAACATGACTCTATGTGTTTAGTGTGTGTTGCTATAGTATACTATGTGAACTTGGAAGGAGCTCGCAGAATTGCACAGAGACTATGAATATGAGGATTTAGAGCTGTGTGTATATGCTCACCAGAGAATCCGGACCAGGACACACATCTTGGACATTTTTTTGTTTACCCTCAACAGCGAGTGGCGGCTAGTGGCACCGAGTGTGGCCAGTCAGCAGTTCCTGGGGTTTCTTTTCTCTCTCCCTACTCATTCCATCACAACATTCATCCCCATTCCTGACAAGCAGCGTACAAACTGACTGGGGACAGACTGTGAGTACAAGCAGCTACAAATACACCAGAGTGACTCAGTGTCTTTTATTTTGCTTGTTTAAGTGAAGTGGTCACCCAGTTTAAGTCCTCACCACTCACAAGCCACGATTCTGGCCAGCAACATTTGTGTTTTGGGTTTGTGCGCACAAGAGTTTATGTTCAGTGCGGAAAGAGTACTGCATTCAGGGAATACTAAGTGGTACTGATACTGAGAGTATTGTCCTGTAACAAAGATATTGTCAATATGTACCTTATGTAAAATAGTTTGTTTTAGGTTTATTACTTTATTTATATAAAAAAAGAGATGTTAAACTTGGAGAGATTTCTGTTTATTCTTAGTAGGATTTTACATCGTATTTAATTTTAAGTTCTACTAAGTGGAGGCACCAAATAACGTAGGCACTTACCTTCTTTCTGGGAAAAAGTAAAAAGAGTCTTCACATCAGTTACATTTTATTAAGGTTAATACGGCACCACACAAACAAAAATAAGAACCCAGAGCCTGCCCTAATTATTAAGGTGATTTCTCAGTTCATAGGGTAGAGTGCTACATAAATGGAGGTACCACTGGGACACTGGTCATTTTTATTTTCCTAGAGTTAGATTGGTTTGTAAAATAAATGACAATTTTCCCTGTGCTGTTGTAATTTGTGAAGCAATTTTTGTTAAAATAGTGCACAGTGCAGTAAACCCAAACAGCTACCAACATGAGTCAATCCGCCCAACTTGAGTTAAGTAACTGGTGCAGAGGGTAGGGTGCTACACTTGCCACCTGGTCTGCTGCCTATCTTCTGCTCTGACTCCTTTGGCCCTTCTTGTCACCAGTCCTGATGAGATAATAGATCTTTCAAATGTGCCCCCTGAATATCTGGACCTTAGCTTGGTGTTCAGTAAGGCTCGCGCCACCTCTCTTCCTCCACATTGGCCCTATGATTGTGCCATAGAGCTGGTACCTGGAACCACACCTCCCAGAGGTTGTATCTATTCTCTTTCCATCCTGGAGTGGGAGGCCATGGACAAATACATCTCAGAGGCTGGCATTATTTGTCCATCTTCCTCTCCAGCTGGAGCAGGGCTCTTTTTAGTGGAGAAGAAAGACAAATCCCTCAGGCTGTGCATTGACCATCAGGGACGTAATGCTATCTCACCATCAAGAACCGCTATTCCTTACCACTCATGTCCACTGCCTTCAAGTTACTTCAGGGGGCTCAATTTTTTACCAAGCTGGACCTCCACAATGCCTACCACCTGGTGCGAATAAGAGAAGGAGACAAATGGAAGATGGCATTTAACACTCCTGCAGGCCACTACAAATATCTAGTTCTTCTGTTTGGGCTCACTAATGCCCTCACAGTCTTTCAAGTCCTGATCAGTGTCTTACAAAATTTCATTAACCAGTTTGCCTTTATCTCGATGATATCCTCATCTTCTCCCCCACATTGGAGGTCCTGCATTGACTCCTCCCCATGTCAGACAGGTCCTGCAATGACTCATTGAGAATCAACTCTTTGCCAAAGCAGAGAAGTGTGAGTTTCACAAGCACATCATGTCCTTCATGGGCTTTGTGATTTCCCCTGGGGTGGTCCAAATGGACCCTGACAAGGTTAAGGTGGTCACTGAGTGGCCTGTTCCCTGTTCCCATAAGGAGCTACAGCACTTTGGGGGGTTTGCTAACTTTTACTGGAGGTTTATCAGGAACTATAGCACCATTGCTGCTCCTCTGACAAAACTCATATACTTCAAGCACCCCTTTTCATGGACCAACCATGCTGAGAGGGCCTTCTACTCTTTTAAGAGCAGATTCACCATGGCACCAGTTCTCATCCTCCCTGATATTGCCATTCAGTTTATCCTTGAAGTGGATGCCTCAGACATGGGCAGTGGGGCCATCCTGTCTCAGAGGTCAGCCAGGGATAACAATGTGCACCCCTGCACATTTTTCTCTCATTGCATGACTCCAGCAGAATGCAACTATGACACATAGATTGAGAACTACTAGCTATCAAGCTAGCTCTGGAGTAGTGGAAGCATTGGTTGGAGGGAACTGAGATTCCATTCATCATATGGACTGATCATAAGAACCTTTAGTACCGCTGGTCTGCTAAATGCCTCAATGCACATCAAGCCAGGTGGTCATCATTTTTCTCCCACTTCAACTTTGGGCACTCCTTTAGACCAGGCCTGAAGAAAATCAAGTCAGATGTTCTTTGCAGACAGTTTTCTCTAGACTCTCAGCAAGGCACTACTGAGCCCATCCTCCCTGCCCATTGTCTCATGGCTGCTGCCCTCTTTGACATAGAAACTGCTGTCCAAAATGGCCTGTTCAGTGATCCAGGACCAGGTAATGGTCCACCCAAATGTCTGCATATGCCTCCTTGCATGCACTCCCAGATGCTTCAGTGGGGGCACAGCTCCCTCCTAGACTGCCACTCTAGGGCAGGCTGGACCTTTGTCATCCTCAGGCAATGCTTCTGGTGGCCGAGCATGCAGCAAGAGATTAAGACCTTTGTGGTGGTCTGTGACATCTGCTCCAGAAAAAAGACAAGAAACTGACCTGCTGCTGGACTATTAAGACCCTTACCTGTACCTCACAGTCCTTGGTCCCACATTGTGGTGGATTTCGATACTGGCCTGCTCAGCTCCAAGGGTAATACTTGCATCATGATTGTTGTTTGCTTCTCTAAGGCTTCTCACTTTGTTCCCCTCCCTAAGTTGCCTTCAGAACTCTTTATTCACCATGTGTTCTGGATTCGCAGTTTGCCTATGGACATTATGTCTGACAGAGGTCCCCAGTTCTCTGCTGACTTCTGGAAGGATTTTTGCAAGCTTATTTTTGCTACTCCCAGCCTCTCCTCAGGTTACCACCCCCAGACTAATTGGCAGATGGAGTGCACCAATTAGAAGCTAGAGATCACTCTACAATGACTAACGTCCAGTGATTCTTCTTCCTGGAGCCAGGTGCTTCCTTAGATTGAATACTCCCACAACAGCCTCCCCTCATTGTCCACCAGACTGACTCCCTTCCAGTGTTGCCTCAGTTACCGGCCCCTTCTTTTCCCCAAACAGGAGGAGGAGGCATCTGTTCCTTCAGCTCAAACCTTTATCTGACGCTGTCACAGAGTTGGGGCATGTGCCAGATGTCACCTGTTACATACCAGCCACAAATACAAGAGGATGGCAGATTGACATCGCAGGCCATGTCCTGTCTATCACCTGGGATAAAAGGTCATGTTGTCCACAGCCAATCTCTCTCAGGGTTCCCTCACATAAGATGGCCCCCAGATTTATTGGCTCCTTTCCTATTTCTAAGTCCATTAACCCCATGACTGTGAGACTGGCATTGCCCAAGTATATGCAGCACCTCCACCCATCCTTTCATGTCTCCCAACTGAGACCCCTGGTCTCCAGTCCCTTCTATACCCCTTCCAAGGCTCCTCCACTTCCCAGGATCATTGATGGCGGGGAGACCTACAAAGTCAGGAAACTACCAAAGGTCCATGTCGCAGTGGGGGTGTGGTCAAGTGACAGCTGTGAACTGTGAGGAGGCAGGTTGAACTGGCAGATAACATGTTGTAAAGTGCATCTATGTCAAATTACTGGTTGTCTATTAACCCATGTCTCTGTGTGTCTTTCAGATAGCCAGGAATGAGAGAGTTGCGACACCCCATCACATGTGATTGCATATGGCAAAGCAGGCTGGCCATTCGCATTTGCACAGTAGCTCTGGGATGCCTGCTGATAGTGGCTACTGGCCAGCTAGTGCAACGTTAAATCCATCATCGAGCAAGTGACACTGGAGCAGTTCATTGCTCAGCTGCTGAGTGAGACATCAGCATGGCTCTGATGTCACTGAACAACATCACTGGAGGAGGCAGTTTGATTTGAGAACCTTGGAGAGCTTCACAAGGAGTGGACTGTGGCTGGTTTCAGTCCATCAAGTGCCACCACACACAGATGTCTTTAGGAAAAAGGCTACAACTGTTGAATTTCTATTATCAATCCACCCCTGATCCAGAGACAATGTCAGAAGTGTCTTACTTGGGCTAAAGAGAGAAAGAACCATTGCTCAGTGGTCCAAAGTCCTTGTTTCAGATAAAAGTAAATTTTACATTTCATTTGGACATCAAAGTCCTAGAGTCTGGAGGAAGAGTAGAGAGTACAGAGTCCAAGGTGTTTGAAGTCCAGTATGACCTTTCCACAGTCTATGATGATTTGGGGTGCCATCTGCTGGCATTAGGCCACTGTGTTTTATCAAGTCCAGAGTCAACGCAGATGTCTACCAGGAGATTTTTGAGCACTTCATGCCTCCATCTGCTGGCAAGCTTTATGGAGATGGCAATTTCCTTTTCCAGCAGGACTTAGCACTTGCACATTGCCGAAACTACTACCAAATGGTTTGTTGACCATGATATTTCTGTGCTTGATTGGCCTGCCAACTTGCTTGACCTGAACCCCAGAGTGAATCTATGGGGTATTGTCAAGAGGAAGATGATAAACACCAGACCCAAAAATACAGATGAGCTGAAGGCCACTATCAAAGCAACCTGGGCTTTAATAACACCACAGTAGTGCCACAGACTGATTACCTCCATGCCATGCTGCATTGATGCAGTTAATTCATGGTAAAGGAGCCCCAATCAAGTATTGAAAGTATAAATTAACATACTTTTCGGAAGCTGGATATTTTTGTTTTCTAAATCCTTTTTTGATTGATCTTAGGAAATATAATAATTTGAGATACTGGATTTGTGATCTTCCTGAGCTATATGCCACAATAAATAAAATTAAAACAAAAAGGGTTTGAAATATTTAATTTTATGTGTAATGAATATATGTAGCATTATTTGTAAGCATGGTATGAGCTTCCACTGTTATGCTGATATCACAATTGTATGTTTTAGCAAAGCCAGATGAGAGACACCAGCTTAATAAAACTGAGGAATGTATTAAGGACATTAGACACTGGATGCATATTAACTTCCTTCTACTCAATTCTGACAGGACAGAACTACTTTTTCTAGGAACACATGCAGCTAGAAATAAGTTTTCTTATTACACAGTAACCTTGGATGGCCTTTCTGTCACTTCAGGTGCAGCAGTAAAAGACCTCGGGGTCGTCATTGACTCCAGTCTTTCATTTGAAACTCATGTCGATAATATTGTGAAGATACCTTAATTTCATCTCAGAAATATTGCTAAGAAATATAATATCACTACTGTACATCATGCAGAAAAACTAGTTAATGTCTTTGTTACCTCTAGGTTGCATTACTGTAATGCTTTACTGTCTGGTTGTTCCAGTGGATGCATAAACAAGCTCCAGTTAGTCCAAAATGCAGCAGCAAGAGTCCTTACTAGAACTAGAATATATGACCACATCACCCCTATCTTATCCACACTTCATTGGCTTCCAATCAAATTTTGCATTGATTATAAAATATTACTATTGACATATAAAGCACAGAATGAGCTTGCATCACAGTACCTGCACAAACTTCTGGTCCTTTATTATCTGCCACACCTACTTAGATCAAAAGATTCAAAAACACCACAGCAGTGGTGCAGTCGCCTAAAACTGCAGTCACCTACTTTAGTGCTTTACCAGTGAGAAAATTCATAAACATTGATTTTCTGTTGGTTCATGGTCCCCACCTGAGTGGTAAAAAACAGGTACCATTGCAGCAAAAAAAAATAAACTTGCACTCTTCTCCTGAGAACTTGTCAGGATGGGGTATAAGTGTGCTGAAGTTCATAACAGACATTGGGTGGGTTAGGAGTGTCTGCAACAAAGTGTTGGTGTGGTGGGTAATGTGAGCATCAAGTTCACCCCAATGCTGCAGCTGTTCGACTAGGAGATGACCCTTCGCAGACAAGGTAGCATGCCTGCTCTCTTCTCCTACAACCATGATGATGGCAAAGTAATCTGTCAGGTATTCAGAGAACAGATGCATGCAAAATCATAAACACAATTTATTAAGTAAACTGGCAAACAAATCCAAATCATAGGCAGAAATTAGAATCCAGAAACAGGCAAAGGTCAGTCAAGACACAAACAGAATATCAGAAGCAATATTTAAAAAAAGCAAAGTCCAAAGTAACTCAAACCAGAGCAAGAAACAAAAGACTTGGTAAAGTCAGCCACAAGGAACTGAGAGTTTACTTCACAGAGACTAAGTGCAGTGAGCATGCTTAAATAGTGTGCTGTGGTGATTTAGTCCAGGTGCATGCAATCATTAATCAGCAGACTGTGAGTGCTGAAGTGTAAGATGGGTGTTGAACTCCATGGTAGCCATATTTGAAGGCTGCTGTAAATGCTAGGAAGTGGAGTCTAGAGTGCTAGCAGTTGGAGACATGACAAATTTTGTTTAATTTTCTTCATAACAAACAATAATTATGTACCCACATTTGTAAAGGTTGAAGTAAAATATAATATTCTCCTCACTAAAATATTAATTTTATTACAATAAAAAACATTTTCTGAATAAACTTTTATGAATATTTGTATTACCTCCATTTCCTTCTCTTTTCTTTAGCTTTCATCAGTCTATAAAAAGATAGCTCTGATTTCTTGTTCAATTTATTTGTACATTCAATTGCACAACACCTCTTTCCCATTTTAAATCTTTTTTTGTGTATATGTTTTCACAGCATTAGAGCTGTGTTACCACCACCTAGGGTGAAGTCACATGCATTCCTGCTATTATACATTAATGCACCCTCTGCTTTCTAAACAATGCAATTACCATTTAGGAAAAAGAGCAGCCTGATAATAATCGTGGTTCATCTTTTTATTTCACTGATTCAAATCGTTATATATTTGTATGCTGATTTATTGTCACACAATAGATCATTACATACATACATGTCCAGTGGCGGGTCCTGAAAATTTTCTCAGGAGGGGCAAATTATCCAATAATGTCATAAGGTGACTCATTC
This sequence comes from Cathorops festae, assembly GCA_028877395.1. Classification (NCBI taxonomy): domain Eukaryota; kingdom Metazoa; phylum Chordata; class Actinopteri; order Siluriformes; family Ariidae; genus Cathorops; species Cathorops festae. Next base: position 26,997,313 of record JAODXR010000019.1, read on the forward strand.
AACAGGT
>JAODXR010000019.1:28274112-28287229 GCA_028877395.1 Cathorops festae
GGGTTTGTCTGTCAGTAAACCCTCTGGTGAAGAGCTGACTACAAACATGGACAGCTCAAACTACAACTCCCAGAACACACAACGCCCTCTGTCTCCTACCTTCTGACACACAGCTGACATCCATTTCCTCATCACCTGCCCCTGCATATAAACACCAGTCATACAAGCACTCAATGCAAAGTTCACCGATCATACCAAGCCTTGTTATCTCTCTGACTGCCTTTCTACCATTCTGATCTTTGCTAGTGTTTCTCTGTTCCTCGATCTCCGTTTACCTCTGATATTCTGTTTTCCAATCACCCAACCCTAGAGTGTTTACTGACCTTGATTCCTGTCTCTCGATTTGGCTTTGTTTGCTATTCTTAAGCTGTCTTCCACCGCACATACATCAATAAATGCCTGCATATTCACAAAAATCCTCAACTTGTGTACTAAATCCCTTGCCTACATGACAATGCAAACAGATAATACCTTAAGTAATTGAACCACTTCTAAAAATAATAAATTATTCTCTTAGTTATGAACCCAAATGCTTTAAACTAGCAGTTATCAAACCCCTGAGTAAAAAACCTGACCTTGTTCCCTGTCAGCTGTCAAATTATTGGCCAATATCAAACCTCCCCTTTATCTCCAAGATCCTAGGAAAAAGCTACCACATAGCAGTTATGCTCATATTTACTGTACATAGGAATAATATCCATGGAATGTATCAGGCAGGATTTCAACCTCATCATAGCACAGAGACAGCACTGGTTAAAGTCATAAACGACTTACTGTTGGCCTCTGATCAGGGCAGTGTCTCACTGCTTGTGTTGCTTGACCTTAGTACAGCATTTGATACCACTGATCATTCCATTCTCCTCAATAGACTAGGAAATGTTGTGGGAGGTATGGGAACCACCTTGTCCTGGCTCAGCTCTTATCTCATCACTATCAGTATGCTGATGTAAATGGTGATTTTTCTAGACATACTGAAGTAAAGTTTGGTGTTCCACAAGGTTCTGTCTTTGGCCCACTGCTTTTTTCTTTATTTATGTTACCTCTGGGTGATATTATTCATAAGCATGGTATTAGTTTCCACTGTTATGCTGATGACACACAGTTGTATGCTTCAGTAAAGCCAGATGACAGACACCAGCTTAATAAAATTGAAGAATGTGTAAAGAACATTAGACACTAGATGCTTATTAACTTCCTTCTACTTAACTCTGACAAGACAGAAGTACTTGTACTAGGACTGATTACATAGTAATGTTGGGTGGCCTTTCTTTTTTCATTTCTTCATGTGCAGCAGTAAGACCTCAGGGTAATCATTGACTCCAGTCTTTCATTTGAAACTCATGTCAGTAATATTACAAGGATAGTCTTCTTTAATCTCAGAAATATTGCTAAGATAAGAAATATAATGTCACTACATGATACAGAAAAACTGGCTCATGCCTTTGTTACTTCTAGGTTGAATTACTGTAACACCTTACTGTCAGGATGTTACAACAGGTGCATAAACATGCTTCAGTTAGTCCAAAATGCAGCAGCAAATATCCTTACTAGAATTAGAAGATATGACCACATCACCCCTATCTTATCCACACTGCAATGACTCCCAATTAAATGTTGCATTGATTATAAAACACTACTATTAACCTATAAAGCACTGAATGGTCTCATGCCACAGTACTTGAGTGAACTTCTGGTCATTTATGACTTTCCATGCCTATTTAGAACAAATAGTACCTCAAATAGTGAAGTCTTCATGATTTGGTACCTCAAATAGCAAAAGCTACATCAGTGGGCAGAGCCTTTTCTTACAAAGTCCCACAGTTATGGAATAGCCTTCCAAGTAGCGTCTGGGACTCTGACGCAGTCTGAGTGTTTAAGTCTCAGCTGAAAACATATCTGTTTAATCAAGCCTTTTGTTAATAGCTTTTTCTTAAGTAAAGTAGTAGATCTGGAAAGTCCTCATGTATAGAGTGTTTTGGTAAACTGGGATGTGTGGATTCTCCCCCCCCCCCCACACACACACACATTTAGGGCCCGTCCACATGAGTATGCGGCCTCACCCAATACGCTGTCGTTTTGAAAAAAAATCTCTGTAAACACGGCGTTGTTTCAATTCACTGGAAACGACCCAAAATGCTGTAGTACATATGCCAGACCTGTATGTGGTGCTGTGACGCCACCACACCAATACACTAAAACCAGAAGAGAAGCCATGGAGCATGTGTATAAAGGTCATGCGCTGTTTACAAACAAGCTCAGAAGAGGACAATAAAATATCGTAATATAAAATCAGAAGGTTTTGTTGTAGCAGCCATAATAGACTGAGTTGTTTCTGCAGTATGAACACAAGCCTGTAGTCCACCATTTTTGTTGTTATGACGTATCTAGCGGCAGTGGCTGAGGTTAAAGGTTAGAGAGGCGGGGCTTATACGTCATCATTTCTGAAAAAATCCGTATTCGCCGTCCAGACAACACCGGGCTATCCGGCGTTTTAGGATTTTCCCACTCTGGGACCCGTTTTCAAAAAATACCGGTTTCATACCTCGAAAAAGCCAGATCCGTCTGGATGCGAAGCCGAAACAATAAAGTATTTATGCGGATTCAACAAAAACGTACTCGTGTGGATGGGGCCTTATTCTACCAGCACAGATTATATATCACTCAATCCCCAGTAGCAAAGGAGACATTCATTCTTCCTTAACCTTGACATTTCTAGTTATATGATGTTCTTTCTCTGTAAGGAAAGTAAGAACAGAAAATATTTTTTACCTGTCACTAAGAACAGAGCCCTCTGCCTCTGGAGGGGCAATTGAAAGCTGGAAGGGTGTGTTGAAATAGTGTTGCTGCTCATCAGACCTGTGCACTACCTCCCCTCCTCGAACAACCAGAAAGCCCGAATCTCCCAAGTTTGCGGTGTGAAGCCGGTGACTTTGTCTGTCCAACATCACTATACAAGCTGTGCTGCTTCCTGAAAGAGCATAATAAAACGACTTGAAATGTAGCCTGCTTTTGTTTTATAGGGGGCATAAAAATCTCTGTAATAACAAAATAGCTTGGAAAAGTCTGTGTGTATAGAACATGCAAAGGAATATGGTCAAATTAGCCATAACATGAATCAAAGCAATGTTTTGGAATCAAACAGCAGGGTTCCCACTGGCACTTGTTACACTTGTCATTGACAAACATAATCCAACAGTAACAAAGAGAAAATTACTAGCAGTCATTACAGTGATGAATGTGTGTCATCATTATCATATTTTATCTTTTATAGAAATCCCTCAGTTTGCTGAAATCCAATCCCAGTGAAGAGACAGCAGAAAACTAGAGTGTGTAAACAATGAGCATGTGCTTGTGACCAGTAAAAACTGATTATACATGAGGACCAAATGAGCGCCAAGCTTTTAGTTAAAATTTTTTTTATTAACATTTCCACAATGATTATACAAATAACAATATTACACTGAAAACGAGGATCACAAATACCCTCTCCAGAGGTAGAACATTGAGTCCCCCCCACCTTGGATCTTTAAGGAATTTACTAAAAGGCACACAAAAAGAGGAAAAAGAAGAAAAAAAAAAACAGAGGTAGTTGGCGGGCTTATCAAAATCTAAACCTTGAGCTACTCGAATGTCAGGGGTTCATAATATTCGCGCTCTCATGTTATAATCTGTGCTGTGTAAGTGTGTAAGAGTCATGGAAATGGGTCAGAAAGGATTGCCAGGTCTTATAGAATTTGCTCTCCGAGCCTCCAATTGAACATCTTATCTTCTCTAGAGTTAGACATTGCATAACACCTCGGAGCCACTGAATATGTGTGGGTCGGGTTGTCCCCTTCCATCTAAGCAAAATGGCCCACCTGGCCAGAGGCAAGGAGACAGAGATCACATGGCGCTCAGAAGAAGTCATTTGGGGAACATCATCCCTAAAAGCACCAAACAGAGCAATCATTGGGTTTGGATCTAGTTTACACTTCAGTATTTTCGAAAGAGTATGAAAAATTTCATTCCAAAAAACTTGTAGTCGAGGGCACAGCCAGTACGTATGAAAAAGAGTAGCATCCCCTGACTTGCATTTATCACAGGTAGGGGTGGTGTCCGGGTATATGCTGGCTAGTTTGACCTTTGACATGTGAGCTCTATAGACCACTTTAAATTGTATTCGGCAGTGATTCGTGCTCACACCAAACTTGATATGGCAAAGTGCCATATCTGACTCCCCTTCCATTTATTTTTTTGGCCTGCTGCTAATCAAGAACGTGTTTTTTTGCAAGATTTCTCACTTCTCACATTTCCTCCAGTTTATTTCTCAAATCCTTCAACCTGAACGAAACCCAAATGAGTAGGTGAAGACCCATGTCTATAAACGAACACACACCATGGACACAGCCGTGGACAGTGTAATAAGTATTTTATTGCATTTTATAATGCCATTGTCAATAATTAGTACAGATTACATGCAACTAGAACTACTGTACAGTTTTTTATTGTCTGCATGAGCAGACACAAGAAGATTCAGGTTACAAATACACAGATATATGTGTTTTTTGTTTTTTTTTTGTTGGTTTTTTTTTTATACAGCATGAAGAAAAATGGCAGTGACTGGCATAGACACGGTCACCCCAGGGTTAAAAACAATAACGGTGGCTGGCTAGTTGCCTTTTCTTCTTTTTTTTTTTTTTCAATACCATCTCAGAACCACCATGTGTTCTTTCCCCTAAAGTTTTCATTCAAAAGTTTCAAACAAAATAAAAAGGTAAACAAAAAATATATATATTTATACTAAACTAAGTACATAGAAATCACTGCTGATTAAAAAAAAATGTACACACATTCTTAAGATGCAAATGAAATGAGCGCTAAAGTGGTAGATCCATTCAATTGGCAAAAATAATAATAATAATAATAATAATAATAATACCGTCAGGCAAAGCTCCTCGGCAAGGATCCGTTTTCTGGAAAACGTCTCATCAAAGCTGTCAATCACATGGAAATGGAAATGGATATGGAGCTCAGACAGCTCAACAGACAAAATGGTAAAAAAAAAAAATATATATATATATATATATATATATATGATATTTTTTTAAAGGAAGTGACACAGATTAAGTGTAATTCAATGCCAGTGGAATCTTGTTTGGTATTTCTATTGTAGAAAAGGCTCAAATTTCTAACCAGTTCGACTACGGACTAGGAAGGAACTGAATAATATCATAAATAACCATCGACAGATCTGATTCCAAAAACGAACAGGTGGCAGCAGAAATCATGGTCCCATTGTTTTCAAGATCAATTAAAGCATCGATAAAGAAAAAGGAAAGAAAAGACAAAAATAAGTAAAAAAAAAAAATCAGTGATGGCATGAAAACGACAACAGCGCATCAGCCTTTTTTTTTTTTTTTATAAATCGCTAAGCCATTAATGCCAATTAAGCTAACGAGAGCCTTGCTGCGCAGTCCACTGGGCTGTGAGCCAACGTGACGAATAAAGGCCGACTCGCTGTAATATAAAACACCATTGCCAGGTGACCGACAGCTTTGAGACGTTTCTGCAAACTACAGGAATGATTTGGTTTAAAGGGAGTCTGTACAAATACATCCATTGGCACCGTAAAAGGACCAACAAACACCTCAAAGTTATTTTTTTTGAAAGCATGAAAGGGCTACATGTCTTCTTCTTCTTCTTCAGGTTCTGTACTGTATTTTCCTCGTTCTCCTTGTTTGAGGTTTTGGTCCTGTCCTTTGAGGAAAAAAAAAAAAAGTCCTTCTGAGGTATCATTGCAACGATGAATTCAACTTTTTTTTTTGTTTGTTTGAAATTTTGTTTTCTCTTGTTTTTTTTTCTTCCTTTTCCGTAAAAATGCGTAACTGCAATACAGACAAAAAAAAAGTATCAAAATAGACCTAACTAAGATAAATATACAAACTGGTGTTTTTACCTAAACCACTTAACCTAATTTCGTAATTTTTAAGTCTTTTTATTTTTTTTAATTTTTTGAGATAATACACTTAAAAAAAAAAGCATCGTCCCAGATGTTTTGTGAAGGCAAAGAAGGAAAAAAAAACCCAGGAGTGAAAATAATGATACCTGCAGCACATAATATGATAAATACATACAGCGTAAGCAATACAGTATAGGAAGTTTTACAATAGCTAGAAGGATGTAGGAAGTAAAAAAAAAAAAAACGCAGAAAAGTATATAAAGATAAAAAGTGTGTGTGTGTGTGGGGAAGAAATGCCCTTGAGAGCTAAGCCAAGCTGTAATATACAATAATACATCATTACAACAAGATTAACAAAAACATTATGGTGATCGTTAATACCACTGACATACATCAGTCTACATCTTTATAAAACGACTTTGTTTACAGGTGTGTACCTTAAAGCACGATTGACGTTCTTTCGTAAATGCAGCAGTTCCTTATTACTGAGAGATTCAGCACAATTATTTCCTGTGTACTGTATATGCCTCATCGTAGTCATCTTTAGCATGGGTGTTTACCGTACGCTCTACGTTTATCTTTGGGATATTTTGGTTTCGCCAGCGCGACTTCGCCGGCTTCTTTGCAGCTCGTCTTTTCAGCGAGCTACCAGGATGAACCAAAAAAAATAAAACAAACAAACCAAAAAAAAAAAACAAACCCAAAACTCGTTGTTAGTCACTGCTACACTCAACTACAACTACGCTGCTTAGTGCGGGTGTCTGTGCTCTTTTTTTCCCCCTGACCCGAAGCCGCCATAAAGGCGCGCTTTGCATTAATTGGAAAGCCGGGGGGCCGTTTGAACGAGAGGACCCGCGTTAATGCATTCTGCCCATCATCATTTCTGACACTGGCCCATTGAGCGCACTCTAATGACCGGCCGCCTCATTGGCTTAAAGCAGGGCCTGGCCCCTCGTTATGCATGCAGAATTAGAGCGCGCAATTAATGCCTCCTCGCCGCAGACCTGTACACAGACACTATGCTAATAGATCACTTAAAGATGGTGGACGAGCAATTTGGAATAGACCTTTTTCTTTTTTTTTTTAAATAACGTTGACCGTTTAATGCTTTGCACTTAACAAGACTCAGCATTTTTTTTCTTTCGAAGGGGAGAGGTAGTCATTACTTATTATTATTATTTTTGTCAGCACGGTGTGTGTTGCATGGATTCATTCATTCATGCAAATGAATTCAGGATCAAGGATCGCCAGACAAGCTTTTTTTGTTCACAAGCATATTTTGGTTCTCAACTATTATTATTATTATTATTATTATTATTTTTTACAATTTTTTTGTTAAGGATGCATGAGAAACACGATGGTGTATGAATCTATGAATGGTTTTCATTGGCCGTTTATTTTGTGGACTATTTCAAAAAGGAGGTAGCAACATTTTTGGTTTTTTTTTTAAATCATTTCTTGTTTTTTTTTTAAAGAAAAAAATGAAATAATCCTTGAGTGGGGTCGTGAAATGAACCGAAAAAAAGAAGGAGTTGAAAAAAGTTTCTCTCCGATTAACCGTGATTTGAAGTGCGATTTTTTTATTTTTTCACTGAAGCTCCTTTTAGCGAACAGATCTTTATTTGTTATTTCCTGTCTGTTGTCCTTCGGATGAATCATTTGGAAATGTTTGAAATAGGACTGGGTCAAGAAAACCAAAGGCGGTGTTGAGTACACTGAAAAAAATCAAGAAAAAGAGAAAAATAAAAACACGTCTAATGAAAAATGAGTATTTGTGTATTGAGCGTTTGTCATTCAAGTGCCTTATGTCTGTAAAAGTACGTATATCTTCGACCTTGAGGCGTTTTCAAAGGTTGTGTTCTTAACACTTTGCCGTTGCCTGAGCGTGAGAAGGTAAGAACATGTTTTTTTTTTGTTGGTTTTTTTTATTTAATTATTATTACTATTATTATTTCATTTATTTTCTCGTTAAGTGCTTTATCATCTAAGGAACTGAAAGCGGTTTGACAATACTGCTTCTTTTTGGCCTGACACCACATAAGATTAACTCATTCACTTTACACACTACACTTAAACAGCTTTGTTTTTCTTCTTAAAACCACCAAATTCTCTTTAGCATCTTTTACGCTTTGGTTTTTTGGAATGTTCTGCACTAGAAATCTTTAACAAATCACTTAAACAGCAAAAAAAAACAGCATAATAATTTAAGGAATAACTGTTTTCTTTTTGGACAGGTTTCTGTAGGAGGAAGGAAAGCAAAGACAAGAAATTTCAAAAAAATAAAAAAAAAGCAGGGTATTTGGTTTACTACAAATCTCTTTGGTAATAACCTGTAACGAAAATACATTGGGAGGAGGAGGAAAAAAAAAATTAAAACTTGAATTTGGTATGCCACTGCTATGGACGTTGATGTTGTTTCTCCAAAGTTTGATGAAAGCTAAAGTTTGAAAATCTCACATGCTGACCATAAGCATTCGTATATCTAGATGACATCTACGTAGAGTAGATCTTTGAAATAGTCAGGCCACAGTACGAATCCCCTTGACGACGCGAGGGAACACCGTGGATTGAGGTATTCTGTGGCCGTCTCTTTAAAACAACGCTTTGTATCGCAGCTGAATTTAAAACGACAAATGATAAAGAAAGGAAAAAAAAAAAAGAGTTGCCTGGAGGGATGGTTCAGGGAACCTGCACGTTCAAACCCACTTTGATCGAGCCCATCTTCCTGGTCGTGTTAAACGTTCTCGGTTTCTTTGTTTTGTGGTCCTTGTTTCCGTCGCTGCTTTGATGGTAAGTGCTCTTCTCAATCATTTTTAAGTAACAGGTAAGAGGGCATTTTGGGTAAAGGAAGGATTAGTGAGATCCTCTCCAAAATCCAGCCCGTTTGGAATGATAACAATTCTTCGTTTAAAAAAAAAAATATATATATATATATAACAACAAGAACAGAAAATCAACCTACATATTTATAACTCAAGTACACCACGATGTGAAAGGCTGATCCTGTAGAAGAAGTCGCTGACTGTGAAATATGAATGACGGTGAAATAAATGTTTAAAGAGCATCGAAAAGCTACGTCACACACGTTTGAGTCGAAGTTAAGAGTCATGTCTCTGAGCTTTGACGCCTCATCATGGCTGCCAGTGCTGGCACACACCAGTTGGTCCTTTTCCTGAAGAAAAAAAAAATCGTCTTTTTTTGGGGGGGGGTCGCAATTTCATCTCGGTTTTTCTTTGACTGGTCTAACAAAAGCAGAAAGAGAGAGAGCGCTGTTTGGTTTCTCGCCATCAGATATCAGATAGTGATCACAAAATGTTAACACTGCTCCACGAATGGAAAACTCCACCCCTCTTTTATCAAGAGTTCAGAAATCTTAAGGTCAAAGGTCAGGGTAAGATCGAGGGAGTCAGTTGCTCTGGTCATGTTTTGATCCCTTGTTGTTGTTGTTTTTTCAATTTTCTTTCTTTTTTTGTTGTTCAGTAAAGGGGCATGACGATGACGCCCCTGAAAGAACCTAAAAGTCCAGGACAGAACCAGGCTGAAGTTCATTCTAAATGGTCGAGTTCGTGTTTTCCGTCGTTGGATGCGTGAACATCGTTCCGAGGTAAACCGCAGCTGCGGTTTTATCCCAAAGCAGTTCTCAGGCCAGGCGAAAAAAAAAAAAAAGGTAAAAAGTTAAGTAAAGCTGATAAGACGGGAGGAGCAGAGCGAGACGCTTTGAGGGACTCGTGGCGTGTTTGCCCGTCAGTCGGAGACGGATTGTTCTGAGCACGAGATACAAACCGGCTGCACCAGTCTCAAATACACGAGTGGCTAAGAACTTGTCTGTGGGACTTTTAAAACATTTTCTTAGTGAAGAGATCAACTGAGGAAAAGTAGAGAGACGTTTAAAAAAAAAAACAAAAAAAGACGCGAAAAAGACAAAGAAATAAAAAGCATGATGGACTGATGAGGGGTACACCCTGTTTTGGTTTCTTGATGTTGGGGTTGCTTCTGGATCATCTCTCTTTGTTTTTCCTCTTTGTGGTTATTTTACGCCTTGCGCAGGAAGGAAAGGCGGGGACCGCAAACCCGCCCACCTTTACTCTAGCTCCTCCGTAGGAAGCTCCTCCTCCATGTCGCGCTCGTCACTGGGCATGCCCAGGTTCTGGGTGACAGATGCAATAAGGGACACGGGCCGGCTGTCCTCCTCAAGCTCTGCGGGTTCCTCCTTCACGTGGACCTGGTGTCTGAGGTATCGAAAACACCCACAGCCACCCACCCACACACACCCGCACACACACACACAAACAAAATATTCAATAACTCTAGGCGTATTATGTAAGTTTCTGACTGCAAAGCTGTTATGAATCCTAGCAGGTAGCTCTCTTGTTCAGTTCATTACGTAACACGGCGCTCAAATCGGATTGGTCAGAAAGCGCGGTTCAAATTTTCGAGCTAGACTGCAGCGTCAAGCGTAAGGCAAATCCACGCGGCAGTTTTAAACCGCTGTTTCTGTACTAACAGCTAAACCCCTTGGCCTTGTATGACGTTTTCAATGCTAGCATTTTGTCAACAGAAAGAACTTTGCATTTTCAGGTTTCCCTGCGATATGGTTTTTTTTCCTTGCCTTCAAGAACAAGAATAAAAGACAGGCCAATGACGGAAAGACTGTTAACGGCTACTATAATGCAACCCATAACAAGGATTAAAGCTGGGCCGCCTTTCAGATTTTTCAAGTGTAGGTCATAAAAATAATTCTCCCCAACGCCCAATTATTTTTGTTCATTGGACCGAAAGCTACTGAATTCGAATCATAGACTTCCAGTTTTATTATTTAAAAAAAATGGAACAATTAATGAATTTAGGGCCATGTGGCCCTAAATTCTCCGCTATTTTTTCCTGCTTCACCATGACGCAATTCAAGATACGACGTTGTGCATGACGTGGCGGGTTTTCCCCGTTGGCACAAGGCATTGTGGGATACAAATTTGAAACAGGAGAGAAAAATAGAGGACGTGAGCGTGCGAATGAAATGTGAAAGACCGACTACAATACCATAAAGAAAGCGAGAAGAAAAGACATTATATTCTATACGAAGGAAAGGAAACGCAGGACCAAACTAATAAATAAATATATATCGGCGCTCGGCGAGCACCACGGTGTGATCAGCTGTTCGTTTAGCGACGGAATGATGGAACGGTCAGTGCAGGGTCAAAGGTAAACCTGCGCATGCGCACACACACACGGACTTCTTCTGTCTGCTTGACTGCGCCATTTCATGCACATTATTTGCTCGGGAATCTCCTCAAATTAAAAAACTTCCCAGCCAAAGAATGGCCTGATATTTTATGAGATATTACAGAAATAAACACGCATCGCAATGACCAAATTTCAGCAGGAACTAAATTTCACCGGTTTTATGAAATCGAAAGGCCGTCTCGCTTTTATCCGTTTGCAACTATAAATGGATAAAAAGTATACGTTGTTCTTTATTAAATGAAAAATGCAATCGTCGGCAAATTTCTGTGGCATATCAGGATTAAAGGAGAACTGAAGGCAAATTTCTTATTCTCAAAATTCTATTTCTCATTTTATTAAATATCGGAATGCATCACTGATCGCTATTTTGTCGCTGCTATCGCAAGTTATGAGTGTTTGAAATACTCTCTGTAATATATCAGTCCGTACATCAAAGTGATGGCCATAAACGAGATTCGTCGAGACCTGTGCGAGACATCGTAGGACGGAAGTAAAACGTACGGCGGAAATCAAAGCGGCCAACGTTGTTAAAAGACACACGTGGCCTCTTTCGAATGCTGACGTAATCAAGCCGGAAGTTTTCCCTGTGTCTGAAATCGTTCCCTACTCGCTATATAGTGTGGACGCCATTTTGTAGTGCTGTCCGAAACCTTAGTGAGGATTATGTGGGAAATGCGCTCACCAAAAACCCACCAGCCGCCTGATCTGGCACGTTTTAATTGTGCGACAGTAATGACGTAAATACCAGCGCGGCGGACTCGTCCTTATCCTGTCGTCTTTCCAACTCTTCTCTACTCCAGGTTGGTTCGAAGTCGAATGGAATAATCTCCATCATTGATGAAGCTGGCAAATCTCGAAATTAATCTAGATTGGAATGAGATGGCGATCTGGCCGCTGTGTAAACAGTTTTCAAAATGGCGGCGCTGACGCTTCACGTTTGAAGTCTCGCACAAGTCTCGAGAAGATCGTGAGGATAAGCGACACCTGCCATGGACCAAACAAACTACATTCAACATGGCTACAAGCTGAAAAGGCTGCCAAGTGTAATATAATACGCCAATCACGATATGAGGTTAATAAAACCGAAAACGTAATTGAAGAACACGTTAATTAAGAAATAAAGCGAGTTTAAAAATGACTTCAGGTCTCCTTTAAAACACTTCTGGATGTGCTGTTATGTTTCAGGAAATAACTGTAGCTCAGCTGTCGCTTTCGCATCGGGCTGCAACACACCACCTCAATTATGGATTGTTTTCCGATTCCATCACACCTAATTGCGTTGAATTCCTTGTTGCCTCGCTGACCCTGTTTGCCCGAGAGGTCTGATTTTACAGCATCGAATTATAATTTTCTGGCAATATGCTGTATCTTCAGTGCAATTATCATTGACATAAACAGCACTGATTGACGTAAATCTACTTCCTGTGTTACACGACTGCCCTGACAGGAGTGCGAATGAACAGGAAGTCATGTGACAAGGACTAAAACCAGCTTTTATTTTCACCTTCATACTCTCAGGTCGGGTGATATGTCGTTTCAGTCAAGCGAAGCGTTCAGAATTGAAATTTTGTACGATTAGGAGGAAAACACAACTTTACAAAGCGTATAAATGCAGTTGTTTATTGATTTTTCATCTAAATCTGGTCCTGTCTTACCCGTACTGTTGTGGAGACAGGCCGGGGCTGCAGCTGCCGTTGCTGTTCACCTGCTCCACGGTGCTGCTCACGTCGTCGTGACCCACGTGCAGCATGTTGAGGCTAGCTCCTGTGCTGTTTATCAGCGTGGGGCTGTTCAGGAGGTTCAAACTGCTCTCCGCCAGCGCCGCCTGCACACACAAATAAACATTCGAACAACTATTAGCGGGCAGCATGGTGGTGTAGTGGTTAGCGCTGTCGCCTCACAGCAAGAAGGTCTGGGTTCGAGCCCCGTGGCCGGCGA
>JAODXR010000019.1:28534316-28546832 GCA_028877395.1 Cathorops festae
CTTTTTTCAAACTTTCCTGATCGCTATCAAAACAAACAAAACTTCCGGCTTGATTACGTCAGCATTCGAAAGAGGGCATGTGCGTCTTTTGACAACGTTGGCAGATGTTGGTGGCTTTGATTTCCGCCGTACGTTTTACTTCCGTCCTACGATGCCTTTCACAGGTCTCGACGAATCTGGTTTACGGCCGTTGCTTTGACGTACGGACTGATATATTACGTAGCGTATTTCAAACACGGTGACAAGATAATTCCGATATTTAATAAAATGCAATCAATAGAATTTTGATGATAAAAAAGAAAATTGCCTTCAGTTCTCCTTTAAAACCAGACCAATAATGGCACAAACACACTGAAAAAGCGATGCGATGTGATGCGTGCTTTCGCCCCGTACTTCAGAGCGCTTGGCAAGTGCCAACAGGGCATGCTCTCCTGACTCGTACCAAGATCTGTGCAATTGGATCTGATCTATAAGCCTTATGCTACTTCTCTTCTAATGCCAACAGATGCCAAAGCGTCCCGCCTGCCCGCCCGCCCACCCACCTCTCTGTCACAGCTCTGATGCCAGGCACACTCCAGCGCCTGTGGAAAAAAAAAAAAAAGAAGAAGAAGAAGGAAAAAAACACGCCTCCACTTCATTAAGAAAGTAAACACAAGTACTGTCTGAAGTGTCTAATTAGTCCCCTAATTACTCCCTGCTCGTTACTAATGCAAATTAGATTACGCTGCTTAACTTCATCGTGTCCACAATGCCGCTGTTAATTGAGGCCTTTTGAAATTAAATTACTTGCTAATTAGCATATCAAAACCATTAATTCAGTGCCAGGAACAAAAAAAAAAAAAGAAAGAAAGAGGAGGGGGGGTGAAAAAAAAAAACAACAACAACAAACGCCAAGTTTTTGCTAATGAGTTTTGCTAATTGAATACATACGCTCAATACCGAGATTTTGCCAGCCAGCCTTAGAAAAAAAAAATACATAACAGGTCGTGCTTTTAAAAAGCCGCACACGCTTCAAGGAAACCGGTTCATTTCTAACAAGTGAGCAACGCACGGCGTATGATAATTAACGCCATTTTACTGATGGAACCTGACCAAAGGACTCGGAACTAATATGAAAAGATCGGGTAAGGCTTCGATCAGTGAACCTGACGCTGAAATGACCTTTAGAACCAGTTCAATCATTCAAAAAAAAAATCAAAAATTAAAAAAAAATCCTAAATTTTGAAAACTTTCTCAACTTTCGCCATCACTTCAAATCGAACCGTCCCTTCATGACTCATCATAAGGTAGCTGCTATTAACTTGTACAATGCCCGACGGGAAATTTGCTTGAACTGTGACTGACTCGGATTACATTTAATACTCGGTTCTCTATCGAGTGCATCCCTTATTCCCTTCCATACTGATTTCTCCGAAGAGTCCATTCACGCGCTGACATATCCGCGCTTCATTCTTTCCGACTTGAATATAACCTTGACAATATGTTATGAGAATACCAAAATTGAGAGGTAGCTACGGGAAAAAAAAAAAGAAATAAAGAAATAACCATCATAATCAGATGTAAAGATATTATAATTTCTTTAAGAGGATGCACCGAAAGTGCTGCACTACAATATTTGCCCTAAGTGCCAGAATTACCATATTAACCAGTTACCATTTGAGTAAGTTGATTAAAAAATTGATTATTCGTCTATTTCTTTTAGGAGTTTCTTAATCAAAATCTAACATCCTTGAAAAATTAATTTGAAGCCCCTCTTATCAGTTAATTAAATCTGGTTGGAAGTCATTTTTCTGTGAAGAGTGATTAGTGTTCGGCGAGGCTCGGCTCGAAAGGCGCGAGGCTCCAAAACTTTTCAATGTCTCATCAAACATTCGCAAATAAGAAGAATAGGGATTTCTTTGAAGGCCGGCTCTCGCTTCTCCTCCCTCCCCTCGCATTTTCTTTCAAACCTAGACGCCTTTTCTGATAAATTGTTCTACGCCCAAAAGATCTCTCACTCTCATTAACAAATTCTCATTAGCCGCCGAAGAATAAGACGAGAGGACGGGGTGGGGACTGAGGGGTGGAGAAGCGGGTGAGGTAATAAGATAATCTGCGTGGAACTTTTCAACATGTACCGTGTGTGTGTGTGTGTGTGTGAGAGAGAGACACAGAGAGACGGGAATGTTAAAAAAGGCATTAACCGACGGGGAATAAACCTTCAGCCAAATTAGAGCAGAAAGAACAGCCAGAGACGTAAATATGTTTTTCAGATCGGGCTTTTCGCTCCCTCGAGAGCGGTCACATGCGATTGCTCTAAAAAAAAAATAAATCAGGGGGGCGTCGTGGCACGGGTGGATAAGGCGCCATGCCATGGATCCGGGGACTCGGGTTCGATTCCGATCTGAGGTCATTTCCCCATATCTCTCTCCCGCTCGTTTCCTGTCCTATCCAATGGAGGCAAAAAAAAAAAAGCCCCAAAATATATATATTTTAAAAAAAAATCAGAACTGAGACAGAATAAAAAATATATATATAATTTTTCTGTATTTAACTATTCTATAATTATGTAGTAAAAAAAAAAGTGTTAAAAAAACAAAGTATGTTTCATCTTTTAGATCCTTCACGATTCTCTTTCTCGTTTTATGAAATATCGGAATGCATTTTTGATCGCTACTGTATTTTGTCGCCGCTATAGCAAGTTACGAGTGTTTGAAATACACGATGTAATATATCAGTCCGTATATCGATGCGATGGCCGTAAACGAGATTCGTCGAGACCTGTACGAGACATCGTAAGACGGAAGTAAAACGTACGGCGGAAATCAAAGCGACCGACATCTGCTGACGTTGTCAAAAGCCGCACGCGCGCGCTCTTTCGGATGCTGACGTGATCGAGCTGGAAGTTTTGTTTGTTTTGACAGCGATCGGGAAACAAACTCGTTTCAAACTCGTTTTTGTGCAATACTTCGTTCGGAAAGCAGTTTTCGAAACGACACCCGGCTGACGCTTGACGTTTCGAAGTCTCGCACAAGTCTCGATAAGCGGTGCCCGCCGTGGACCAAACGAACACATGGCTAAAACTGATTAACGTAACTGAAACGTAATAATGAAATGTAACTGAATAACACGGTAATTAACGAAATAACGCAAGTTTAAAAATCACTTCAGTTCTCCTTTAACCAGCTTCATGAAGTAGTCACCTGGAATTAACAGTTGTGCCTCGTCAAAACTTAATTAGCGGACGAGTTTCTTGCCTTCGTAACGCGCTTGGGATCAAACAGTAAATAATAAACATCCAGTAAATAGCCCTGATCCACAAGTGGAGTAATCCATATTATGTCAAGAACCGCTCGGCTAATTAAAGAGAAACGACGCCCATCGTTACTTTAAGACCTGAAGTGTCTTTTAATTCAAAAATACAGAAAAAAGACACTGAACGAGAAGGTGGGTCCGGACTTTTGACTGGGATGAACGAAAAGATTATGGCCATGATGTGGGATTTTTGCCCCTTCTTTCATCCACTCCTCCCATCTTTCCTCCTCCACTCCCCTTTCAGGCACCACAAAGCCTCTTTATCTCGGAAAAAGCGTGGTCAGGTAATCGGCACATTTATCACATACCTTGCATTTCAGTACTTTTAAAAAAAAATTTCTTCACGTTTAGTTTTTTCTTGTTGTTGTTACACGCTGTTTTTTTTCCAAACGTCCTGATTGGATTTTCTGATTTGCGAGCGGACAAGAATCGAATCGACCAGGAGTCGTTCGATTAAAACCGGTGTCTCTGCGCTTGAACGCACGCTCTCACGTCTGTCTTCCCGTCTGCGTGTTGACGCTCTGCTCCTCAGGTGCACGTGCAGCTGTGCTACGGGCCAATTAGCCTGATTATTCTGTTATTAAATGATTGTGAAGGAAAGGACGCTGATTGCTGCGCTAAAGGCCCTCCGTTTACCGTCGTCAATCAATCAGGAGCCGCCGTCCTCCGCTCCTCGCCTCCTAGTCACTGTGTGTGTGGTTTTTTTTTTCTCCTTTTCCAGCTCATCAGTCCTTCGTCTGGCTTCGACGCTTCACGAGAACTATTTCTGACGGAAAGGAAGACAACCTTCGCTGTTTTTTTCCTCTCGAACCGTTTCCTTTTTTGTGTACTAATTGAACTGGTGGAATAAAGGAGCACTAAATAAGCTCCTGAGTCTGTCTATGGACGTAAACTGCATTTTCGATTTGAGGAGGCTGATCCAGAGATCCGACCTGCTCAGACCTGATGAAAAGAGATCTTGCGTGGACAGAGAGTGTTTTTTTTTCTTTAGTTAAGTATGAAAAGAGCGGGAGGGGGACAAGCCAAGGCTGTGTTTTGGAAATTAGCCGTGGAAGACGGAGGGGTCGCTCTGCGGGCTGACGCTAAAGAAAGCGGCGTCCGTTCAGCCTTCTTCGCCTCGCGCTCCCTGCCGTCTCAG
This sequence comes from Cathorops festae, assembly GCA_028877395.1. Lineage (NCBI taxonomy): Eukaryota > Metazoa > Chordata > Actinopteri > Siluriformes > Ariidae > Cathorops > Cathorops festae. The sequence continues at coordinate 28,538,749 of JAODXR010000019.1, forward strand.
GTTAAACGGCACCCTGGAGATGCGTGCGGTACTGGAAACTTCCACAAGTTCTTCAGTTCTTCACTACCGAACTGTACAAAGCCCCAGCGTGTGGCTGGGCCGTGCAAACTTCCTTCATCGACGACTCAACTTTCCCTCCGTCCCTCCCTCCTTTTTCCACCTTGATCAGCTTCAGAAAAAAAAAAAACAAGAAAGTACAGATCAACTGGGGTGGGGATGCGAATAAAGACAACGACCTTTGCCGTGTATCGTTCTGTATTATTTCCTTTTTTTTCCTCCTACTGAACATACAGTACTTCTCCAAGAAACGTTACGTTAAGAGAAAAATCACGTGATACTAACGTACAGACATTTTTCTTTTTTTAAAACACTATTTCCTCTATTTCCTCATCGGACCTCGGTGTCAAAATGCAAGAATTTCACAGATTACGAAACATACAGTAATGCATCGATTTATTTCGCATCATTCGCATTCGAATGACATCAGGAGCGACCGGACTTGATCTGATTAAAAGGTTTGAACGAGGAGAAGTAAAAGCGTGAACAAACGAACGAAGCGTGAATCTGTCGCGGCGTCCGACTGGCGCTCGTCTTCGGTCAGTCGATCGGGTTCGGGTTTTAATTAAAATAAAAAAAATTTAAAAGGCTGGTCAAATGTCATGCGAGAGAAGGCGATTTAAATTGGCGCGTCCTTGAAGGTGCGACGGACTGTAGCCTTTCCTACTGTCGCACCTTCATTTAGATTTATATTTAAAAAAAAAAGGCCACGGGAAGAGAAAATAAAGACGAGGAAGGGGGAAAAAAAACATGAATTTGGTTGTCAGTCCTATTTTAATTAAGGCATTCAGTCTTCTTTCATCACGGGTTCGAGGATGCCATGAGACTAATTAATTTGAAAAGGTAAGATGTCTTGATGCAAATGTCTTCCGTCACAGCGATTAAACAAAAGAGCAAAGACGGAATGAAATGATGGGGAAAAGGAACGAGAGCGAGAGAGAGAGAGAGAGAGAGAGAGATTGGGTTGCTGCAAGTCGCGATTTGATTTAGCTCTAGTGCTGTTGAAGTGATCAGTAGGAGCCGGGAAAAGAGCACTCACTTGTGTGGCAAGGGGACAACGACGCTTGAAAAATCGCCGCTTCGCTCAGAAACGTGCGTACACACGCACCGCACACACATACGCGTGCGCACAAATCTGCTTTCTCTATCTCAGCCAGAAAGAAACTATAAAACATCTTCTCAATGAGGCTGCTGGAGAGGAGATGTCAGTTCGGGTAGGCTTAGGGAAGGTTTCTCTCTTGACCGACACACACACACACACACACACAGTACTGGGATTACTAAAAGAGAAATAATGAGTCTTTCTCCATGCTGAGTGAGGGAAAGGGGGAGGAGGGAGCATCTGCTGTTGAAAAAGAAAGAAAGAAAGAAAGAAAGAAAGAAAGAAAGAAAGAAAGAAAGTGCTTAATTACAGACAAACGCGTTGCCTAGAGGAGTGTTCAAAATGGACAAAACCTCCGAAAATTTGCAAATTCGCCCCGACAAATCGTAGGTTTGTTTCACGCTTACTTACTACGCATGCGCTCGTTCATTCGTGTACTTTAAAATGGACAAAAATCAGTTTAAATGCAGGCAACAATCTCTCTCTCTCTCACACACACACACACACACACAGAACCTACGTGGGGGAAAAAGGCAGTAAAAAGTTCAGTCGTGTGTAAGAGAGATGAGGGAAATCCTCTGTGTGTTCTTTCTGTAAGAAGAGAGAAGTACCTGGGCAAAATCCGTGTACAAATGTCAGGCAAGTGGCAATGACCATGAGTGTGGGCTTCCCGCACACACACACACACACACACACACGCGCGCGCGATGACACCGCCTCTAGTGCTCACCTCAACTGAGTCTGACCACAGATCGCTCCATCAGCCCCAAGGACGGACACACACACACACCCACACATATACACACACACACACGCATATACACACACACACACACACGCATACACACACACAGAGCAAGGGAGAGAGAGCAGAAAGCGAGGAAGGGAGAGCAAGGGACACTGTCTAAGTGTGTGTGTCTAAGTGTGTGTGTGTGTGTTGGGGTGGTGGTGGTGGTGGGGGTATTACACAATTATGCAGATAACAGCTGGGGATAATATAGTGGCAGATGTGCCTCGGTCAACAATGCCTGCTGCCCACAACCCGCAGATGGAGAGCAAAAAAGCAGCGCTACTCAATGGTTACTCCTCTCAGCAAGTGCACACACACACACACGCACGCACGCACACGCTTCTTTCGTTCTGCCTTCAAAAAAATCTAAAGCACAGTCGAAAATTCACTTCTGCACTTTTTTTTTGTTCATTTTGAATCAAAAGGCTTCTGGGTGGGGTGGGACAAAAAAAAAAAAAAGCTCTTGTGCACATGTGTTAAAAAAAAAAATCCAAGCTCTCTGATTCGGTCCGATTTCAAGAAACGGTCATCGAGCTGATCGTCGGGATCGCGCGAGGCACGTTTCGATTAGAAATGACAGTGTGTCGACAGATTTCCGTGGGTGGAGTGAGGCATCACGAGTTGATGGGTAAAATAAAAAAAATGAATAAATAAAACATTTTTGAATTTTTTTATTTATTTTAAATTTAAAATTTTACAATAATAATAATAATAATAATTTTTTATTCTTAAAGGCTGTATCGTTTGATAATCCGAACAAAACTCCACCTTTCTTCCTTTTTCATCACTTCTTCAAAATCTTTCAAGCACTCCCTAATAACGACATCACTGTCCTTCCTCTCTTCCTAGTCATGAGATAACGAACAACTTACTTCATCCTGCGATCACTCGAATAAAACGGTGTGTGCTTTACGTACAAGTTTGTGTCCTGTTCAAGAAAAAGCACACACACACACACACACACTAAACAAGCTCCATCTCCATCCCTTCTCCGGCCTGAGAGGGAGAAGCTGCAGCTCTGTAGGGTTCGGTGCCAGCAGAGGCACAGCTTTCCATCACTGTCGCACTGAACAACAGAAATTTCCGGATTTCCATTGACCGCAAGCACGTGAGGGCAAACACAGGAGGATCTCGTCTCTGTAGCGTGTGTGTGTGTGTGTGTGTGTCTGAGAGCTGAGATGCTGGATTATGGTTTAGCGCTTAATCTCTAATCTCGCAACTGTCTTTTCTCTCACTCTCGCTTTCTGTGTGTCTGTCACTTCATCCTGTGATCACTGTGTCATTCGAAACGTCCTGCCATCCACACCGCACTCACACACACACACACACACACGCGCGCACACGCACACGCACACACTTCACCCTGAGTGCTTCCCAAGAGACAATAAATGCCCCTCGTTCCATAACGGCCATCTCTTAAAAAAAAAAATCTCAAAAACTAGCATTCGTTACTCTGCAGCGTTAATATTAACAGCATTAACTTTTCCGTTTAAGTCTCATTTTTGTAAGTGATGTGATTTGCACAGGGAACAAATTATTATTATTATTATTATTATTATCATCCATGGAGTAAATAACTGTACTCCCTCTGTGGATTAGCTGAAGAACATTGTTAACCCGGTCACCTTGCCGGACAAGGGCTTTGCCCAACACCTCCACTCTGGGACTCTCCTCTGCTCTGAACATCTGGATGTGGGTTCGGATTGGTCACAAAACAAAAAGAAACTCGACAGATCGCAAAATGAGGGAGAGCGAGAGAGACAGAGAGAGAGAGAGAACCTCAGTGCGGTTGAAGTTTTGCTCAGCAAGAGTGCTCAGACGGTACACGGTGCGAGACAAACTTTCGCTCCGGAGCTGTCAGGCGCCCATCGGCCTCGTGTCTTTCACGGTCGCATTATAAACTGCTGAAAGTTTCTCTCCCTCGCCGTCCCCCCCCCCAGAGGAGCTTAACTGATATGTATACTCGACCCCGAACCCTTCCCTCCTCCTCCTCCTCCCCCTGATGGACGTGATGGTTTGTCAGTCTTTAACTAGGGTTTTCAAAATATACACAGCGCTCTGTTATGAGGACCTTCGTGAAAGAGAGAGCAGGGGAGGAGAAGCAGGATTGAGAGAAAATCCATAACCCAAATACAGCTGTCAGGCCGAATGCAAACTTAGTAGGAACAGCTTTTTTTTTTTTATTTATCTGAGTGGGAGGTTTCACCACGACAAACGGTCACACCTTCCACGGTCGGCTCTTTTTCCTTCCTTCCTTCCTTCCGTCCTTCCTCGCTCCCTCCCTCCCTTATTGCTCAGACTTCCTCGTTCCTCTTCTCCGTATCTCTCCCTCTTCCGGTCTCTCCAGTGGAAGTGTTTTGAGAGCTGCGCTTTTGCTCCGGCGCGCTCCAACTCCCAGCACCGATAATAGGCCATAAAGCTGGGCCCCTGTCTCTCCCGGGACGCTTAGCTAATGGATCGCGAGGAATAATGACCAACTCCTCTGCCACTAATACTGTCATTTCCATCCTGACTTCCTCTCGCTCGCTTTCTGACACTTCTTAGTGGAAACGGGCCTCGAACCAGCACCATACGCCACATCTGTGTGGCTCATAACGACCTGGAATCGTGCCGCACAATCGTTCCTGGAGGTCCGTAGACATATAGGAACAGAACTTGCAAAGAGGCTGGCAGTCAAGAAAAAAAAAATTCCTACTTTCGGTAACATCCAAGAGCTTACAGGGTCCATGCCATCGCTACACAACCCCGTGCCTCAATTAATCTGATAGCAAATGTCATCTGGAAAACATCCGTCCTCTTTCCACTAAAAAAAAACACTTTCTTTCTTTCTTTCTTTCTGATCCACACATGGCCAAGATGCAACAGTGTGTGTTCGAGTTAGAAGGTTTGATTTGTTGTTGTTGTTCTTGTTTTTTTTTTTATGTGTCCTTTCTTTCTAAAGAGAAAATGACACCACTCTCTGAGCCTTAATAGAAACAGGCCTCACTGTCTGAAAAAAAAAAAAGGAAGAAAAAAAAGTGTGTAATTTATTATTCACGCAAGAAAATGCCCTGGCTCGCTGTTCCACTGAATAACATCTTCAATTAAAACCACATGTTTAATCACCGTTTCTGCGGCGCTGCTGGTTCCCGCTGGTCAGCACGGGATGCGACGCATTCAAAGGAGGCAAATGGCCGTAAAATCCCGGCCTGACCTTTCGCATGAGTATAAAAGAGGCAAACTTCATCACTGCGTATTCTGCACAAACGCGTTTGAGTGCGACGAAAAGTGGTGAGTGGTGTGACACATGACAAAACAATACTATATTATATATATATATATATATATACACATTTACAAATGGGTGTGTGTCTCTCTCAAAAACACTGATCAGTAAAAAGAAAAAAAAAATTTTATATATATTTCTGAAACAGCAGAAGTGTTTAATGGTAGCAGAGCCAACAAGTGCAGAGGACGACGCTTTGTACAATCAAAAGTGCTTGAAATGAGGATAGCGAGGAATAAAAACTTAAATCCACATCCATATCACTTGACTAGAGCTCACACACATATTACACACACACACACACAATTATCAAAAGCACATCCTTCTTTTTACAAAACCATCAAACATGACCAAGCCTGACATCTGTTAGTTCCAAAACTGAACTGATACAACACACAAATATTCCTCCTTTAACGACACACACACACACACACACACACACTGACCTGTCAAACATCACCAGTTCGACTGAAGGAAAACTTCTGAATGCCTGCTCACACACTCCACTCTGGCTTCAAATTAAAATGCACTACAACGTTAAATAAAACGAGAATTAAATAATACCAAGTGTGTGTTGTTCCGGACCTCCTTTTTTTTTTTTTTTCGCGTTTGGCTGCAGAGCCGGTGTGTGAAAACGATTTGTCTGAAGTGGGGCCGGGGCCACTTGCGGCTCCAAAAGCAACACAAAAGCGCACAATGCAGCTAAAGTCGCCTCCTTAGAATTATCCTCATTACTATCATTTGTATTCGCAAAGAAAGGGAAGATCTGTGCTCTTTCCCTGGTTGGGCTTCACACTGAATTACTCCATCATTCAAGCATGACTTAAAAAAAAAAAAGAGCAGGTAGAGCAAAAACGGCAAATTTACTTTCCTAGTACTTCTTTTTTTCCCAGCCTCTTCATAATCAATCTATTACATATTACAGTATTATCATATTAACAAAGCAAACCATCGATCCCAGAAATATTACTATCGACTCGATCTATTTTTTTAAAGGATTTTTTTCCCCCTCCTTCTTCCAAAAAACAGCATTTCTGAGCCTGCTGACTGATGAGTGAATTCAAGAAGTTCAAGTACACTGGAAGCAAGCACAGGATAAACTCATTCAAATGTTTAAATGACCTCGAGATCTCAGGGATAAATAAATACGACTGCAAAGAATCAGAAAACGGCTGGGATCTGCATACAGAGGCCGGGAAACCTTGTCGGTGCAACCAGGCAGCTGATGGCAAGAATGGCACCGGGAAACAGGGTCAGAAAGCCGCAAGAGGAAATTTATAGTGCCCGGAGCCCTACCCTGCATCAGTCACCCTGTAATAACATGCGCGTCAAACAACGTGCCATCGCTGCGTGTAAATTTTACATGTCGGAGAAAATTTGCAGCGAGTCTGTATCACATCACAGGATATAATCTAGATTACAGACTGGACTGTCGTGATTTATTATTGACGTGAACATGCTTGCACGCTTTATAGACGCACAACCGACTTGAAATCTGCATGAATCCTTTGATTTATTGATTAATGCATGAACTTTTTCCCCTTTTATGTCATGAAATATGAAGAAAAAAAAATAACACTCAAGAAAACTTTTTAAAGACATAAAAAAGTGCCCATGTTTAAATTTTCACACTAATCAATTAGTATAAGGTCAAAAAAAATTATTTATTTATGAATGAAATTTATTTAATTAAAAAAAAAAAGAAGCCCTGCTTGCTACTATGTATTTATTAATTGTGTGCGTGGAGCCTGAACGGAGCGCGAGGCGAAATCTCGCGAAATCTCACTTTCTCTCGATTCGGTCTTCACAGTTCTTAAAGTGCATGCAGCGTTCAACACTTCCCAACTCTCAACTAATAACCGGCAGGTCAAAGTTCCAGCCCTGACCTGAAAGTTTCCGTTTTCCCTGAAATCAAAGGACAGCAGTAACTGTTCTTGTAAAGCGTTATAGAAAGCGAAATCCATGTGGATCAATAATAACCATCTGTCATGCTGAACATCCGCGCTGTCAGGCTCTGCCTCTCGAAATACACCTTTTGGGATTATTTGATGATTGTTTTTTTTTTCCTGAATAAAGTCAGGCTAAAATATTACCTCCGTCAGGGTTTTTTTAAAACTTGAATCACTTATATTTTGGTCAATTTGAACAGTTTGCGGTTTAGGAAAAAGAAAAAACACCAAAATCTCAAAAAAAGTGAACGTTTAGGAAACTTGAACGCTGCGTGAAACTGAGCGGTTCGGCGCGTGCACAGACCAGAGCTCATCTGTGAGCAGAAAAATGGTCCTGTTTATTTATTATTCATTTATAACTGTTTATGTATTTATTAATTAGACCTGGTTAGCCTAAAGAGCATGTCAGATGAGGAATGAAACATGTCAGGAGGCCTTGCTTAGCTTTTTAAGGCTAATAATACTGTATGACTATTATTTTTGCATTATTATTATTATTATTATTATTATTATTATTATTATTGATATTTCTGCCCATGGTCAGTCAACTATTGCAAAGTGCACTGAAGAAGAGCGAGTGAAAACGTCAATAAGGTGTCAAAAGTTTGGACAATATTTCTGGGAGTCCAAATCCAGCTCTTGTGGATGAAACACACACTGAGTCACACTTTACTTTCAGCCTTCCACACAAGGTAAAAGTTTCCTCATTTAAAACTTTCTGGACACAATATCAAACTTATTAGCTGCAGGAGCTTTTTCTTTGCATTTTCTTAGCACACTTGAAGAAAAAGATTTAAAAAAAAAAAAACACCAAACCCAGCTATGTTTTTTTTCCTCAAGTGATAATTTGGACATTCTAAATCAGACACATTTATGATATGGAATGTCATGAATTTTTTTCCCCTACAAAAATACCAGATG
>JAODXR010000019.1:29661288-29672094 GCA_028877395.1 Cathorops festae
GGCCGTGTCCCCCCCCCCCCCCCCCCCCAAAAAAAAGGGTGGAAATTGGAAGACACCCCCACCCACCCCTTATCCTTGCTATTCATTAGTAAGACGTTCTCACGTTTTATTTTCTCAGCACATTATTATTATTATTTTTTGGGGGGGGAAGAAATCTGACACTCATGATGTAGAGATTTGAGTCCCAGGCTAACACTTGCAGCACAGAACCCAAAAAAAGTATTTTCAGTGTTCAGCTGCTGTCTTGGTCTGCTTCAACTTTGGATTAAAACACATAAAAACAAACTTCTCTTTGTCGTGTTTCCATTTAAAAAAAAAAAAAGCTTGGAATGTGGATCATTCTATTTCCTATTAATTTATATATTTATTTTATTAATAACGGTGTTCAGCTATATAATAGAGGGAGAGTGGGGCGTATTTTATTTATTTAAAATGCACAGGCATTACTAAGTACAAGTTTAAAGTAATCCGGTCTCTTTACCAATATCTATCGTCAGTGGTTGTTGTGTAATGTCAAGGGTAACCTGAGACAGGTTTGGGTTACACGTACGTTTGGTGAGGTTTTCTGGGTTTGGCATTCGTGCAACTTTGTCCCAAAATATTGGCAGTGTTTCAAGATCTCACATGGTTTTGTTCTGAAATGGAGGAAGTAAATGCGTCTCAAAGGAACTCTCTGCGTGTTCAGAAAGACCGATCTCGTCATGCTGACCGCAATTTTTGACTAAGTCTGACATGAAATATAACTGCTAATAACACTAATTTCAGAGAGTAAAAGGGCTGTTTAAGGTTCCTATTACACCAAACATGTATATGATGCATTACCACTGTATAGCATCATAAAATTAATACGGTCATGTTTTTCTATCCTCTGCAGCAGTTCGGGGTTTATACATTTAAGCTGATGCCAGTGTGCGCGCTCTGCTATTTGAGGATTACAGTCGGGCTGAAATTTACTTTAGATTGTGAGCATGCACTGTTGAACATGGTATGAATTGTGTATAGTTGTATTACCTAGAAATATAACTCAAGATAAAGAGTATGCTTCATGTGCTTGTTGCGTTCATCTGTTTTAAAATGGAAAGTGTAGAGCAGCACTTTTTTTTATTTGCGTCTGCTGTAAAAACAAGCTTAAGCCTATTAGCGCTTTAGCTTGGGGACGAGCCTGATCTGTGGTATTGTCTTTTCATTGAAAAAAGGAATTGAAGATTCTCAGATTTCACAAAATGTTCCTAATGTAGTCATTACTTCCTTTTTTATTGATGTAAATGATAACTTTTTTTAAAAGCAAAATGTTTGCCATCTGTATTAAAGCCGCAATGACTTAGATAATGTGAGTCAACAAAGGCGGCTCTTTCCTGTGTCAAGTTCATCACCAGCACCATCTTTAGTTTTGGCCACAAGCCTGCATTTTTTTTGCTGATTTACGGCATCTCCTGTCTAATGATAATGCACCAGATTTGACAATTTTTATTTCTGGGATTCCCATACTGACACTTTTAGAATTCACTGTTTCAAGTGCTTGCAATGATAAGCTCATCAGCTCTAATGACTTTACTGTAAGTGTTCACAGCTTGCCTAGAATTTCCACTGCCTGACCTTGCTTTGTAGCACACGTACAGCTAATGATGAAGATGAAAATTTAGGATGCAGGTGTTGGTGCTGGATTTTTATTTTATATAATTTTTTCAAAGACCATGTTATTCTATAATGAAAAAATGAAATGACCATCACAGTTGACCATCGTACAAATATATAATGGGGAAGCCATGGCCTAATGGTTAGATGAAGCAGCTTTTGGACCAAAAGGTTGTTGGTTTGATTCCCTGGACCAGCAAGACTGGCTGAAATGCCCTTGAGCAAGGCACCTAACCATCCAACTGCCTTAGTGAGAGTGGTGGTGTACCTTGTCCAATTAGTCAAAACAAAATTGATGTAATTGCCAGTTTGTGTGGTGCCTGGCCAAAAAAAACCCACACACACATTACACGGTGGTGCAAAGATATAAAGTTTATCTGCAAGTGGTGAATATATATTTCATGAGTGAGGGAAGTGAAACGAGTAAAATACTTTTTTCAACATGAGAAGATGAACTTAATTTCTTCCCGCCACTGTGTAATGTTCTTTTACATTACACTGACACGTCCACACACACACAAAAAAAAAAAAATCACGCAAGTTAATCAATTTTTTTAAACTGGTTCACCATTTTGACAGCATGTGTCCAGTCAGCAGGAAAATACCAAGTTGTCATGAGAGTAAAATATCGGGAATTATTATACATATTGGCCACTTTTTCCATAGAATAAAAACGTATTCGATTTCCTTCTGTTGGGTTTACTGATGGCATGCAATATTGTTCTCATATCGCTTATCCTCCAGGTATTACGCCACTCTCCCCCATGGAGAATGAGCTTGCAATATTATACGTCATGTTGTCAAGACAACATGATGCCACAAGTCGGAGCTCATGCAAAGATCCAATGACACAACTTTTCAGCTGTGCAAGCGCAGAGTTATTTCTTTGTTGGCCGGGAAAAGAAGACGAGGCGAATCCAGTGCTAGGTTTAAGCACTGAATAAATAATCTAAAGACGAGCTGAACACCCGAAAGGCTACCAAAACTTTATTCGATATTCTTCATGCATATTTACAGGAGAAAAACATACCAACGGGCATAGAAAAACTGGAAAAGAGACGCGTCAGAGATGTAAAACTTCCGTGTGAGTGAGCGAGTTTGTCCACAAACATAACCACAAGGTTTGCATCATTGAAAGCAGAAGCTTTAAAGAGAATTTTGAAAGAGAAAGACGCGTCGAGCACCTGAAAAGCTACCAAGACTTCATTATATGTTCACGCATATTTACAACAAGGAAAACTTGGAAAAGAGAGCAATAGTGGAAATTTTGTCAAAGTTCTACTTGGAGGTGAGGACAAGTGACTGAGACTTTTACAAGAGGACTTCACTCGTGGACTTCACTCAGGCTTTTGTTTTGAACAATTGCAGTAAAGTTTGAAGTAACTTGGAATTTGAACTGTCAACCTGTACATAGCTTGGGTTGTTGTTCAGGCTTTTTGGACTTGTACCATTTTTTTTATTGCTAGAATTTTTACTTTGTACGTGTATGCTGGATTGACAGAACATTGAATTACATTTGATCAGAATCAGCATTCAATATTGGGTAAGTTACCCCCTGTTCTTAACTTTCTGTAAAATCTGTGTTTGTTCCATTCAGCTACTCGTCTTTGACTAGTTCAGTATCGTGCTAGCTGAATGGAATATATCTGATCTACCACACAACACCAGTCAACCTTATTTAAATACGTTACTCAGATCCGTGACGTATTTTGTATGAAAAAATTGAGTTTTTCAACACGAGAAGGTAAACTTCATGTCTCCAAGCCAACGTGTGGTTTTTGCTTTATTATACGGACACTTTTTCACCAAAAAAAAAAAAAGTACTCAAACTTGTCAAAACAATTCAGCAATTTCCTGACGAGTGAGGATATCGGAAAATGTTACTCAATGTCTTGGATGTAGATCGTCTGAAAAATGGGTGAGAGATTTCCAAGCGAAACACTTGTCAGACAAACAAACATGCGTGTATGTATACATATACACACACTGTTTATTTTTACCTTAATATAAAATGATCAGTAACATTGCTGATAGTTGATGTTTAAACCGTCACTGAAGGGTTGTGTTGTCATCTTTCGTTTTGATGGCTTGACTGGAAAAATGCAGCTTCTGCAACTGGTTTCTTTCCATAACAGGACAAAAGTACTTTCATTGTTGGTAAACATTAGCCAGGTACGTCAATTTGAACCAGTGGGTTTCAAAGGAAGTGAGGATCGAGAACCTGTGAAATGGAAACTTGCACATACGTTGCTTATCCTAGATTGCTATTCTGACCTATACATACACCTCTGTGTGTGTGTGTGTGTGTGTACTGCAGTAGTCATTATCTAGGAGCTGTTTATTGAATCTAAGCAAAACGTTCAGTATAAATTTGATTTAATTCTAACTGCACTGTTTAACACATCATCTCTGTAGTAACAGCTTACACAGAGCTTGATAAGAGACTGGCTGTTTATATCGAATGCTTATAAGTGACAATAGGGACATATTTGCTTCCTGGATGTTTCACGACATTAAACATAACTATAATTAGTATGATTTTATTTTTGCTAAAATTATAATAATTGGCCAATTTCTGTGAGAATAATACAACATATAATGCCACTATTGGAAAATAATTGTTGTTGTGGTGGTAAAGCACATCCCATTGTATTTTATTCCTAATTTATTGAGAATAGTGCTTCTTTATTTAATAACCATATACTCAAATAATACAGGCTGAGAATCTAAGAACTTTGCAGTTTGTTTGACAGTTTCTCATTTTCCACGAAAGTGCTGTTTTTCAGTTTGAGTGTGAATTGCAAACATGCTACATTTGGCCTAGAGTAACACCTACACACGAGGATATAGCGATTCGCAGTTATCCGTGCTGTCTTCAGAAATTGAAAATGAACAGTCAGAGACATTTTAATATCTACTGTCCACGGAAAAAATGAGTCTCGCAGTCTTTAACGTGTGGTCAGCGATGCTGCTGCACATACCGTGATGCTTCCACATTGCTGTATGGGAAATGGTTCACCATGAGAAATGTTTGAAATGTGGTCCTCTGGTGATCCTTTTCCACGAACGAGTGGAATAGTCAAAAGTCAAAGTCCCTCTTATGCCAGAATCTGGTCTTCCCAGGCAGTCCCAATACTAACCAGCTCTTTGAGGTGTATGGGTGCGGTGCCAATCTCCATTTCATACAGCCAGGATTACAGCAGGGGGCTAATTCTCTGGTAACCGCGAGAGTTTGACTTCCCCACTCGCATCTGTATTGCAGTATGCCTTGCCAGACGGTAGTAGGTACCATTTTTATGATGGTCTTTGATTTGACTCAACCGCAAGTAGAACTCGCGATCTTCCGGTCGAGAAGTGGATACGCTAACCGCTAGGCCAACTTGTACAACAAAGGAGTCTGTACCACCTTTGGCTGCAATTACAGCTGAAAGAAGTCCCTTATCAGCTTAGCACATCTGGTTCTTGATGTTTGTGCCCATTCTTCGAGGCAAAATTGCTCAAGCTCTGTCAGGTTGTATGGTCGTCGGCGGCAGTGTTCTCTCGTTTCCGAGGATCTTTCCTTCTGTCATCAAGGATGGTGATGGGCTTGCAAGCCCATTGGCTCATGAGTCCAATTCTTGCTCTAAAGAGGCAGGGACACTTTTCACATGAAAATGTTGGGAGTGGTGGTGGTGGTGGTAGCGAAGCCGCCTTCTTTCTTCGTTGTTATTTGGCTTCGAGTTGAGATCATCTTTCCATCTCGAAGCGCTCGGTGCCCTCTCTGAGGTTTCGCCACTTCGGTTGCATTTTAGCTGCCTCTTCCCAGGTGTTATGGAGACCATTTGATAAACAGCAATTTGCAAGTCTCTTTCAAATTGGGATTCTTCTTTAGTATCCTGCCTGATGGCAGGTACACACTGACCGCTTCAGCCACCAAAGTTTCGAGGGAGGAATTACAGTAGTGGTTTCCCATTGCCTTCGAATGGATTATTACAGAGGTTTTCTCCTCTGGACAATTTAGAGTAGCCTGTTAATCTAAGTGTGTGTCTTTGGACAGTTGGGGAAACTGGGGCACCTGGAGGAAACCGACATGGGAAGAACATACAAACTTTGCACAGAAAGGCCCCAGTTGGCCACTGGGCTCAAACCCAGAACCTTCTTGCTGTGAGGCGACCGTACCACCCAAATCATATTAAAGTCTTGGTTTTGAACCATTCCAGAGTAGCTTTGGCAGTATGCTTAAGGTCGTTGTCCTGTTGGAAGATACATGCTTCAAAATGCCTTTGGAAATTTACAGGATTTCCCTGTGTCTGAAGGCTGTGTCTATCTTGCCGTTGACCCTGACCGATTCCTCAGTCCCTCCTGCTTGGTAAGTATCCTGAAAGCATGATGCTACCACCACAATGCTTCATTGTGGGAATGGTGATTTCTGGGTGATGAGTTGTACATGCAAGTTCTGCTTTGTAGCAAGGCCAAAAGAATAATAATGGCTTTCCTGTGGCCACTTTTTCATAAAGATTAGCTTTTGGAGTGTCTGGGTTATGTTTGTCTTCTAAATAGCTTCTCCCAAGTGGTATAAATGCAAGCCACTGTAAATCTGCCTTGTCTTGTATGTGCACCATAGAGGAAACTGGCAATGTGCTGATGCAAACCATGGCAGTGCCTTTTTACTTCCGTCCTCACAAGGCATTGAAAAGAAGAATATCTGGGTTCTAGTTAAGACCCACACACACATGCGTATATTTGGTTGCTCGTACCCTGTCCAATGATTTGCTTAGCCTAAAGGAGTTCACACAACTGTTTCAGTTATTGTGGTTTCATTTGTGCAATAACTGCTTTGCACAGAGAGCTTTTGATTTCCATTGCTTAAAAGCACATCATTATTCAACACCTCGAAACTTTACTCAGCACGGTCATAAGCGAAACCACTTTTTCGGTCTTGCTGACACAACCACGAGTTGCATGGCGGTTCATGTTTTGCTTTCTGATACTGTGTGCGAGGTGAAGCATGCTGTGTGAATTTACTGTAAAGAGGTGACAGTGTCGTTTCTGGAAATGGACCTATTTAGGTCACTCCTGAGGTTACATTCATTCTTCATATCTTTCAGTTTTAACACATATATACTATTGTCACACACCCAAGATCATTGATAAGACGCATGTTTTTGTACACTATCTGGTGTTTGGTTTCTTGTGCGAGTTGCTAGTTTAGTGCGCCAGACTTGAGAAATTACTCGTCTCACTGAAGTACAAACTAAAACATGGTCAACAATAAGACGATATAGACTTGATATATGTTTTACAATTTTAATTATTTAGTTTGAAATATGAAACATCAAACAGTTAATAGTTCAGTTAACGGAATTCTCAGCATTTTAATACAACATACAAAACAATAAATTAAAAGCGCCGAAGTAACAATCCACTGTTAATAAATATTACAATTTACTGACATTTTTTAAAAACAGTCATTATACTTCATTGCAAAAAGCAACAATATTATAGAAAGGATGTGGTCAATATGACTTGGCTTACTTCTTCTAGGAAGATAAACACATCAGGAACTTTTCTAGGGCTGTACAAAAAACAGCCAAGTACAAAGACATTATTTAGTGTGGTAGGACAGCAGAAACAGAGCTTTTAAAGTAGTAATAAATAAATATTTGTGCATTGACATATTTTATATATCCAGTATAAATATTAAATTCCATTCGTTTCCACACTATTCAAACAGGGGTCCCGTTGGCTTATCAACTGGGTCCTTCTCGCCATCCGTTCAGCGTTTTCGTTTCTGTGATGCCACGTAATCTTCAATGTAGTTGAACAACATGTCCAGCTCTCCCATGGCTTTGTACATGCCTTTTCCTCCCATCTAAACACAAAGCACACACTCAGCAATCACGCCTTTTGACATGCATATCTATCATGGTCGTGCAAAATGCTGTATCATTCAGTTACTTACTTGATCGTATGAGTTCTTGACGTTGGAGATTTCAAAAGGTTTCCGGCATGTGAAGTAATTCCTCTGTAACACAACGACATCTGTGTTAACTAGATATCACAGGCATTTCATTCATGTACATCCAAGTTGCAGCCTTTGAAATGATACGAAAGTCAAAATACTGATGTCGTATAGGATTTTAAAAGCTTCATCAGGAGCTTTGTGGAAAACCTTTTGACATTGCACCAAAAGTTGCGATAATAAGGGCTACAAGTATAGGATTTAGGGCCTAATACGTTGATGAATTTTGGTCATGAGTCAATTAATAGATTAATGATGAATTCTGATAGATTAAATATGAATTACCGGGTAAGTTGATGTTACACCAAAGCCACTAATGTACTGTTGGAGTGTTTGAGATTAATTATGACTTTGTATAGCTTGATTGTGCATTATGATGGATTAACTGTCTCAATACTAAAGCGACTACACGTGATAGGAAAAATACTCTTGCGAAATCCATTTTAAACAAGGACAAACAGGCTGTCACTCCTTCTCGGTGCACTTTTTTTCCCCACACCTGATTTTATTTGTTGATGGAAATGTTTGTTTTAATGTCAAGTGTGTGTTTCTGTGCTGCTAGTGAGCCAGGAGGAAACTTTTCTGTCATTATGTGAAACACAATGACGTTAAATCCTGAACTATTGGTTTTGGTAACTTATAGCATAATTATTCATTTTGTGTTAAATAACCTTTTAACATTAGAGCAGAATGACTAACACGGGCTTCAGGGCTGAATTATGAATAACGTGCCTTACGGCGCATGCGCGAGTTCAATTCAGTACAGTACAGGAAAACAACAAGATGATGCGGCGGCTGAATGAAGATTTCTGTCGGTTCAGTATACCGGATACCTCCGTATCCAGTATACCAACCTGATACCTTCTATACCTCATGCAGTAGGTTAGTATACAAGTCAATTTGAGATTTAACCTTTGTTAATAAAGTTAGCTGTTTATTATTAAAGATATTTTAATTCTGTCTTTATGAGGAACTGTTGACGAAGCGAGTGGACTTGGCTGTCGAGGAATCGTGCTAATGACTAACTCCTGACCACTTGATCCATTGATTCATGGTGTTTTTACAAGGAAAGAAACAACCCTGTATTGTGTAACGGACAGGTACTGATGACGCATATGAACGCAATTGTTTTTGTGCAGCTGCGCATGCGCACGACTCAGGCGAACTGGAAAGCCAAAGGTAAACAAATAAAGAGTAGAGACACTTACACATTTGACCAGCTCCCTTTTGAGCTCTTGGAATAAGTTTCCAATGACGTCGATTGGCGTTTTAAATTTATCTTTCTTCGTGTGTCCGCTGATGGCGCTGGGTAACACGGTCTCCAGGTAGAAATGCAGAACGTCATTCATGACACTGCATCCATAAGGGCTCTGCAAGGAGTCAACCAAACAGTCTGTTTATTAGGGTAATAACACTGTGTAACACAGTAATAATACTGTGAGAGAGTTTGGCTGCACTTGGTGAGCCTGAGTTTCGATATGATGCCTATAGTAATCTATTTTTACACAGAGTTTAAAATCCCTTTATTCATCAATCATAGTAATATCGTAACATGACTAGTGTTAAGTACAGGGATAGATCTCTGATACTCACTTTAAAGTGTTCAAGAACTGTCCTGTTGAATAGTGAGGTGTCCAGATCATCCCTGGATTCCTAAACAGACAGCAGAATAAAGTTTTTTTTTTTCAGATTTCCATTCAAAAATAACTTTGCAGATCGAAATCCTCTTAAGACAAAAGCTCATGGACTCGATGGAAGGTAAGGTTCTTGCTTGTTTCCCTGCCTGTCATTATGCTTCACTGTCTTATTGTAATAAGAATCATTTCACATTTATGCACCTGTCAAGAGCTGCTTTTTTGTTGTTTTTTTTGCTTGCACTAGGTGAAACCTGTTAATCTGAAAGCTACTCACGTAGTACTCTCGGATCATGGCGTATGAAGAGCGAAGTGTTTTCAGTCTGACTGGAAATCCCTCAACGAAGGTGCAGCAGCTGTCTTTGCAGATGCTCTTTTTGCACTGAGCAGCCTGAAGCAGCAGGGCTGTCAGCAAAGATAGCAGGAGGAACCTAAACAGGAGCATTCTCGAAGATCTCGTCACAGAAGTGTTAACCCTTTCGTAAGCTTGCCGCTGAATCCTCAAGGGGAGGAGAAGTGCAGAAAAGCTCAGAGGTGCCTGTTTTATAACCCCCCAAAGATTCCTTCCTGTTTGGTGTGGGCATTTACTGGAAAATTGATTATCCTTTTTTTTACGCTCATGTCATCATTCATTGATGAGACAGTTAACATTTTTGTATTGCATCACTGGAAATCTTTTTTAATTGAGGAATTGCAAACTCATCTTGTTCTTGTGATAAGTTTCAAGAGGTTATGTAATTTTCATCTGTATTTTAGATATTCCATTATTTTGTAGATGGTACTTTTAGTAGTTGTTATTATTATTAGTAGTAGTAATAAAAATGCATATTTTAATTAATCAATTAATCAAGCAAGCAATCCGTTTTGTCCTGCTTCATTGCTGGTGTTATATTTATTAGTCACAATGGCAGAACGGACACCTATTCCAAGTCTGTGGCAGGTTATTAACTTTTAGAATGAATAATTAATTAATCAGTAATTCTTTCAGGTGATAATTCTGGTAAATGGGTGCAAATGATGAGGGGGCATTTAAATCTCAGTCATAACCATTTAGAAGTCAGAAACACTTTTATTGCCAGGTATGTTAACATGTACGAGGAATTTGACTCCGGTTCCACTTAGCTTTCATAGTACAAATTGATAAAAGCATATAGAGAGAAAAAAAACAAAGACAAAGCAGAGAGTGAGTCCAACTGCAGCGATCTTCGGGGGGAGAAGATTGCAGCCATGGCAATGACTTTGAAGGCAGTGCTGGCTGGGAGAGCCAGATGAGATTGGAATTTGTGTAGGCTTGAAACTGGTAGATGTGTCCTTTTCCGAATAACCTGTTTGCCCATTCTGGCCAAAATGGTCCATATCCGTCTGCAAAGCCATCAGCTTCTCCAAGATAGAATCCACAGTACGGTTCAAATTCTGGACAGCCACAGTCTGAGTGCCGACAGCTCTGCCCACCGCCTCGATCATGTCGGGCAGCTTTATGGGGCTTTGAACAGCTGCCACCGTTTTTTGATTCCCTCGATACACCAGGGCAATGCC
>JAODXR010000019.1:31432934-31446819 GCA_028877395.1 Cathorops festae
CCCCCCCCCCCCCCCCCCCCCAATTTTTTTTTTTTATCCTTTTTACTGAACTTTACAGGGGGTGCCAATAATTGTGGAGGTCACTGTATCAATCAGTTAATCATGTGG
Source organism: Cathorops festae (assembly GCA_028877395.1). Lineage (NCBI taxonomy): Eukaryota > Metazoa > Chordata > Actinopteri > Siluriformes > Ariidae > Cathorops > Cathorops festae. Next base: position 31,433,043 of record JAODXR010000019.1, read on the forward strand.
AAGCAGTGTGATGCTTAGTCATGCAGATGCAGGCCAAGATTTGTGTTGGTTGGAGTAGTTTATCCCCACGCCTTGTCCCTGCACCATGTTCAGATGTTAACATTAACTGAAGCGCGCAACCTGTGTTTTTTTTTTTTTATATAAATGCATTGCTGCCACATAATTTGGATAATTGCATGAACGAGCAGGGATACAGATGTTATTAAAGAGGCCAGTGAGGGTGTGCTTGACCTTTTGAAATATTTTGCAAAAGAATGTTGAGTAACTGTTATTGCAATAACATAATCAGAAATATGCCTATCTTTGGCTGCTGGTGCTTTTACTCGTTGACGTGTTTAATATATTGATGGAATGAGAGAGCATGCGGTTTTGTAAATGTAGCTGAAGCATGCAATATGTGCTCAGGTTCATGATTTGCTGTGACCGCTGCGAGGAGTGGTTCCACGGAGACTGCGTAGGCATTACGGAGGCACGCGGCCGCCTAATGGAGCGCAACAGTGAGGACTATGTGTGTCCCAACTGCACAGGCAGGAAAGCCCAGAGCACCAAGCCTTCTATCTTGACAACAGGTGTTGAAACCAGCAAACCTCCTGCTACTCCTTTTGCTCTTCGCAAGGCAGAGCCCAGTCCAGCTGTTAGCCAAGCCAATGTCCAAGCACCTACAACTGCTGCTGGTCTGCCTCCTTCTGCTACTGCTTTTCCTGCTACTACAGCTGTTCCTGCTGCAGAAGAAAAGATCGGAGAAGAAGTCGGCATCAAGGGCAGGATTGAGAAAGCTTCTAACCCAAGTGGCAAAAAGAAAATAAAGATTTTCCAGCCGGTAGGTTGTTGTACAGTATCTGTGCATATCAGTACAAGCCAGTGGTGTAACTGCGGTTGAGAGTTTGGTTTAAAACACACCAGCATGTAAAATTTTCTTCATTGTATGTAATATGGCTAAGTGGAATAATTAACTGGAGCATTTAATTTGATCTATAAAGTGAATATTTATAAACTGAGTTCGTATAGGTAATATTGTTTTGCAGTTTTAAGTGAGCACACACTTTGCATACTTGGGTGTAAATGTTAGAAATTTCTATTGCTAGGTACAAAAATACTAAACTTTTTTTGGTAAAAAAAAAAAAGCTGATTACGTTTAGGGTGAGGTTGTTTGACTTAATGCTGTCTTTTTTTTTTTTTTAATATATAAAAAACTTGCATTATGGAAAAATAACTTTGCATCACTTATTCTAAGACCTGCCTGGATATTTAAAATATAATCTTGTCTTTAAAAGTACTATAAACATTTTGAACTGATCATTTCTAAGGGAGCTTAAATTATTCATTAAAGACAGGAAAATCTGCCACAAACCATAACCTGTAGACCATCAGCAGGTGTTATGGGTTATACTGTAAAGCACTGTAGTTTGGATGCGTGTGTATGCAATATTTGGAAGGAAAACAATTTAATTTGCTTGTTTTCAATACATTAAAACCAACCACCATTTAAAGTGAAACCACTTGATTCAGGGATCACAACTGTAACAAACACTTGTTTGCATGTGATAACCGACATGGGAACAACTGGGTGCACGTGGCAAATGAAGATATTTTTACAGGTAATATTATGGGCTGTATGTAGTCTAGAATGATGGTATCTAACAAATAGCAATACAGATTATCATGAAATTTGCACATAACTCCGAGGGGAAAACAAGCTGAATTTAAGAAGCATGGTTTATAGGTTCCCTTTAGATTAAGGTAAATGGTGATGTTTCCTTTATGTAAAATATCCAGCATCAGGGAAATATGAACTTCAGCTGAAGATTACATACATGTAAACCTTTGCTAATGAAAGGTTTTTTTTTTTTCTGTGTATGTATAATTTAAGTATTTCCGGTGTTGGTGTTGACAAACTATCATGCTTAACTTTCTACTTTAAGGATCTCCCCAAAGAACCTTGAGAGGCCACAGTGTTCAAACACTGACCTGATTTAATAATTGGCTTGTAGAGGAACGAAAAGGGTGAAGAGATGGATGCTGTTGTGAATTAAAATACTGTAATCAGGGAAGTCTCACTGATGGTCATCACTCGCCTGAATCAAGTCTTCTAGCTGTAGCTATATAACCACTTCCTGAAGTGGATATGCAGTCATTTAAAGTCTCTCATTTACCTAAAAATTGAGGTTTCGGTGACTCTTGGTGCTTAATAGTCGCAAACTTGCAACTGTTGTATTCTGGAATGTGACCCTTCCAGCACGTTAAAAGCCTCATATCAAGAGCAATTATGTGTTATTTTGCTGATCATTTTTGAAAGCGTTTCTTTAAATGATAAAAGTTGCACTAATTTGATTGAGGCTTTAATAGTTCCCACAGCCTGATAGGTCTGACCAACGTGAGTTTTCAGCAGGTGATGGCGACTGCAGAGGAATCCTCTCTCCCCAAGTGCATCGGTCCTGGCTGTGAGAGGGACGCCCTGCCTGACTCGGTGTATTGTGGTAATGACTGCATCCTCAAGCATGCTGCTGCTGCCATGAAGACCATCACTACTGACAACAAGGAGACTAAACCCAAGGACAAGCCCAAGCCAAAAATCCTCAAAAAGCCTTCAGCCGTATCGACAGTCAAGGTATTATTTCAGGACTGGTGTATTTAGAAAGGTTTTAAAGTCTTACGGTGTATATTTTTAATGCATGGTAAATTTAATTACATTTACGTCATTAAATTTAGTTTATATCCATTCACATAAACTGATGCTAAGATGAAATAAAAAAAAATGGTGGTTTTCTTAGGACGCTGTTCAGAGACGTGTAGTATCTGCTTTTTCCTTTTGTGTACTTTGTTTAATTATGCGTAGTCTCCATATATGCCTAGAGTGATGGTTTCTGAAATGGTTAGTATTGCATACCCATGTGGAACCTGAATTGGTTAAGAGCTGTTAAGTCTTGTTTATTCATGTTAATAATTTTGATGTCCGTTTCTTTCGAAGAGTTCGGTTCCCGAGCGAAGAAGCAGCCGGAGGTTCGCCGACTCGTCCAGCAAAGCTCAGGAGGAGTCCGTGGATTCAGAAGGTCACGAAGATGAAGAGGAGGACGAAGAAGACCGAGTTGCAGAGGAGCATCCGCCACCCCCAGCCATGTCGTCCTGGTCCAGCGACCATAATTACATTGCAGTAGCACCAGAAAAGACTACAGCAATAGCACCAACTGTGTTAAACAAAGCGTGTATGTATCTTAAAGGTTTTCCACAATTTAATCTTCGGTCTCTGTGACTTGGTGTAGAACTCGTATGAGAAATGAGATGATATGGCCTGGAAGCCATCACTAGAAACTTGAAGACTTGAAATATCTGGCCATGCAAGATGAAAGCATGTGTATTTGTGGAAGTTTGTAAATTTGGTGGCCCTAATGGGTACAGGGGTCCTGATCAGGTAAGTATATGTATAAACAGAAATGGTAGGTATTACTACCTCAGGTTGTATAAAAGGGTCTACTTAAAAAAAATATATATTTATTTTTTTAATGTTTGTTTAATTGGCCAGTTTTTATGGGCATTGGCAATGCTGAAACCTACATTAGACTACAGAATTTTCAAAGCCATGTTCCTCTTGATATTTATTTAATTCACAAGTTGGCTGAATCGGTCTTAAGAGACATCATGAGAGGTTTAAAGAGATGTAAAGTGCCTTGCCATGATGCTGTTGATTTTTACATTTTTCTGTCTGGAATATATATATGTTTGTATGAAATTTGAAGTTTTTAACTGTATGAATGTCAACATTGCCTCCAACTTCCGCTCTGATCTGGGAATAGTATCTTAAGAACAGGAGTACTGACCGCTCATCTGAACAGGTAGGTCACGGTGTCTCTTTTTTTCTCCTGCCACCTTTTCACCAAGAAATAGAGCAGCGTTTCTGATCACATGGTGTCTGGCAGGGGTATTCTCTGCAAGCATCCCAGCCTTTTCTGTTCCCACTAACATTAAAAAAAAAATTTATTTATCTGCCTTGCATGCCCTGCTTTTTATGAAATCCTCTTTTGGGAATAAGTGACTTTAAAAATAAAGTGATATTACAGATAAATACTCTGATGCCCCTTGCTTCAATTTTGAGCAAAGTCTTGTTTCTTTTTCTTGGGAGTACATTGGATATCTTGGCCTCTGCCTGCTTTGGCCATCGCCTATCCAGCCAGCAACTGATCAGCGCAGATATTTGCTCTCGAGAGAATAAGGCCTGACACTCTGGTTGTGAAGTTGAAGCTGTGAAGACTACAAAAACTGGAAGACGACAGTCTGCCAGACAGCACCCAGAAGCAGACTTCTCCTCTCATTAGTACACAACACAGAGGAAATGCCACACCATAATTATATGCAGATAGCAGGCATTTTTTTTAAATAGAAGTTTGCTTTACAATCAGAAGTTAAGCCAGCTTTGGGATTATGAGCTGTTCCTATCTTTGTTGATTGATTATTGATTGATTGATCAGGTTTTATTGCTTGATAGAAATAGAGGAATGCTAACTTAAGTTTAGAATTATTCACTTTATTCATGAATGAGCCTGCATTTTGTATTCAATGAAAGAGGCTTTGCTGGGAATAAATGTACTCATTAGCTTATTTTGGCACAAACAAATTTGCATCCTGACACACTTTTTAATGTCAAATTGATTTTTGTGTATAGTAAATATGACCACAGTTTGACAAGTCAAGGAATGACCCAAGAGCCGTGTGGATTAATACATCACCACTTCACAATGAAAACATGAACTTAATAAAAAGCAATACATGCAGAAGGGCTGGAAATGCTGTTTCCGCTTGGATCAGTGCTGTGAGAAGTCTTGGGCGATCCTCTGCTGGAGGAGCTCACTTGGATTGGGATTCTGCGATTTTTATTTAACACTAACACACACAGTGGAACAATTTTAATCTGGTTGCTCTTGGTTCATACAATCGCGCACGTCCTGCAAGCATGGGAGTACTTTTTGGAGATAAAACCTGTAAAATTAATTTTTGGTGAATGGGAAAAATTAAGTTTGGTGTAATAGAGGTCCTTGAGCATCATCAGCAACAGGTAGGCCTGGCAATTTCGTCACCAAGACCAGCAAATGAACCATTTAATTAATATCTGGTCAACATGACTGGTTGTCTTAAATACCTTAAGTGCCCTAAATGATTAATCACTTGTTCGATGCATGTGAATGGCAGCTGCAGTGGGTCATGTCCTTGAAGCGGAAGGGTGGAACTGGGTTTCCCATCAGGAACATTGCAATCCAAATACTGCAACTATATGTTTTTGATTCTTCATTTTAGTGTTCTGCTGGTTGGTTTATATGGAGCAATTGTCAACAAAAATAAGGCCAAGTTATATTTTTCTACTTATAAACAAATGTCACTGTAAATTTTGTGTCAAGACATGGTCTTCATGCTCATCTGGACTTTGTATGGTGACTGAACCTTACAAATAAACACTTGATTTTTCTACTTTTAGATTTGTGTACTTTTCTTTCCTCCCACTAATTTTCTCATAATTTTTCTCCCTTGGACACATTTTTCCCTCTCTTTTTAAAATGATAAAATGTACAGGATCAAGGCAAGGCACAAACATTTCATTTTGGAAAACTATTAAATTAATCCTAAATTTTCTTTGAAACCACATGCAAAATGCAATTTAAAAAAAAAATCTTTGTCAACTTTTAATAGAATTGGGGGATTTTTTTTTTATTGCCATTTTTAAAAAAAAAAATATGTCTGATTTTTGTCTTAAGCAGCTACTCAGAAAGATGAAGACAAAACAGAAGAAAGTGAACCAGAAAAGAAAGAGCCAGCTCCTATTGAGAAGAAACCCCCAGCAGCAACTGTGTCTCCCAAAGGAGGCAAAAAGTCCCCAGGCCAGAAGATGGCCAAGCATGGCCCAGTCTTGATGCCCAAAGGCAAAACAAGCACTAGGTCCTCAAGCAGTGCCAAAGACCTGAAAAAACAGTCTCCAACCCAAGGCAAATTGGTAAAATCCAAAAAACCAGCACCACCCCCTCCTCCCATTCCAGTCTTCTCTTCTTCTGGTCCTCCTGGAACATCACGGCTCCATCCTACTGGTGCACTGAGCGTTGGCAAGAGCACCTTCACCATCCCCAAAAAGCAGCCACAGTCTGGGGTGAAGGAATCTGCAAGTTCTGGGCCCTCTTCGGCTTCCAAGATGCCTCATGTGTCAGTGCCCTCCAGCTCCCACAGCCAACCATCGGCATCCAAGTCTGCGCCACCAGCAGCACCTCTCCCTCCGCAAGCACCTCCGAACAACCAGATGAGGTCCAACATCCGTCGATCGCTCACTGACATTCTGTACAAAAGGTTAGAAAATTGCTTGATTTTCCCAATTGTTTTGTGATTTTCATTATTCATAGTTCCAAATTTAACATTTACAAATGTGTATTATCATAATGTGAACAGTTAAACTGTACAAGTAGTAATTATTAATTAATTAAATCAGCAATTCAATAATCAGTATTCACGTTATGGCACACTTAACTGTACTGTAGGGTGAGTGATAGCGATGATCTCTCCATGTCTGAGAGCGAGGTGGGCAAGCTGGCTGTCAGCATTGAGAAAGAAATGTTCAATCTGTACATGAACACAGACAGCAAGTACAAGAACAAGTACAGATCTCTCATGTTCAACCTCAAGGATCCTAAAAATAAGGTTGGTCAACAGTTTTATGAGTTTCAGTGCCACTTTTGAAAAACCGACCTACGAGTGCTTTGACTTGTGCGTCTGTTCAACAGGGCTTGTTCTATCGTGTGATTGGTGGAGAGGTCAGCCCGTTTCGCTTGGTGAGACTCAGCCCTGAAGAACTGCTCTCTAAAGAGATTTCTGATTGGAGGAAGGCTGGTACCTCTGAGGTAATGTTCCAACAGTGAGGCATTCGTAATGTCTAATGATGTACTGGAACTTTTATTAGCAGCTGCGTACAAATTGGAGAAGAGTGCATGTTCCAGATGGTCTCATCGTAAAACGTGTTTTTTTTTTTTAATAAAGAATCTGGATCCAAGTGGAAGGACCCAACCAGGGCAATCCAAAGTTGGATCCAAACAGGATGCAGCTCCCCCTGATGTTGACATGGAAGAAGCTCCTTCCATGTCTGATGGAGATGTATGTATCTCTGCTACTTCCCAATCTCCTCGCTTGGCTTCTGGGGCAGTAAGTGGTGGCTTTCTGTCTTTTGGCGCATTTATTTATTTTTTTAATCCTCTGGCTTTGTTCCTTTCCTTCCGTTTCTGCTCATATCATCTCCAAAGTAATGCCTTTGTAAGGTGTTAAGCTTTTGGGGAGCTTGCCAATTTGACCTTTTCTGCACATTTGTATTGAGTGGTCTTTACAAGCTTATTAAGTTTCAGTTCAGTATAATACATTTAACTAATTTCTACCTTTTGGAAATTTATTGTAAAACATTGTGCCAAGTAGCTGATTGATGTTTATGCGTTTTTTTTTATGTGAACGACAACAAAAAAAATTTTCAAAGCTTCACAAAAAACTGACCGTTTAGTCTGTGTATCTTTTTAACAGGATCATCAGGAGTCCCACCCTTCTGCCACACCTCAGAATTCTGCTTCTACTGGGAAAAGCAGTGCTGTCCCAGATATCTTGAGCAACATGTTGAAAGACACCACGGCGGAACACAGGGCTCACCTGTTTGATCTTAACTGCAAGATCTGCACAGGTAACACCTGATTTGAGATGCAGCCTGAATAAATCTGATTTCTGTTGTGTTGCTAGAGTTTTATAATTGCTCTTTGACATCCCTTTCAGGTCAGAGGTCGGCAGACGATGAGCCAGCAGCCAAAAAGCCCAAAATGTCACTTCCGAAAAAACAAGACCCTCCTGAAAAGCCCAAAACAGAGCAGCGACCCTCCAAGGTGCCAGCAGACCAACCGAATGTCTCCTACTCGGTCAGTGACGTGTCGACACCTCTTCAAACAAGTAGCATGGAAGACAAGAGCAGCACGGTGCCTGTGGTCATGCCAGCAGTTTCTTCTGTCACTATAAGCCGCCGTGACCCTCGTACTGCCGGCCACCGCTCCTCTGCATCTCTCACGCAGACTGAGCCCGATGTCAATACGCCTGTTGGGGCACCAGTCAGTGTACCTGTTGTGACCCCTCTGCCCCCTGAAGCCCCTGTTGTGGATACGAAAGGGCCGTTGCCTATGCCACCTCCAGCTCCAGTAACTCTGCCTAAACCTGTGATGCCAAAACAAGACACTTCAACAGAATCGCGGCACTACGGGGCCAGCGCATCCAGGTAGATGGTGTCAGGTGTTTTCACTCATTCATATTTTTGCGTACAAGTACGCAGATTTAATTTTTTTTCCTGTGTGTTGGTGTGTAGCGGTGTAGTTCACCATTTAGCATGTTGGTGTTTTCTGATTGTAATTTTTCAAAAGTGAACTTTTGTGTTGGAGGTGATTTTTTTTTTTTTAACATCTGGAATATTTCTCCAAATATACTAGATGTACATTGAAAGCTGTTTACTCTGACTGCATGCACAAATTTAAGACAGGATTTAAGTGCCCCCCCCCATAAAAAATTGGGGAGTATTTGGAAGTTACTGAGACTTGATTGGTCACTGAAGAGATGAAACATATTTAATATTGGTTTTCTGCAGCATGACCGAGCCCCCTCCTGAAGGAGAGACTGCTCTGTTCCTGTCAGGACAGGAGATCATGTGGAAAGGATTTGTCAACATGCACTCTGTTGCCAAGTTTGTCACGAAGGCCTACCTGGTTTCGGGATCCTTTGAGCATCTCAAGGAGGTTTGTTCCTTGGGCTTTTTGATGAATGAATGTTCGTCAGTAATTATTGTAAACGCCATGCTAAAGTCAGTATTTTGCCTCGCTTTCAGGACTTGCCTGATACCATTCATGTTGGTGGTAGAATATCACCACACACAGTTTGGGACTATGTGGGTAAATTGAAGACTTCATTGTCAAAAGTAAGCGATAATTATACTTAAGTAAAATAACATTAGAGATGGAGACTAAAGTTAAACTAATTGCATTCATTTATGTCTCGTGTTGCTTTTCAGGAGCTTTGTCTTATTCGTTTCCATCCAGCAACCGAAGAAGAGGAAGTTGCGTACGTCTCCCTGTTTTCTTATTTCAGCAGCCGCAAGCGGTTTGGTGTAGTGGCCAACAGCAACAAACGAATCAAAGACCTTTACCTCATTCCACTGAGCTCCAAGGACCCTCTACCTGCTAAACTCTTACCTTTCGATGGACCAGGTAAGCTTGTGCAAGAAGATAAAAACTGTTCACAGTGCGCATTAGCACTCAAAGTATTTATTAAAAATGCAGGTGTGGTGGAATCCTCAGGTAAGTATGTCCCTTTTAATGGTGCCAGTCTTGTGCATGAAGAGAGGGCTTGTTCCGTGTCATCAATGGTCTCTGCAAAAAAAAAAAAAGTTTTTCTTTTTTTTTTGAGGGTGTGTATATGATTGTTTCTTCATGGGTTGTGTTTGTTGTTTTTTCCCCCCCTTCATGTAATCTGTATCATGTCATTTGTGTGTTTTCTAATAAAGCAAATTATGCATCCAGATTTTGGTGCAACCCTAGATATTTGTCTCAGCCTTGTTTTTTAGCTGAATCATGCTTTTGTAATAATTTATTCATGGTGAGTTGGAGAAGAGCTTGAGATTTTAGTGCTGTTCCAACATGCAAATGGTTGTAGAAAGCAAACTTGATGTACCGTCTTTGGTTATCAGATGTTTAAACACTGATGTAATCGCTGCTGGATGCATCTCAAACACTATGGTAATTCATCTGGACCCAAGTGTTGGAGAGCGACATGACCCACCTGAAACACTACTGAGAGTGGGACCAACTTGAAGAATCACAAATTTTTCCTGTTCTACCTATTGGACTATTTATCCATCTGTTCAGTTTTAGATGTGCTTGTTGTAGCACAATGAATGACTGACTGTTGCACTGTGATTACACGCAAGCATAATGACATACCTTCAGTGGTAGTATGATTGGTTTTGCCAAAGTGTATATGTGGAGCAAGAAAGGAGAAATTGTACTAGGTTTTACCAGATATATTGATAATGGCTGTGTCTGCTTCTAGATTGACTGACTGGTTTGAAATTACGTTGATAGTTTCACTCTATTACTACCAGTGTCTGACTATATCAAGGGAACAAAATCACCCTGATAATATGCTAAATCATGATGACTAAACTTTTGATCGTGTGTCTGTTCATTAATATACATTAATTTCTCCAATAATCACATCTCCAATGAGACCTGTTTTATAAATATGACATGGAACAAACTCTCTTTTCATGAGGTATGTACAGAAGTTTAGCACATTGACCGGTACTTACAAGGGTTTATTTTTTTGCTATCGTTAGTAGGCATAATTACTTTTTAACAAGTTATTTTATTGTTTTGATAGGTCTCGAGCCAGCTCGTCCGAATCTCCTGCTTGGGCTGTTAATTTGTCAGAAAGACAAGAAACGTGCTGGAGCCCCTCTGGAAAGTGAGGAAAAACGTTCTAAAACACAGCGAGATGATGAGACAGGTCTCCCAAAACCAATCGTTGTTAACAAAACTGATAAAACCACGCGAATCAGTCAGGAGCCCATAAGCACGACTCCGCCTGGAACTCCACCCCCTCTCAGCAGTTCCGAGTCATCAGTTGTTCCACTTGCATCATCAGTGTTTTCCATCTTGTCCTCTGTCAAGGCACCAAGTGTCACCACAAGTGCAGGCGATAATTCCCCATCAAGTACGGCCACTCCAGCGGTTCCTGCCGCATCTGCCACTCCTCTTCAGACCATCCTAAAAACATTGTTTGGTAAGAAGAAGGATTCTGAAGCTTCTCAGTCCCCTACAGATCGAAGTTCAACTGATGTTTCTGTTCCTCTGCTGGATCCAATAGTTGAGCAGTTTGGCATTGCAAAAGGTCAAAAAGTAGATGAACAAGAGGATGATAGGCCATATGACCCAGAAGAAGAATATGATCCCAGTGTTACATATGGTAAAGAAAAGCCTGATGATACTGTGGTCTCTAAAAGCATAACACAAACAGAGGTCAGAACTGGTATGGTAGATGATGTTGCATATGACCCTGAAGATGACTCCATTTTTGAGGAGGTGAAGGGTGATCCAAGTTCCAAGAAGCACCTAGAGGAACAGGACCAGCAAATGCCTGACCCTAAATCTCTCTTGGCCAACACTCAATTGCTTCAACTTGGTAAAAAGGTTGAGCAGTTGGTTGCAAAAAGCACAGCTGCTACCCCAGTTATTAATCAGAGACGGGATCCCAGGCAGAGTAGGGACCCTAGACAGATGAATGCCAGTCAGAGGCTAAGCTCAGATGATTCTGTAGAGAAGGAAGAGGCTCCTGCTGTTACGTCTTCTATTATTACTACTTTGAGTAATGCGTCTGCTGTTACTACTACTTTGAGTGATACTGATGCTACAACTACTTCTACTACAATAACAGATAAACCTCCCCTTGACATTGCTGCAATACTAGACACATTAACATCACAACAGCCTAAAATCTTAGACTCTCCATTACAAGATGCTTTGAATGTAGAACCAACAGAACCTTGTGCAACCACAGATGCGCCACCATCACAAGATGATGCTAATGTTGACGTGCAAAAATTGAATCCAACTGATTCCCAAGTCGAGTCATCCAAGCAAGAAGAGGAATCAAACAGCGAAGAGGTGCCTTTCTTGGATGCGGATAGCACAGAAATTCCACTTTTGGGGGAAAAAATAGACCCCGATCTCGTAGAAAGTTACCTGGACACAGAACCTAAAGAAAGTCCCAAAGAAAATGATGTTCCAGTTGAATCAGAAAATAAGAGTTTTGAAGAAATTTGGCCTAATTCTGCAACCATTTTAAAAAAAGAGCCAATCTCTTCTGTTGGAGAGTCTGCATCTTCTACGACGACATATTACAACATCACAACAATCAGTACACCAATAACTTCTATGGGGAGGCCACAAGATGTGACCCAAGTGAGTTCATCTTATATGGATTCACATAGCTCTCATATCCCACACATGACTGGGCCAAACTCTCAAACCGATTATCGAGGTCCTTCAGACATTCCACCTCCAGTGCCTTTCCACCCGCCAGTTGGGCCTCCACCTGCACTTGGTCCATTACCAATGACTGTTCCACCCCCCATGCATATTCCACTGCCGATGTCAGGGCCACCACCTATTTCTGGACCACCTCCAATGCAAATGCCTCCACCAATACAAGGCCCACCTCCACCTCATGGGGAAAATGACCCATCACAATATCCACCACCTGGCCCATATGCACCTTACCAAAATCAGTGGGGAAACAGTCCACAGTTTGACGCTTCAAGAGGACCACCTCCTCCTCCAATAGTTACACCCAGAGGACCACCACCTTCAGTCCCACCAATAGGTCAAAGAGGACCTCCACCTCAAATATTTAATAACAACATGCCCCCACATCATATAGCATCACGAGGCCCACCTCCTGGTCCTCCTCCACCTGGTCCACCACCCCCTCCTTTTGATGGACAAAGATTCAACGGGCCTCCCCCACCTTTCAGCTTCCCTGGACCCCGAGGCCCACCACCACCATTTGGAGGCCCTCCCCCTGTTCATTTTGACAGCAGGGCACTGCCACCATCTCGCTTCCCTGGGCCAAGAGGCCCTCCTCACAACATTGGTGAACCTGGACCACCGCCTAAGATCCCAAGAGGACCTGCTGACAATGATGGTGGAAGTTATCAGCTAGGGATTGAGCAACCCCAGGGAAAAACGGCATCACACAATTACAGAGACAATCAGGGACCCTTACATGGGCCTCCATTTAGGGGACCTCCACCAAACCACTTTGATGGACGAAGAGGCCCACCTAGTTCTGCAGGAGATATTCCAGGGCATCGATTTCCTCCTCCTCCAAACCAATTTCGTGGTTCACCGCAGGATAGAGTATCCTTTGAAGAACCGAGAGGAGGAGGGTCATCCCAAGACTTGGAAAGACACAGGGGTCCTACCCCTCAGCATTTTGGAGGGCCAAGAGCTCCCCTGCCAGGACACTACTCTGATAATGATGCTGGAGGTCAGACGTCACGCTACCAGCTCAATGATCATCTAAATGATATAAGACCTGTAAGGGGGCCTCTGTTACCAACTCCTTCTGAAGGTCCCATCCCGGTACCAGGCCGCATGGGTGGGCATAGCCCAGAATCCCATCGTGATGACCACTGGAGAAGACACTCCCCTGAAATGAGAAGGCGCAGCAGCTCAACTCGAGATGGTTCTGAAACTCAGGACAGGTCAAGTCGCTTTGACAGTGGCCCCCGTGATCGAGATGGAGAAGAAAGGCAACGAGATGTGTCTGAAGACAGAAGGAGGGATAGAGACAGGGATGGGCTGCATGGAAGCCGATCATGGGGCTGGACCAGAGACCGTGAATGGGATCGTGGTAGGGAGAGAGACCATAGTAGAGATAGGGATAGAGATAGGGAGAGAGACCATAGCAGAGATGGGGATAGAGATCGAGAGGGAGACCACAGTAGAGATCGGGATCGCAGCAGGGAGAGGGACCGGGAGAAAGAGCGCAGCAGGGAGAAGGACCGGGAGAGAGAGCGCAGCAGGGAGAAGGACCGGGAGAGAGAGCGCAGCAGGGACAGAGACCGGGAGAGAGAGCGCAGCAGGGACCAGGAGAGAGAGAGCAGCAGGGACAGGGACCGCGAGAGAGAGAGCAGCCGGGACCGCGCGCGAGAGGGCGGCAGGGGCCGGGAGGGAGGGGG
>JAODXR010000019.1:32924042-32937189 GCA_028877395.1 Cathorops festae
AGAAGGGTACAGAAAAATTGCTGCAGCTTTACAGGTCCCAAAGAGCACAGTGGCCACCATCATTCATAAATGGAAGATGTTTGGAACCACCAAGAATCTTCCTAGACCTGGCCACCCGGCCAAATTGAGTGATCGGGGAAGACGGGCCTTGGCCAGGGACGTGAGCAGAAACCCGAGGGTCACTCTGACAAAGTTCCAGTGTATCCTTGTGGAGATGGGTGAACCTTTTCAGATGATCAACCATCCAGGCAACACTCCACAAATCAGGCCTTTGTGGTAGAGTGGCCAGACGGAAGCCACTCCTTATTAAAAGGTGCATGACTGCTCGCTTGGAGTTTGCCAAAAGGCACCTAGAGGACTCTTAAACCATGATAAACAAGATTCTCTGGTCTGATGAAACCAAAATTGAACTTTTTGGCCTGCATACCAAGCGGCACGTCTGGAGGAAACCAGGCACCGCTTATCACCTGGCTAATGCCATCCCTCCAGTGAAGCATGGCGGTGGCAGCATCATGATGTGGGGATGTTTTTCAGCAGCAGGAACAGTGCGACTAGTCCTGATGGAGGGAAAGATGGATGCAGATAAGTACACCGAGATTCTTGAAGAAAACCTGCTCCAGAGCACTCTGGACCTCAGACTGGGTCTACCTTCAGGTTTACTGGAAGGAAAACCTTCTGGAGGTTTACCTTCCAACATGACAATGACCTGAAGCACACAGCCAAGAGAACAAAAGAGTGGCTTCAGAGAAAGTCTGTGATGTCCTTGAGTGGCCCAGCCAGAGCCCAGGCCTGAATCCAATTGAACATCTGCGGAATGAGCTGAAAATGGCTGTGTGCCAATGCTCCCCATCCAGTCTGATGGAGCTTGCAAGGATATGCCAAGAGGAATGGGCAAAAATGTCCAGAAACAAGTGTGCCAAGCTCGTAGCTTCTTTCCCAAGACACCTTGAAGCTGTAATTGCTGCCAAAGGTGCATCAACCAAGTATTAGGCTAAGGGTGTGTACAGATACTTGTATGTAATCCCTAAATAACCTATTTTTGTCCGTAAAAACCTGTTTTCACTTTGTCGTTATGGGCTATTTTGTGACAAAAAATGAACTCAATCTGTTGTAAAATACGCAAGTCTGTAATGTAATAAAACATGGAGAAGGTTTATTTATATACTTGTTCCTTTTATTTTGATTGTACACTCATTTTTCTATTTCCTTCTTTTCTTTTTTACTTTACTTACCAGCTTGCGGTGCTGAAATCCTGTTTCTTAAAGTTTAAACATGTCGCGCTCTCTAAGCTCTTCTCCTGTCTGTCTGACGCCTCATTGGGCTTTGCGATTGCGAGGGCTCTCTCAGGGATTCGCTCTCATCCTTCGGGTTCTTTCACAGTGGGGCGTTTTGTACCGGAGGATGACTTTGCGGTCGTGGTTGGCGCTTTTGTTTCGATTTGGCAATTTTTCTTTCCCCTTCATAACCGCTCAGATAAACTGCTCTTGTACAGTGTTGACGGATTAAACCCAGGGCTTCCACTCGGTTGACCGGCCCGTCGGCCACAAATTACAGCCCAGTGATTGGGCTACCGCACTACACCCAGAACTCTAATTGGTTTACCACTAATTGCTGGGTGTCTCAAAGTCAGACGTAGCAATAACGAGTCTCCTCCATTTATTTTTATGCACAGTTTTTGGCTCGATTGCAGAGTAGAGTGACACACTTTGCCTTTGGGTTTGAATTCGTGACCGACCCAAGGTTTTGCAGATTTACGGTTCTTTACTGCCTCACTACAGCATTTGTTTTTCCCGTTCTCTGCGAATGCATAGCTTTTATTACGTAACTAATTCTCTTGCTTGTTTACGTAGTAATGATCCCCGTCTAGCGGCTGACAGGATCGATTAACCCACTAAAATTAGCGGTCATATATAGCACATCGCTAAAGTATGAACTACATGCTTCATAAGTTAAAAAGCAATATTATAAGTCAACACAATTCCATGTAAATTACAAGATTATGCTGGCTAGCTGATTAGCCATTTTGTTTTTGTTCACAGTGAATGAATATGTAACGAGGCATTGCTAACACTTAAGACGTAGCCAAATAAATAAACACGTTAGCTGTAGTATTTATCCATTGAGGAGATGATGATGATGATGATGATGATGATGATGATGATAATCGAGTCACCTGTGAATTTATGCGCTTTGGTGTTGGTGAGCCAAAAGACACCTAGAAGGTGGTACTGAGGCCTGTTTTGGTTAAAAAAAATCATTAATGTAGGAGCTGCTAACGATTAAGTAGCGCGCACATTAGATTTTTGCCTTGCTGTTGTTTGGCTCACATCTGGGGGACGGACGGACGGACACCTGCTGTCTTTTCTAACCCCATGTATTGTTTTTGTGGTAAAATTCATTCAGTTACTTTCTCGTTATCTGCTAGGATTTTCTTGTTAGCGATGCTAGCAGTTACAAGATTATGCTATGTAGCTAATTTGCAGCACATGGCTCTGGGTTTTTTGGGGGTCAAGCAGTGAAGCTGTAGAAGCTCATTGTGTTTCTATGTATTCTTCGTCTTATTATTTGTGAAATTTTGCACACACATTGCGGATGGCACCCTGATTAATTTGACCAAGTTTCATGTATGCAAGTCAAGCGGTTTAGCGCCATCAATGGATCAAATTTGGAGTTGCGTCCATGAGTGTAACTTTTGAACCGTATGCCTGATTTTCAAAAATCAGGGACCATTGGAATCCTTGGGTCAAACCGAGTTAAACGGACCCTATGACGTGATTTTCTGCCATACAGGATTTTCCGCCATTTTGGATTTTGTGTAAAGTGAAACAATTTTCAGCGGTCGCAAATTTAGCCCGATTTGTCATGAAAATTGGAGCACATGGTCTTCAGGCCAATCCCCACAAAAAGCACTTATAGCCGTTTAGAAATTCGAAAGCGCTCGCCTGCCACAGCCAAACGAAAACGGCGGCAAAGCCGCCAGACAGGAAGTGTGGTCATATCTCAGGAATGGTTTGACGTTCCAAGTTCAAACTTGGTACATAGACTCTTGACCCCATCCTGAGGGCACTCATTAAATATGGTCACCTTTGACCTCTGAGGGGCACTATAATTTTTGAAAGCATTTCTCCAAAAGCCCCCAGGCAGGAGATAAGTTCACATCTCTGTGAATCTTTGGTTGTTTGTCATGTAACATGCAGTCATTGTTGCATCTGAAGACCATTGCAGATGCTGCCATTTCTGCTAGACCCCTACATTGCTGCTTGCAGCTATATTTTAAAACTGTATTGCTTTTGTTACCCTTTTTTTCCTTTTATTCATGATAAAATCACTGTAATGCAAACCTTCGTATTGCGTAATTATGCTAAAATTAATTCTACTGAGTGTTTAAAATGAGTATCACAACCTTTCCAAAATGGCACACAAGGTGTACCTTTTATTAAGTCATTCTGTTACATCAGCGTCCACTGTTAAACAATTAAACTTTAATGGACCTATGAGGAATTAATTCTCGCTGCTCATGAACCAGGCTGGGCTTCATCACTCATCATAGTCTACTATGAATTGAAAATGAAAACTGGTTCAGAAGCAGCTCTTCTGTCCTGAGCCACTTTATGAACACAGACCTAGCTTCATCTTTAATAACCCACATTACATCTGTAGACAGCTGGCTAGGGATCGGGTTCTGAGCTCCAGTCTCTGCAGAGCTACTGTCTGGCTGCTCTAATTAAATTATCCAGGCTCAGGTATATCACGTTGTGGAGCTGATGAAGATGATTTTTGATCTGGGGTTGAAATTGTGGTGAAAAATGTGGTGTGTTTTTTTTTCTTAATATATATATTTTCCTTACCAACTTCATGTGGGTGTAGTGCATAATGAATACCCAAATAGTGACTTCACTGTTGGAGTACTGGTGCCTCAAATGCTTGATTAGGTATTCAGATATAAGATATACTAGTAGTAGTTGTTATATCTACAGCAGATCATGTTTTGTAGCTGATAGTGCTGCTGTGCATCAGAGCAGTAAAGATGAAGGTGGCGTGCCTGTAATGTGCCCTGGCTGGAGTCAATACTGAAAAAATTAAAATTGGGAATTGTATTTTTGTTGTGTAAAGCTGGCTTTTAATACATCAATGGAAATGATGGATAAATATTAAAGCTAGACTGCCTTTCAGATTTTTCAACTGTAGATCATAAAAAGAATTTTCCCCGACACCTAATTATTTTTGTTTAGTGGACCAAAAGCTACTGAATTTGAATCACGGACTTCCAATTTTATTAGTTAAAAAAAAAAATAGAACAATTAATGTATTTAAGGCCACATAGCCCTCGCTATTTTTTTTTCCTGCTTCAACCTGACCCAATTCAAGATAATACATCATGCATCACGTGGTGGGCTTTCACCATTCGTGCAAGGCATTGTGGGATACAAATTTGACACAGGAGAGAAAAATGGAGGAGAAAAATGGAGGACGTCAGTGTGCGAATGAAACGTGAAAGACCGACTACAGTCACGGAAAGCGAGAAGAAAAGACGTTATGTTATATATGAAGGAAAGGAAACGCAGGACCAAACTAATAAATATCGGCGCTCAGCGAGCACTTCGGTGTGATCAGCTGTTCGTTTAGCGGCAGAATGACGGAACTGTCAGTGTACGGGCAAAGTAAACCTGCGCATGCGCACATGGACTTCCTCTGTCTGCTTGAGCGATTTCATGCACATTATTTGCTCGGGAATTCAATAACTTCCCAGCCACAGGACGGCCTGATATTTTGTGACATATTACATAAATAAACATATACCACAATGAGCAAATTTCAGAGGGAACTAAATTTCACTGATTTTATGAAATCGAAAGGCCGTCTCACTTTAAAGTACACTTTGCTTTGGCTTCTTGTTTTATTTGACTCTGCTTGTAAAATACTTGACTCCACTAATGAAACTCAATGAAGTTCAAGTGTAAAATGCAGAGCTTGTTAAAAACTGAAGCCTCGCTGGATAATAAGAATAAAGACTTTGCTGTCTCTGTATTTAAACAAAATAAATGTATTCACTCCATCTGACAAATATTTCTCTGCCAAGTTCATAAATAAATATTAAGCCACACTTTTCACCAAAATCATCCACTGCTGCAAATATAAAAAAAAATAAAAAAAATTCTGTTGTTGATGGCAGAAGGCAGGCCTTGCAAGGAAATGCTGACTCCACAGATTAAGCAGCCTAAACAGTCTCGCTACATGTGCTAGAACTGATTAGCGTTCAACTGGAGTTAATGTCGAACAGGACAGGATGATATAGACTGGCACTCACCATGATATAAGAGGCATTGATGTAATCTGTGCCTTTCATTCCAGGAAGTGGAGCCAGGCCGACACGCGCTCTCTCAGCTGGGAGGGGTACAGAATACACAAAGGTGTTTATTAACCTGAGACAGTGTGGCTCAGTGGATAAGGTTTCATGTGGATTTGTACTTTGCCGAAATGAACATGCTGCCTCCAAGAGCCGCGAAACAAAAGAAAGAGAGAAGCTGGACAGAGTTGTGTTGCAGTGGAGCATGGCTGAGGTGTTCCCTCTCAAATATTAACAAAATATGGTTGACTGGCATGTCTATACCACAGACTGAGCTAATGGTTACAATGATATCCATCCATGTCATTTACTGTGAGATATATGACAGCGAGAATACATTATAGAAAAACTATATCAGGGGTTTGTAAACATTTACAGTCAGGGACCTCTTTAATGTTAAAAAGAGAGAGAGAGAGAGAGAGAGAGAGAGAGAGAGAGAGAGAGATCCTCTCCACCTATTTTTATCTCATCTCATTATCTGTAGCCGCTTTATCCTTTTACTGGGTCGCAGGCAAGCTGGAGCCTATCCCAGCTGACTACGGGCGAAAGGAAGTGTCATATTATTCGCAGGCATTCATTGTGCCAATTAAAAAAAAATAAAAAATCACAGACCCACTGGCTATGTTTCAAGGAACCCCTAGGTGTCCCCATATCTCTGACAACCACGGTACTATATGACATACTGTATTAAACTTCAATCTGCCACATGGACGGAGGATTTGTAATACAATTCATCTATAAATACCTTTTATTTAGTATTTTGTTTCTGAAATACGAACAGGTATGAACAATGCTTCAGCACGGTTGTATAGGTGGCACAACAGCGCACATAAATACCACTATAAATCCTTGCTAATATCAGAGTTACTATCGTTACCAGAAGATTGTTGCTATATCATAGTTAATTATGTCAGACATTTAGGTATCATAAAGCACAATCATAAAACAACACAGTATTATAGTTTATATGCTAGACATATCGTAACCATAGCAACCAGAAAGCATGATCATGAACCCACAGTGCGTAAGAGGATAATCCTTCAGCTATGACTCACATGGAACGACAGAAGAGTTGCGATTCTTTTCCTTGTTGCAGTCTTTCTGTGCACTGAAACACTCTGCAAACCTGGCGTTACACTGAGTCACCAGCTACAGGAGCAAGAAAACACACACCATTCTCATCTTTAGCAGCTCTAAATCCAGACAAAATGAGGAAATGTCTATACATGACTTGTATAACATTATACATTTTACAACAACCTGCAAGTCACAATGGACTTGTTTCAAAATGACAGTTTAACATTTACTGGGGAAAAAAAATTATTGAGACTAATAATTACTTTTTTACGTACATTTATTTTTGGAAAAAATACCTAAAATCATCAGTTTTGCCGCATCTTAAATCGTTTATGGTTTTGTGCATCTGTTTTAATGCCTGCTGGGAAAAAGCAGGGGATGACAGACAAAACATGAAGCGGTGACTCTACCCAACCGGTAGTGCATGTATCTGTCATTGTTCTAACTTTTCTTCCATTAAACAAACAAAACAAATCCCATCAATCCACTGACACAAGCTATTTACTCAAGATGTACCTGCTAGACGAGGAGAAGAAATCAACAAGGCCTATTTAAAAGCTAGCTAAAGGAAACCTCTCCCTGGAATGAAGTAGCAGAGAAAAAAATAGACAAACTTCAGTCTCAAGGCTAATTACTTTAAATGGAGCCTTGCGATGTTCTGCATGAACACCCTCGATTTCATATAACTGGGGGACTGACTGCATTGTGTGTGTGTGAAAAGGGATATGATTCAAATTAGAGCATAATCCACACATGCGCTCCGTCGCCCACATCGAACACACACTTGGGTTGTCCTTGTGAAACGACTAAAGTTTTAAATTAAACTCCATTTGAAATGACTTTTTTTGTCTAATTGTGTTAGATTTATTCTGAATTTGAGTAATGTAAAGGAGAAAGCGAGACAGACAGAGATATTTGGGAAGTGTATACACCAATCAGCCATAACATTAAAAATCACTGACAGGTGAAGTGAATAACAGTGATGATCTCATTACAGAGGCACCTGTCAAGGAGTAGGACATATTAAGCAGCAAGAGAATGGTCAGTTCTTGAAGTTGATGTGTTGGAAGCAGGAAAAATGAGCAAGCGTAAGGATCTGAGCGACTTTGACAAGTGCCAAATTGTGATGGTGAGATGACTGGGTCTGATCATCTCCAAAATGACACATCTTGTGGGGTGTTCCCGGTGTGCAGTGGTTAGTACCAACCAAAAGTGCTCCAAGGAAGGACAACCGGAGAACCGACGACAGGGTCATGGGTGTCAAAGGCTCACTGATTCACATGGGTCACGAAGGTGAGCCCATATGGTCCAAGAACTACTGTAACACAAACTGCTGAAAAAGTTCATGCTGACAACCTTTCTGTTTCAGCCAGCATTATATGTTTCAGCATAATGTTATGGCTGATCGATCGAGATGTATATGAGAGAGGGGAGTCGGTCAAGAGGAGAAGTCCAAGAGCGTGTCCTGACCTTGAACTGTTTTTCGAGCCGGGTTTTTCCGCTCCGGCCAGGGATCAGAATGCTGTTGACATAACTGTGCAGCTGGCTGGACAAAACCTCTGTCTCCTTCCCCAGTATGGCCTCCAACAAGGCATCATGAATGAAGACATACTGCTCCTGAACCCATGAGCGACCAGAAAAAAAAACCCAAAAGAAAGAAACAAAAAAAAAAAACAGAAAAAAACAAAGGGGAAAAAATGACAAGATTCAGGAAATGTGTCGAAATGTGTCAAAATGTCAAAGAAAGTGAGTGTGATACGTATGTGGGTGAGTGTGAAATGGAGTGTGCACACTGCTGACACTAACCTCAGTTTGAACCAGGTAGTTCCTCTGTGTGCGTATGTGTTTAAGGAAACCCAGCACATTGACGGAGCCTTTATCCTTAATCTGCTGCAGCATACTGTCAATCACAATATAGGTTCCTGTTCTGCCAACACCAGCACTGTGGAGAGAACACACACACACACACACACACACACACACACACACACACACACACACCATGTACATTGTGTATGTCCCGATGTGTTCGTTCTCACTCAGCTTTCAACCTTAATGCATGTTTCAATCAATATTCAACAACTGATCCATTTGTAGTCCTTTTTTATTCTATTTATAAAGACAAGTCACTTTAAATCAAGTGCAACAAAAATGTGCACACCTATCAAAGTTTAACCGCACAAACCTGATTAAAAAAACTTGATTTAAGTTTTACAATTTTCAGTCAGTGCCCTGTAAAAGTCCAAATTACTTCAGAACAGCGTGGCTCAATTTGTGCTTTTTTTAAATCCTACTTCAACACAAAGGATTCTGACTCTTCAGACAATCTGGAAATCGTTGTGGTGCCAAATGGAACCACAGGTCAGAAAACACTATTTTTTATTTTTTTTAATTGCACAGATGAATAGAACTAATTTCATCAGGTGACTGAATGAAGTCGCAGGTCAGAAAATGTTCTATCAAAAATGCACCATGAATGAACTCGGAATACAAACGTTTCTCAATTGTACAGTATGGTAGAGCCCCCATGATATATTTCCCAACACCTCAGCTGCATTTTTAAATGTTATTTCATTTCATTTTTAACCGCTTATTATTGCTAATAACTATTATCTTAGATTAAATATAAAAGCTCTTTATTCATGAACCTTTCCATGAGTTATTACACTCTGTGTATACGATGCATGTGTGTGTGTGCATGTGTACCTGCAGTGAACGAGCATGGGACCCATATCGGGCATCTGTGCTGCAGAAGATTTCCTGACGAAGGTGAGCACAGGCAGTGTGTACTCAGGAACGCCCATATCAGGCCACTGCGTGTAGTGATACTGGATTACTGTTCTCTCACTCTGACGACTCTTTACACTGCCCTTCTGACCCTACACACACAAAAACAGGTAGAATTACAAAGACAAACCTGCACTATGCCATTCTGACCTTTAAAATATCATATACACACCCCTTCACCTTACAAAGGTTCATCCATGTACAATTCCTTCACACACACCACCACATCAAACATCTTTTATAATCCTGAAACATAACACACAATGACATTCATGTACGCAATCCATAATGACCGAGAACACTGTATTCTGCAAAGTAAATAGATTAACCTCTGGTCCTCTCCTATATCTAAGAGGCTTGTGTAAAAATGCTCATTATTGTGGCTGGCTAAACACTTTATGTGTGTTAGTTAAGAGGATTAATTCTGAAGCATTACAGTCTTTTAACAAACAAACACACAACAAATCTCACGCCAGAATAAGCCTCTTAATTCCGATTACTACCTCAAGCCTAAAACGTGTACAATCCTTCAATCAGAGGGAAACAGGCACGGTTACTTATATATCAGATTTTTTAAAATGAATCCCAGGTGTGTTCCCAAGTTGTGCCCAGGATTCACTGTGTTATCACATTGTTTTGCGTCAATATTTCAGAAAATTCAATATCGTCAGGAGTTTCACTGTAGCTACAACGTTTACGTTCAAATCTCCAGGTACACTCTGTTCACTATATAGTGCTCCATTTGAGTTGTGTCATTTTGGAGCTACAAGCAAGTTTGTAGAGGTTACAATTTACCCATAATAAATACCGGAGAGTTTAGAGGATAGTTTACAGTTTAGAGCAGCGTTTCTCAACCTTTTATCAGTAACGGCACCCTTCAGAAGGATGCAAATTCTCAAGGCACCCCCATATAAAATATACGCAGTCACGCTGACCATACGCTGACCCCGGCAGTGACGTTGTGACATGGGAAAGGGGGCCGTGAGACAAATTTTGATGATGCATGAGGCGGCGATGATCTGCATTAGTGTAACTATCGTTTTTTGGAATTTTAATTAATTGTATTGATTTTAATGTTAGAATATATCATTTTTTGACGGCACCCCTAACGAAACCAGACGGCACCCCAGGGTGCCGTGGCACCCCGGTTGAGAAAGGCTGCATTAAAGAACTCTTGACAAGTTACAAGCCTCAGCATAACTTAAGATCATCTCACCAAAGTCTGCTCACAGTACCATCATCAAATTCAAAGAGCTATGGAGGCAGAGCATGTATGGTTTGTGCCCCAAGATTTTGGAACTCGGTTCCACTTAACAGCCGCACTGTGGAGAGTTGAAACAACTTTAAATCCCTCTGCTCAAAACATTGCTGTTGGTAAAATGCTGTTGATTTGAATTGCTTTTATTTTCAAAGTTTGTAAGAGTGCTGAGATTTAGTGTGGCACTCCTAAAGCCATTTTATTATTACTATACTTATCCATCCATCCATAACCGCTTATCCTGTACAGGGTCGCAGGCAGGCTGGAGCCTATCCCAGCTGACTATGGGTGAGAGGCAGGGTGCACCCTGGACAAGTCACCAGATCATCACAAGGCTGACGCAGAGACAAACAACCATTCACACTCTCATTCACACCTACGGTCAAGTTAGAGCCACCAGTTAACCTAACCTGCATGTCTTTGGACTGTGGAGAACATGCAAACTCCACACAGAAAGGCCTCCGTCAGCTACTGGGCTCAAATCCAGGACCTTCTTGCTGTAAGGCAACAGCGCTAACCACTGCACCACCGTGCCACCTAACATTATCCACCCTCCTCTCAGCACACTGGGGCACAGCATGCTGGTTTGTTCACCAGAGGTCATCCAGACCTCTCAAACTTTTTGATCAGATAGGTACTCAGCTGAGGATTTGATGAAGGATGCGTGCCATCCCGAAGAGTGTGATCTTCTGGATCTCTTTCACACTCATCTTGCATGGGAGTTTGTCCAGCTGGTCTTGGAACCCGGTCTTGATAGTCCCCAGTGCGCCTACTACTATTGGGGCCACTCATGTCCTCGTGTTCCACATGCATTGTAACTTGATCTAGAGGTCTTTATACTTCTCGGCCTCCCTACTCAGTATGTTGTTGTCTTCTGAGATGGCCACATCGATGAACATGCATGTTTTGTTTCTTTTTATTCTGGAACACAATGTCTGGCCTGTTGGCAGCTATGGTTCGGTCCGTGGGCACCGTCTTATCCCACATGACCATGCAGTCTCTGTTATCGACGGCCGCATCTGGCTTGTGTTGATACCAACTGTCCACCACAGGAACACCCAGTTGCCGACACAGCACCCAGTTCACATAGGTACCAACCCTGTTGTGTCACTACTCTTTTGGAGCCAGTACCCGGCATCCGGACACTATGTGACTGACATTCTCCTCGGCTTCACCACACAGACAGCACTTGCTGTTGACCTGCATGCCCATGACATATTTCTGGTGGTGATGGATGTTCAAGTCCTAATCGTGTGCGGCTGTGATGAGGCTCTTGGTTTCACCCTTGAGTCCTGCACTTCGGAGCCATGCGTGTCTGCTCTTTGTTGATGTACGGCCTATCCGAGCTTGAACAGAACTGACCATGTGGTGGTTTTTTTATTATTATTATTATTATTATTAGGCTTAGATACAACAGACAGAAATGTTGGCTTATTCGTTGCTGAGTGAAGAATTTTTTTTTAGCAGCACTGTAATGTTTTGTCAGAAAGTGTTATGTTTTTCTAACCTATTTCACACATCATTTTAGCAAATTTGCCTAATATTCATTTTAATTGTCATATTTTTCAATAGCAGTAATTTACATTTTATCACTTTTTTTGTGAGTTTTCTTAAATGCCAGTGCGAGCTACCTCGGGGTATTAGTTTATACTTTTCTTTCTTTCTTTCAAATAGTAACTCTTTTTCTATAATCACATTTTTTTTTCCTGGATTATTTCTTTCAGCTTATCCTTGAACATCTCTCGGATTTCATTTCCCCGGAACCCATTAACAATGTTCCATCAGTATGACAGTGATTTGTATTATTGGATAAATATGGTAATCTAACCGAACCTCTTGCTTTCATAACTTATTTCTTCCCCTGAAGACAAATTGAATAGAGGATGAGCTTCACTCTGTGATAGAAGAGGAAAAACGAGGATGTAGCTGACACAAGCTTATTAGTTCTATCCATAGCCTTCATTCTTCTATGCAGAATGATGTGTTCCCTGGGAAATGATCTGTAAAGATGTTCAGAGTTACGTATGTAGTTCTCTCTTCCTTCTCAGCTGAGGATGAATTTGTTGTTTATGTTGTGGATTTTTTTTTCTCTTTTTAGCCGCATAAAGCAGTAAAGTAGATGAATGTTGTGGGACTGGGGGTGAAAAAAAAATCCGTGTACAAGGAGACAAGGAAATGTGACAAGGAGAGTTAGTGCATATAGCAATGTGGTGAAGAGAAAAAGTATTCAGTCACTATTGTTTTGGTTATGGACATATAATTCCAGTACATATTAGATCCAGTTCAAATTTTGACAAAAACCTTTTGACTTTGTACTTATAAACACTAGATGAACAACAAAAATATGTTTAAAAAAATGATACGGGGAAAAATGCTGCCATATGTTGGGAAGATTTTAAGCACCATGAAGGAACAATCATGGTTTAGCTAAAGGAGCTTCCTGAAGTTCTCAAGGAAAACATGCCCTGTGTCCGAAATCGCTCTCTCGTTCACTACTCCCTATACAGGGAATTACTATATAGAGGACTATATAGTGAGTTCATTGATAAAATGGAAAAAAAAACTTTCAGACACTAGTCCGTCACACTGGTATTTACGTCATTACTGTCGCACAATTAAAACATGCCAGATCAGTCGGCATGTATTTTTTTTATAAATCCATATTATATTGAGCATAT
>JAODXR010000019.1:33346282-33366189 GCA_028877395.1 Cathorops festae
AAAAATATATAAAAAAATATAAATAAAAAACACACACACACACACACACACACACACACACACACACACACGAGAGAGAAAAAAAAAATGCACAGTTTAATATCCCATTAGTGTTCGTATTAACTCACTCCAAAAACAATTCCACATGATTGAAGACGTACCTTTGTTCTAAACAAGTTTCAGTCTCCGTTGGTGAGGCTAGGTGAATTTATGAGCCACAGCCGCTCGGTATTAACGCATGGGGGCTAAAACCGAAGCTCGACTGATCCACGCTGGACAATGACAAATGTGATCATGAGTTCAAGATGGAGTTCACATTCCTGAGAAAATGTACTGATAATATAAACTCTTCCAAAATGACCCTCCACGCAGTCTCTGAATGTCTGGACAATCCAGTCCGATACTTTGAAAAAACACTTAGGTGGATATCTTAGCATCAGCTTCATGGATTTCCAGGTTATCATCGGTGAGCACGCTGTTCTTATTGAAATCTGTGGCCAGAGCTGCATCTCGACGCCTTTGTGAAGGCTTTCAAAAGCAAAAAGCACCCTTAAGCCAGTTGAACACCAGCTCTTTAAAACACCACACGGCTGGACCTGCAGCAGTATTACAGCAAGGAGCATTTTAGTGCAAATACTCAAAATAAAGTTGGCTATAGAATAACGGAGAATATTTAGAAAACACCAAACTAATTTTAAGATACATCCTTTGTTGAGTGGAATTCAGTAAGGCTGATGTCCTTGCAGTTGCTGCTGCTGTTTGGAGGAACACCCACGTAAATCAAGCCCCAAGAAAAATACCTGTAAGATTTTCCTGTGTTTAAACCAAGGCCAGAGTCAGCTGAAGTCAAGTCCTCAGAGAGCAATACAATATTATCAAGAACACTGATCAAACTATGATACTGCCTTTCCCTCTGAGCACTTCAGCAATGTTCAGCAAGTGGCCACTCCATGACCCTGATTTACTCTGCAACGCTCGATTTTCCTTTCCCTCCCCTCCTCCATCCACTCATCCCTTCCCCCCTTCCCTTCCTCTTACCCAGTTTAGAGGGAAACACAAATCACATGTTTCCCTTATGGGTCACAGATGATCCACATCAACCCCTGGCAAGGACATGGCATCACTAGGTGCAAAACACACTTTTGCAGGCTCCGCCATACGCCAATATTCCGAAACCAGGACTTGTGATCTAGATACTGTCTTTTGGTTCTTTCCAAGGAAAATTCACCTCATGATGCAACATTTAACTCGACCTCTGAAATCCTCAACCTCCTGAAAGCTTGCTATCAGCCCCGTGCCAGATCTGAAGCTTAGGCCCCCCTATCGCGCCTTCTTTCCCTATGTCCAGCTCTGTCCATGCAAACAGATAATGATAATCAGAGATGGAGCTGATAACAGGAATGTGGGGGTGGGGTGGGGGGTGTTTAGGAAACAACTCCAGTCCTCTGAATCAAGGGGACTTATCCGCAGGCTTAGAGATGACATTTGTCTGTTTGATAGCTACAACTTGGATGAGGCGAGTCGCTCCAAAGATTAAAGTGGTGTCGCCCTAAAGCATATCATGTTGCTGAAAGAAAGGGAGCAAGGAGCATGTCTTTCAAAAGTGTCGATCCACAAGAAGAATTAGAAAAAAAAAAATCCTCACACGCACACACAGATAGACATACCTATAAAACAATGGAAAAACTGACGCAGCACAGAGAACCTAGTGTATTAACAGCCCTGACACACATTCCAGTACAGCAGCATTGATGGAATTAAAACAATATGACATTGCAGATGAGGAAAATCATGAATATTCACTACTACTACTCCTTAAAAGCACAGATTTGAATACATTAGACTAGTCAGGGGTGAAATTTCCCTGGCAAACTAAAAAGAACATACAGTTACATCCACTAATATGCTTTCCATGGATGAAGGCCAAACCTCTCTGGAGCAGAAAAACCAATATTCTCCCAACAAGCTCAACCTCTCACGATGAGAATTCCTAGAAAGCACGTCCACTGATCAATGAGTGGAAAAATAAGATGGGATCAGCAGGGTGCGAGAAACCAGGCCATTAGTCTGCTGACCTGAGGGAAGAGCGAAGCGCTGTTGATAATGCAGGCGTGGAGAGCTATGGTCATTTTTTTTCCACGAGTCCTGGCACCTCGCTGCTCGAAAAAAGGATCCAGGGTCTGAAAAACTCATTCCAACATGCTGAGCTGGCTCATGTTCCTGGTGAATAATCCTGAGATTTGAGCAGGTTCATGATGCAGGGCATTTTCACAACGACAGGCCAAAGTACAACAGTGAGCTGAATTATGAGGCTTGTAGAGTTGGGAAGACAGTTCAGGTGTTAAGGGTAGGAAAGGAGTACAAAGTGCTCCTGCTATATGTACAAATGAACAAATACACACACACACACACACACACACACACACACACACACAGAGAGATAGACTTGCCTATAAAACGATGGAAAAACTGACCACATTCACTGGTATAAGTAATCATGCACTCTGACCGGCTACTCTGCTACTAGGATATCAGCTCATATACGGTGAATAGAGCGAAACAAAATGGCAGTGCGTGATACTGAACCAACCAATAATGAAAAACTCTATTCGCAAATAACCCCTCCTCCACACACACACACACACAAAAAAATCAAAATATAATCACACACCGAAGTAAAAGCAATAAATCAGGAACAATTAAATATTTTACAAAACAAACAGCTATATGCATTACAATATATTGTATTTAAATTGGTTTTTAGTAAGTCTTTATTTCCTCCATCAACATTTTACTACAACCTCAACAAACAAGTAAAAAGAAAATGAAAATAAAATTTATCATGCACTGTGAATGAGAATTCCATATATCCAAATTAAATTTGAGACTGAAGCACAACAGGGAATTGTGATATATTTCATTGTGTAGCATATGAAAACAAAATGCTGACACTGTTACAGATGCAAAATCAGTGGAACTCACAAACACCACACACACACCTCTCCGAGAAAAAAAAAATTCCTATGTCCCATCTCTGTATATAGACTTTGCTCTGCTCTGCGTTGGCTAGTAATAAGGTCAGCGAATCTCATTACGGCCAGAGGCCGAGAGTTTTCGATTATCATTTGGCTGCCGGCGCGGCTCAGAGCGGAAATGGAATGATATTTTGTTACCCGCCATCTGCTGCATGGCCCAAAACACTTCCTCTGCAATACAATAGCCCGCTGTGTGTGTGTGTGTGTGTGTGTGTGTGTGTGTGTACGCAGTTGGCTGCTGGGGTGTTCGCTGACTACTGTACACCAACATGCTAACAAACACACTTACATTCACATAATTTACCCACAGCCCAAACAGCTGCTACTTTAATGTCAGACAGTGTGACTGAGAGTTACTTTATTCACAGATAAGCTTTATGTACTGCCATCTGGCTGGTCAGGACACACTAACAGGATTTCATATGACTTGTCTGTTAAGAACTCCAGCTATAAAATACTTTCATATATATGAGTGGAACTCGGCCAACCTTTAACCAATCTCTCGTTCAATGCCAGAGGACAGTTACAGTAATTACAGTAGTACACATCTACAGTATAAAATCCACAAATGCTCTGTGGAACCATCAAGAACGCTTGGATACTGCATCATAATGAGCCTGGTGGCTAATCAGCTAATTTGTGGTTTGCATGAGGTCAATACACTGGAGCTAAAGAAACAGGACCTCCAGATCACGTCACTTTTTTTTTTTTTTACGTTATGCTTTTTTATTTTAATCTTTGTGTGCTCAAGCAATTTGCTGCTCAGGGCTGTTTTAGTTCAAACAAATCCTGTCTTGCAGTGCATTATGGGTAACAGACTGTTTAAACACTGTATGAAAAGTGTTAGGAAGCTGTGTGTGGGAGGCTTCAGCAAGAACATGAACTAGGCACGAATTGTAGCATTTGGGACACAGCATACGCTAAACAAGACTGAGAACACAAGAGCTAGAAACGACAGACAGACCGAGACAGAGGGAGAGACAGTGTGAAAGTGCCTTTGGCAAGGACTGGGCCAGTGCGACCACTGAAAGCAGAGGACAAAAGAATCAGGGGAGAGAGAGGAGAGCGCGCATGAGCTGTCGTGAATGCTTTCCATTCGTTTTAGCTAATAGACCCCAGAGCTATCGGGCTGTTTTTAATGGTAATTAGATTTCCTCTCCGGATCGTTCCGTGAATGCTCGTCAACGGGCTGTCGAGGCGGAGTGCCTCAAAGAGGCATTACTGAAAACCTGTTGTCTGGCCAAAACATCACTACTGCCTCAGGAAAGCAGGAAGAATGGGAGAGGCCGAAATGTCAGACAGTGAAAGCTCGTCATGCCTCAGGCCTCGTCCTATCATGCTGAGGTGAACGATTTGCTCCAACTCTGGCTCACCTCACGGCAAGTTTCCCTCCAATTTTTTTACCCCTCCTCGTGGTTATAATTAGTCATTTCCTGATTGCTTTCCAGACGCAATCAATGATTCAGCGACGGCCGCTGTACAACGGATGGATTCGCCCTTTGGTCACAATCATGAGTTTCCATAATTCATGACACTTCAGCGCAGTAAATATGGACTCATTAGAGATTCATTTATTCATAAAAATTTGACTTGAAAACAGACATTAATTGTGGTTCTCCCTCGCCCTCTCTCTGGCACCATTTGATTTTATTTAATTAATTTTCTGCAAAGTCAAGTCAATCATTTATTTTGGATGAGTAAATATCTAAAAGGCGGAACGTCCTCAAAATTCAGCCGTTTCATCAAAACAAGCCATAGCATTTACATGGTCCCCCGCTGCTAATGATTTATACAGTTAAAAAAAAAAAAGAATAGGCTAACTGTTTCTTTACACATACTAAATGTATTTACCAGGATGACCATTTGTATCTGCCATTTTAAAAATATTTCATTATTCCCTATGGAAAATCTGGAATATTCCACACACCATTCCGACCTTAGAGACCTCAAGTGCCGCTGCAGGATGTTCCACAGGACAAAAACTAACCCGTGCCAAATAAAGTTGTGTATATGTGTCTTTCGGTAAGCTGCATGACTTTGATGTTGCGTTTGGTCATGGAGTTGTGATGCAGGTGTTGTTTTGTCTTGAGGCCTCGGTGACGATCACAGATGGCAGACGAAGCAGGAGCTTGTTTACACTGCTAAACAGGAGCAGGTCTGTTCACTCACTCGCTCAGCCGTTCACTCAAATGCTCGCGACTGGGACCCTACCGTTGTTTGGCTCATATCTGGCTGTGGAGAGAGAGAGGTGTGTGCGTGTGTGTGTGTGTGTGAGAGAGAGAGAGAGAGAGAGAGAGAGAGAGAGAGGTAATCTGAGATGGAGCAACTTGGAGGTCCTCTAATATCTGCTTCTCCTGCTTTCCTCACTCTTCTATTCTTTCATTTCCCTCTCCATGTCCCACATCCCCTTTTTTCTTCAATTCCTCGCTCTTTTTTGCTCCTACCTTTTCTTTCCTCCCTTACTTCCTTCTCAGTTTTCTTCTTTTTTTCCTCCATTCTCTCATCTCCCTTTTTATCAATTGCCTTTCGCACCCATCTCCCATAACAGTCTTTCCTTTTTCTCTTCTCTCCTTACTCTTCCCATTTCCCTTCATCTCCTCTCCCATCCCCCTATCCTCTTAAATCCTATCCCCGTTTTCTCTTCTCCTCTCATCCACTCTCCTCCTCTGATGAAAGGCCCTCCTCTACCTTCCCTCTCCTCCTCTATTTTCTCCTCTTCTCTCTCCGTTCTGCTTGGCCAATCTCCGTTCGATTTTCCCCCGGCGGCTCATTCATCGAGCCCTCGGGGTGATTAACAGAAGAAAGATGGCCGCAGCAACGGCGTAAATCCAGAGGGGGTTCAGGTGGAACACAGGCGCTTGTCTTCACCGTGAGGGATGGAGGAATGTGCCAGCCAAAGCCTTCTACTAAAAACTGCCTTTCTACCTGCACACACTGTTTAAAAATATCATTAAAAAAAATGCTGATGGAAAAAGACAGGATGCTGAAATGAGGCTGCAGACAGAAAGAAAGAAGGACAGCGAGAACGAGGGAATGAAGGAGGACTGAAACTCCAGAAGTCCCTCGGGTGAAAATAGAGAGGCCCATCTGTTAGACATCTGGTTCGGAGGAGTGAGAAGTGAACCACCTTCAACATGTTGGGTTAGGAAATCTTGATTAGTAAACGAGAGAGACAGAAGAGAAGAAGAAGAGCGAGGGTGAAGGCTAGAGCACTGAAAATCACTGCTTATTCCCAGAAAAAGCAGTGCTGTCAAGAGTGAAAGGTCTTAAGAGGTCACGCTGAGCCATCACTGAAATAACTCGATGAAGAAGAATTTCCACTTTCCAGTCTGATTTCACGCTTGCATGATACTCCAAGCTTAATGTTTTAATACAGCACTAAAGGGGGAGGAAATGAAAGGGGGGGAGGGGGGTCATCCTGGAACATTTCCATAGAAACCGCTTATTGATATACTGGTTATTTTCCAAATGTGATAATGCACATGGTAAAATCAAATACACATGATCACATCATATACAGTGTGTGTGTGTGTGTGTGTGTGTGTGTGTGTGTGTGTGTGTGTGTGTGTGTGTGTGAGAGACACACAGCAGAAAAACATGAGTGATGCATATAACTCCTCTCTATAAAGCGGTGTGCTTAAGTTCTGACTCTGGATGCCATTTTATCTGCGTGTTTCTTGGTACTTGCTCATGCTAAAATTAATAACCTACATAGTATTAATCAATCACGGGTGTCATGGAAAATTTGCTTTAGCTCCGTTCATGCTGGCGTGATGCCAGCAAAAAATTCATCATGCTACGTTTAATGTTTAAAATGTTCCAGTGTTTAAGCACTATCTGTAATACAAAAAGCTGATCTGAGCATGATCATTAAAAATGAAAACCACACACACACGGGGGGGGGATCCTGATGAGTGTCCCGAGACGACACGAAGTCTGTGTGTGTGTGTGTGTCACAGAACTCCGTGCTCACATAAGTGAAGCACTCTGACCAGCAACAGTTTCTGTGCAATACCTTCGTGTGCACTCACTATTAAAAGATACTGTTGCTAGTCGTATCATAGGAAAATGCTGTAGCTCCATTTGCTTTTTCACAGAGCATTATGAAAAGCATCCAAACTGCCGTTATCGTGCGTCATCTGTTTGTGTAGCAAGACAGCATACATCACGCAGAGTCATATGTAACATCGGAGCACAGAGTATGGTCTCAGACGACCACAGATGCCAGTCCGAGTATCGATGCATCCCTACCGCCGTTCCTTGCTCACTGAAAGAAACTGGAGACAGACACAAACACAAAAGAAACTAAGAATAAGAGACCCAACACTACTGTTCTCCAAAGCCACTACACTCTGTGCAGAGAGAGTCTTACGGCTGGAATAAATCAGAACAGACAGACTTTGATCATGAGCCATTCTCTGCGTACTCTCAATAGCAGGATGACTGATCACTGCTTGCAGATCCGAACTGCCTGGGAAAGAAGAAAAAAAAAAGGCAAGGAGAGAAAGGAACATTGTAATCTGAACAGCTTCAGGAAAAGCAAGACAAATTGGGTTGAGTCCATGGACCTGGATCTTTCTTTCCCTCTCTCTTTCTTACTTGGAGGAAATATGGTGTCCTCCCAAGCATTAAAGTGGAAAAACCAACGCTGCTGTGAGAATTTAATGAGACACACGACTCTCCCGGCACGCCGCCACGTGGCATGTGGTTATTCTCCCTTCTTATTTTCTCCCTTTTTCTTTTTCTCTTGCAAGTTCCCTTGCTCCTTTAACCGGGCCAAATGGAGTGTACGGCGTGCTTGTAACCAGTCCAGCTTTTACACTCAGTCCCTAATGCAGCGCTAATGCACTACGACTGTGAAAATGGCCATTCGGAATGTGTGACTAGGCTTCCCAGAAAACCTCATGACATTACCAAGTATGTCTCTGCATACACACACACACACACACACACACACACACACACACACACACACACACACAAATGATGGGATGTAGAGGGGAGAGTGTCTAATAGTTTCCTGTTTTCCCTCTTTTTTGAGGCTTAAGTGATGGATGAGTAATGAAGCCATCATCGCCAAGACACTAATATCCAGAACCCAGACGCATCAAGAGTACAGCACTGAAGAGCAGGACACAAAAAAAGGTTACATCTGTGGCAAAACAAGGCCATGCGGCTGCCATTTCATTTCCAGCTTCAGATACATCTGGCATGTTCAAAGATTTCTGGTATTAGGCAAAGAACTTAGTAATGGGAATAATGCATTGTGAGAAAAAAAAAAAAAAGTGCAGCATGTGTGAATGGCAGTGTGTGTGTAAATTACATCCTGCTGTCTGTTTAAAAGGTTCACCAGAGGTGAGATTTGGATGAAAGTTCCAAAATCAACAAACCGTCTCGTCTCTGGCTCTGATGCTCCACCCACAATGCATGGCGAAATATTTCAGCAGACTGAATCAAATGCTTGACGACAAAAAAAAAAAACAGCAACTCTAAACATAAACCATCTCAACTTTTAGCTGGGTGGTTGTTGCTTATCCAAATCACATACATTTGTTTCTGTAAATTTTAGCTGAAGGTAGCTCATCAGACCAGAGACCAACTCCAAGGCTAGAAACATCAGATCAGAAATGGTGCCATTTTCACAGACCTTTGATTTTTGGTTAAAAAAATAATGTTGTTTCCAGATGATTAGTCAGAGAAATGTGTTACTTCTGCCGGAGTCAAATTCAAAACGGCCATCTAATCTGTTCAGAAGTTATGGCACGAATAAAAACATGAACAAAGCCAGTTTTATTTCTAGCTATGATTAAAAATGGCCACCATTTTGTCACCACTCAAATCATATTAGCCGTCATAAGCAAGACGTTTATGAAGGAAATGCTGACAGTTGGAAACAAAAAAAGTATCTTGTTGGCCATTTAAGTTAATAAATGTCCTCTTCCTGTTTAAGTTGGCAATTCTCAGCCATGTTTAGTCATGTAAAGTGCCAGACGTCGATACACATAAATGCTCAAAATGTTCTTTGCCCGAATCCAACGCAACAGCATCTGAGATCCAAATCTGCCAGGTGACGATGCTTTGAGATTCATCACCACGCTGATCTTCGACAGCTCACAAACACTGTGTGCCCGATACACACGTCTATACCTAGAACTAGGTTACTCATTCAGATAGTTTCCAAAGGGCTGAACTGAGTGTAGGAGTGATGAAGGTCCCCCCCCCCTTCTGTGCCTTATTCAACGATTCGGCTCCGTTCATCAGAGTAACATACACCTTTTGAAGGCGGCATGTTTTCATATAAATAGTAAGCAAATTTTCAAAAAGTCAGCAAAAAATATGAACAGGTTCCATCGACTACTTTTCATTGAATATTCTGAGGTGAAGTCATCCAAAGAGTGCGAGTGAAATTCAAACTTTGAATAAAAAGCCTCACACCACATTGGGGGGCAAAAAAAAAAAAAACACAGTGACTTTTGGTAGAAGAATTTTTCAGGGAAGCTTTTGAGAGCGATTTAAGCAGGTGGAAAACGAGGCTCGGTGGTGTGCCATTAAAGTAAAAGAGTCAACGCCGCAGGTTCTCGCTCTAAATATTTGATCAGGGTACAAATCACTGCCAGTTGGAAGAAAAGCTTCGAGCACCAGGCCGAAAGGAATAAAAGATAAATAAATACAAAGATCCAGAATCAATGGAGGTAGAAAAGTAAAATAATTTATGAGGTGAAGGAGAAAGCCACAGAGTGATGGATGAACTTCACATCGTTTCACAAAAGACCTTGAGTGAGCTTGTCCAACAGTGTTGAATTAATGGCAGAGATCATCTCAAGTGCGCTTGGCATGGGCCTGCAAGTGAATTCACTCCTGCCCGGGACTTTCAAAAAATAAAAATATAAATAAATAAAAAATGCACCCACATGAAAAGCTTTTCTCAGAACACGCACAGTGGCGAAACAGTTTTACATTAAAGAAACTGGGAGTATTAAAGGAAGCAATCGCTTAACAGATTGAGACAAAACCATCACTAATTTCAAAAAGGCTTAATGCTGATTGACTGAAAAGTTTGTTGAGCGTCTCCTATTTCCTTATAGCTTTCTTCTTGTCCTTTTTTTCTGTGCAATTAGCGTTTAAGTTGTGTTTTTATTTTTCTGCCTGTCGCATGCATCATTAAAATGGAGATTAAAAAAAGATCTGCAATTGTTTTCTTTTCTTAAACGAGTTACAGAACAGCGAGAGCCACATTGATAATGCCTTTGAATTAACTGGAATATTAAATGAACTGGAGAAAGAGACGAATGGGTGAAAGCAAAGCTGACGGAGTAAGGACGTGGAGTATAGTTAAATGGCGAGGATGCAGACAGCTTTGGCTGCTTTGCTCGCTGTTTGAGCAGGGATAATAGAGAGGCGTGAAATCAGCC
Source organism: Cathorops festae (assembly GCA_028877395.1). Classification (NCBI taxonomy): domain Eukaryota; kingdom Metazoa; phylum Chordata; class Actinopteri; order Siluriformes; family Ariidae; genus Cathorops; species Cathorops festae. The sequence goes on from JAODXR010000019.1 coordinate 33,356,730, forward strand.
TTCTACCCACATAAGGTTTGGACAGGAAGCCAGGCAGGCCTTAGTGGAACGAATCAAAACAGGGCCAAGAGGGAGAGGGGAGGAAAAAAAACAAACCCTCAATCACTTTTCAAAGCTGCACAATCCTAAAAATAAAACACAGAGAACTTGTGAGAGACTTATGGGAAGTACCCACCCTTCCCATGTAAAAAATAAAATTAATTAAAATTATCTATATATAAATATACATACACATAAAAAAAAAAAAGTCTTCAGCAGGCCCTGATGGAAACAATGGTGTAGAACAATGGAAGGTGGGAGCGCTCAATACTATTTTGACGCAAGACGGGTGTTTTTCCCGTGCGCGCACACTTCATTAAGCACAGAAATTAAGGCATGGAAAGAAACAGACTGCCTGACAGAAACGCTTTCTCCATTTTCCTTGATGCCCTTAAAAAAAAAAATCTCCATCCAGTGCAAACACGCAGCATACATGTACTGGACACAGTGAAACTCTTCACAGTCTGCAGGGTCTCCTGATATATTTTCATAAATCTATTACCCGAGCAGTCGTACAGCACCGAACCCAGTGCGACTCTAAAGCGCTCGATAATGGGACGAGGAGGGCAAGTCGAGCATGATGAGGATGATGAGAATGTCGTTCCAGGGGCCGGTCTGTGCATCCCAAACATCAAGAGCTCCAGACTGTATCTCTCTCTAGAGGCTCCAGAGTTTAAGTGGCCGTTAGTGAGTGGACGTTTAGCAAATTATCGTCTTCTATTAGGCGCAGATACGCTTCCACAGCCCACATAAAAGAAGAAGAAAATTCATAAAGGCAGGGAGTGTGATGCCTCTTAAGAGATTTAAATTACTACCAGGATTCCTAATGCATGCTGCACTGGTCCTCTTGCTTCAGAAATAACAATTTGAAATACTCTGTTGATACAGCTACTTATCCCATAGCAAAACAGATGCACATGATTTATTATAAAAGGTATTCGAGCAGAATGAGAAATGAAAGCGATGAGATGTGTGTTATAATCATGACGATAGCCTGATAAAACTCCTCATATAAAAAGTCTTCAGAATATTTTCAGCTGGAGTACATTTCAATGTTCAACATTCAACGACCTGCACTGGCTCACTCCAAACCTTCACGGATGAGACTGTTTTATTTTACGCCACACAGACAACCTGAGACACCTTTCCATTAAGACATGCTCTGTTGGCGTGCGACTGAAAGCAAGCATGGGCCATGAGACGCCCTGCAGCGAGCTTCAGGACCACTGTTCGTCATCTCCTCAGACAAACATTCACACACGCTGCACATAAATAAAATAGACGCTTTTCCATTTCCGTCCTCCGAAACCTTGTCTCCGTCACAGGAACATCAGCAGAGTGTGCAAAAAAAAAACCCTCAGCGCTGTCTCATCCCTGCGTTACGAACAGGTCTATTAGAGACAGACAGGCGGAGAAATGTCACCCAGCCAGAACGTTCTATCAGAAAGTAGAGCAAGCTGGATGGACGACGGCGCCGCACGAGGCTTGCGTTAAAATGGTAAAGCTTTGATTAGTTTCTTTCCTACCTGGCTTGACTGCAGAAAAGCAGCCGAGTGGGGAAAAAAAAAAAAATACAACATGCAGAAAGGGTGTGCTGTGCATGAATCTTCATTCTTCAAACCGTGCCATTTATGAGAGTCTGAAATTGAGAAGGGCAGCTGGAGAGATAACTTCAGTTCAGTATTTTCAGGTGCACAAAGTTAGAGTTTGCCCGTTGGCGTCGATGCCTTATTTATGGAACACTCATTACTAGTAAAAGCTCATGTCTGTTTGAAAAGTAAAGATTTTGGGGTCTCTGTTTGAAGACAGCACCCTGGATCCAAGTCTCCTCAGGCCCCTTTTCTTAAGCACCGGAATCAGACAGAATGGAAAATGAATGCTTGACACCGGCAACTCAAACACAGCAGCACGCCTAACCAGAGCTGGCACTACACTTCCCATACATACATCAAAGCCAGGGCTGCTCGGAGTTATGTCATTTCCATTAAACCCACCACGCATACTGCTGTTCATTTTTTTTTTTTCCTCCCCCGAACAGAAACAGGGACACAGGCACTACGGGGACTTCGCTGCTGTATGCAAAAATCTGGCAAATGAGACGCCTCACTGATTACAGTGAACAATCATGTTGTCCATAAGTGGGTCAGAAGCAGAAGACAAAAAAATGAACTTTGATTGCAGATTTATTTGCATTTCATGCATAGGCTTCTGATATGAATGCAAACAGGGTTTAACGCATGACCATGCATACTGTATGCAACCACGATCAATTCCACCAACATCACTACAGCTGATTGTGTCCAGACTAGGTAGGTCAGTAAACCTAACCCGAGGTGCTCGATTGCACCCCAGAATTGTGCTTTTTTAAGGCTCTAGTACACCCTTACTCAAACTTACTGGATCTTCATGTGGGTGCACTAATGAAAGGCACGTACAAAATAATAATAATAATAATAATAATAATAAAAAAACCACACACACACACACACACCATGAGTCTGACAGGAACCGGACATTCATGTTCATGATGCTGTTGCACGGCTCGGACAGAGGCAACACCTGGAAACGCGCGTGCACAGCGTGCACAGTGAGTGGTGCAGTCGGTGCCGTGCTGTGTACCGGCGCAAGCACGAGACGCACGTGCAGCGCGACGCTCACAGTATAAAGCTGATCTATGGTGGTGTTAATATGGGGTTTGAAGCAGGAAGGCGCGCGCACACGTACACACGCGCGCAAGCCCGAAACGCGTGCATTCTGTCAGAGAGAGGGGGAAAAAAAACCCACACCAAAACACTGCATTTGGGCTGCATGTGCATGATTATTATAATTATTACACTTGATGCACAAGACCTTACACACAGATTATAAATAACACCAGTGCAGCATGAACAGGAATTGTGCACGAGCTGAAAGATTAATTATAAAATATTCATCTCTTTTTTTTTTTAATGTATGGTGGAATGCACAGCCTGGTTTTTTTCCCCTTCCCAGGTAGTGACACAGGCAAGTTAGTGAATCAGCGGTCATGTAATGAATGGGAATGGGATGTGATAAAGGAGGACAAATGCGATATAACGCGATACAGCCCGGAAATAACGGTTCTCGTTTAAATAAAACGCAGCACAGAGGGATTGTTAGACACAAGGAAGGAGCTGTAACGTGGAACCAATTGACTCTGAATCATACAGTAACGGACCACAATAAGCGTTCATAACGAGCTCAACACATTATTATTATTACTGTTGTTTGGTCACGTGCATTAAACTGGTATGGATGATGGGTTTTTATGTTAATCGGATTTTTTTAAGAGAAACTGGAGTCGCGTAAACAGAGAAAGAAAATGATATTAAAGCTCTTCGGTTTGGACACAGCCGGGTCCTGAACAAATGAAGAAAAGTTTGTGTTTGGAAACTGAGTGAATGTTTCCATGTTTGACGCGTCAAAAGCGCAAACTTACCGGGAAGCGCCTGGGCCCGGAGGAGCGCGCAGGCTGCCAGCGTTAAAGCCACAATCCTCCACCTCCTCCAGCAGCAGCAGCAGCGACCCGGTTGCTGAAGCCTCGGCATGGCACAGCGAACATCGACACCCGGCCACGGAGCAACTGTTGACTTGAGGAGTTATCCTTCAAACCGTCCGGTTCGAAAACAAAAACTAACTGTTTTTTTTTACAACCTTCGTGAATCCTTTGCAGGAATTTCGGCGTTAAGTTCGTCCAGGAAACAGTTTTTATTCGTCTTTCGTTCTTTTTTTCTTCTTTTCAGCCAGGCTACTCCTGAGGTAAAAACATGACGGCGCGCGCGCGCTGGTGGAGTGGAATGGAATGGACGAGATTTCGCAGCTCGCGCGCAGAGAGAGTCAAGCGCGCGACGCCTTTACGCCGGAACACAAGCGCACGAGACGGTACTGCGAGCTCTCCATTCCGCCATCCAGGAAGTAGCGGAAGTGTGGCGGAGACTTTCAAACAGGCTCGGGAGAAAAAAGGGGGGAGAGAGAGAGAGAGAGAGGGTAGAGCAGAGCAAAGCGCCGCTGGATCCTAGCGCCGAAGAATCGCGTGCACTTTTTTCTTCCCTTTATTAAGGAAACATCCTTCATCCGACAGGGGCGTGGCTAGGATTTTTCAAAAGCGGGGTCAGACACTGACTGCCAGCCTGAGTACATACCTCATTCATCTCATTATCTCATTCATCTCATTATCTCTAGCCGCAGCCTATCCCAGCTAACTATAGGCTGGGTACACCCTGTAGTTATCTCATTATCTACAGGGTCGTAGCCTATCCCAGCTAACTACGGGCAGGGCACATCCTGGACAGAGGCGATTCTAGAGTCTGTTGTGGCCCCAAGCAAACATTTCCAGGGGGCCCTTCTGACCAGTGTTCATCACCAATATGTTATAAATAATCTGACACCAACGAAAAATGTATGAAACCAAAGTTTTTTAAATTCCAAATGTGAAAATAGGTTAACGTGAGGTGGGATTGACGTGGGGCCCGTTCAGGAGGTTTCCTACTGAGATGATGTCATTGCAAATCGCCCATTGTTGTTTATTTGATTTAACCTTTCGTTTTAACAGGGAGGTCGGTTGAGAGCAAGCTGTCTTTTTCAATTCTCTCTGTCATTGTTTTTCAAATATATATATTTCTGAGACATTTCGGTACATAAAACAGCCCTCTGGCCCTGACTCTCGGGGGGCCCCTGGGCCAGGGGGCCCCAAGCAATTGCCTTCCTTTCCTGTTCACAAACTGCACACCTGACCTTGGACAAGTTGCCAGGTCATCACAGGGCTGACACATAGACATCCATTCACATCTACGATCAATTTAGAGTCAACAGTTAATCTAACCTGCATGTTGTTGGACTGTGGGGGAAACCAGAGCACCCGGAGGAAACCCACACGGACACAGGGAGAACATGCAAACTCTGCAAAGAAAGGCCCTCGTCGGCCATGGGGCTCGGACCCGGACCTTCTTGCTGTGAGGCGACAGCGCTAACCACTACACCACCGTGCCTCCCAAGTACATACTGTACCTGCACGTCTGTAAATTACCCAACTTCATTACTTAAAGTGCATATCACAGGTAAATTCAGGAGCAAGATCAATGTAATTCTATTTTATAATAAACTTTGGTCAAATATCTGTAACATTGGCAGCACGGTGGTGTAGTGGTAAAAACGAAATGTGGCATTTCCACCACTGAAATTAAAAAATACATTGAATACATTTGAAAAAAAAAATGTGGTCTTTGCATCATTCTTTCATTTCATGTTGCGAACTGTTGAGATGTCGGACAATGATTAGGCCAAATCAGCTCCGTCCGGCAGTGTATGGATAGCGGCTTGACATCTTACCCTAGTCAACCTATCAGAGGTGAACAGTAACAAAGTAGATTTACTTGAGTACCATACTTAAGTACACTTTTTGAGTATGTATACTTGAGTATTTTTTTGGAAACCTATGACTTTAACTTTAGTACATTTGAAAGACAAATATTGTATTTTTTACTCCACTACATTTCTATCAAGGTCCTCGTTACTCGTTACTATGAAGCGGCGTTGAAAGTGGATGTTTTTTTCTTTTCTAAAATGTGATTGTTTATTTGCAGGTGACACTGAGACAGCCGATCAGTAATCACGAGGGTCACGTCACAGCCGTAGACTGGATAAACTCAAGTTCAGTGATTTCTCCACAGCATTATTTGATCACGATCAGTTGATGGCAGAATGGAAGGAGGCGGTTCTTCTGGGGAATGAACGCACCCATGGCCATACCGAGAACCCATCTTTCAGTTTTCTGAAAGGAATAAAGAGTTATTTCATTTTAAATGTTTGCTTTGTTTACCTAAAACGAACCACATCACGGCCTACAAAAACCGAGTAGGCTGATAATATTTAATTGCAATTAGTTGCCAATACGAGTCACGATATAAGGTCACTAAAACCGAAAATGTAACTGAATAACACGTTAATTAAGAAATAAAGCAAGTTTAAAAATGACTTCAGTTCTCCTTTAAGTCTAATTGTTCAAGCATAGCTTTGAAGCGGTTTAAATAAATAAATAAAATCCCACAACTATTGGTCTCCAGCATCTTCCATTGTCTAACCGAGACTCGACTGAGCACACGGAAGACACCATCTTCTACCTGAACAGGTGACCTAAGGCTCTGTCAAAATAAAAGTTCCAAGCTGAGTGCCAGTAAATCAAAAGCAAAAAATATGAATCTCTAAACCAAAGCAAGTTTAAATTAAAGTTTGGCTCCGACAATGAGTGTAGAAAATTAACTTTATTATTCAGAACGTCCTGAGGATTTAATATCACCTGTTTATTCAAATGAACACCGCAAGTTGGCCTTGTGGTTAGCGTGTCTGCCTCTTGACTGGCAGATTGTGAGCTGTACTCGCGATCGAGTCATACCAAAGACCATCATAAAAATGGCACCGACTGCCATCTGGCGAGGCACACTGCAATACAGAGTGGGGAGTTAAACTCTCGTGGGTACCAGAGGACCCGCCCGGCACTGTGACCCTAACTGTATAGGCGAGAGGCCGAGGGCTATAGAAGCGGAGATCGGCGCCGCCCAACGCACCTTAAGGGCCTGGTTAGTGCTGGGACGGGAGACTGCCTGGGAAGACCAGGTCCTGACACGGGAAGGACTCGGACTTTGATTCTAATTAACAGTGTCATTAATAATGATAATACTGAGTGTTATATTTATTTCTCTCATCTGTTGTGTGGGATATTAAACCATCAGCAGCTGAAGCTGAACAGAGAACAGCAGAGTGACCATGAACTTTAATCCAAGAGAGAGAGAGAGACTGAATCTCAGATGGGTCTCTACTAGACTTATAGTGCACTACACAGGGACAATAAACTCGTTTCTCCGGCGTCTACATCGTGCATTTATAGAACACTATAGATTTATATTATTGTCGAATCAAGGAACTAAAAGTCTGAATCACGGTGAAAAACAAACACCATCATGAATTCAAACAAAGATCGGCTAATGTCAAACTTAAAGCGTTCATTTTGAGGAGAATAAACATTCCTGTCTTTTCTAAACCACATTACTGACTGATAATTTATTACCAATTAAATGATTGCTGAATTATAAAACTGACAGTGTAAAATATTTACATCTCGGGTTCATCAGGTTCGACAGATTTAGGGAGTCAAATTTACAGTAAATAGAAAATGTACATCAGAGTGACATGAAGACAGAGAGCCAGATGTGCTGAGCTTTTTCACTGACCATGAAATTAGTAATAATTTATATCTGCTTGTGGCTATATTTATTACTAGTTAGTTTGAGTCTCAGGTGCAGTTTGTGGGATTCGTTACAGTGCTGTAGTAAATTTCACAGTGAGTTCAGACACATCGCAGTCGGATCAAGTCCCGTTTTGTGCTGCAGCTTCTCACATACGTCCATCTGACCCAAAGACTCTGTGACAAATCATCAGTGTGCAGTGAACAGAAACAATCTTCCTCCTCAGGACACTGATGATGAAGCTAAAACCTCTGCTTCAGTCTCACTATTAGAGAACGCGTCTTACTGACGAGCAGGTCATGTGACTCTCAGAGAGATGATCTTACCCCAGTCTCTCCAGTTTACAGTGAGGATTCTCCAGTCCAGCACAGAGACGCTTCACTCCTGAGTCTCCCAGATTATTACCGGTCAGATTCAGGTCTCTCAGGTGTGAGGGGTTTGATCTCAGAGCTGAACTCAGAGCAGCACAGCCTTCATCTGAGACACCACACCGCTCCAACCTGCAGAGACACAATGACACACACTTCATCAACAGATTTAATACTGACTTTAAAGATGATGAGTGTAGTGGTCTAACAAAGTCAAAACACTTTGGATGCTGTTTAGTTGTTCTGCGCTTATCTCAAACACTATGTCTGGCTGTTACTCATAGCCGTGACCTACTTGATATGGCCATCAGGATTGATGATGCCGACTCCTGCGTGTGTGTCAATGTATGCGTCTTTCCCTGGCAGCCTGAGCCAGGGTGGTCGCAGCAATGTGTTTCCCATTGTGAAGAAGGGCTCTCCAGGTGCACCTGTCCTGGGAGGACTTATACCAGTCCACTCCCATACAGAACAGTTTCAGGTCCTCCTTGATGCAATCTTTCCACCTCTTGTATGGCCTGCCCCTCTTGCGCTTACCGGTACTCAATTCACCAAAGAGCAACTGCTTGGGAAGCCTAGTCACAGGCATTCTACAAACATGGCCAAGCCAGCGTAACCTGCTGCCCCGAATAAGGATTTCAGTAGGTTGAGACTTAGCCTTCACGTGCACATCCGCATTTGGCACTCTGTCCCACCAGAGGATCCCCATCAGCTGGCATAGGCGGCGCTGGTTGAAGTTTTCGATCTTGCGGAACTGGCGTACAAGGGTGGCCCACGTTTCACAGCCATAAAGCAAAGTTGGAAGAATAACAGCGTTGTACACGAGGAGATTTGTCTTCAGGGATATTCCTCTGCGATCCCAGATCTTAGGTTTGAGGTAGTAGAAAGTCCGGCTGGCTTTGGCAATCCTCTCCTCTATTTCCTTGTCTAACTGGCAGTCGTTTGGCATAGTGCCACCGAGGTAACAGAACTTAGATGAGATGGTAAGTGTTTTATCCTCTAGCAAGGTAGGGGCAGTTCAGCTGAAGCCTGTTGGTGTAGCACTTCTGTCTTCACCTTGCTGATGGTCAAACCCCATTAACTGCAAGCGCAGTTCAGGCGGTTGATGAGGAGTTGGAGTGATTCATGCTCATGTCTGGCAAAACACGCATCGTCTGCATACAGAAGTTCGCTGACTGTGGTTGTTTTAGCCAGCTTGGAGCGTAGACATCTTGGGTTGAACAGATCTCCATCTATGCAATGCCTGATGTTAACTCCATCATCAGGTGCCAGGGTACATGTGGCATGACGTACAACGAAAGCAAAAAACAGGACAAACAGGAATGGTGCCAGAATACAGCCTTAGCGTAGGCCAGTAGTGACTTGAAACTCATCAGTGAATTCTCCACTGACCGACACCGTGGCTTTTATACCATCGTGGAGGCTCTGTATGATAATGGCTAGTTTAGGAGGTATTCCGATCTTGACAAGGAGTCTCCACATAGGAGGTCTACTGACAGAGTAAAAGGCTTTGACAAGATCGATAAAGACAAGGTGCAGCTCTTGTTGCTCTCTGCATTTCTCCTGGAGTTGTCAGGGCACAAATATCATATCCACTGTTGACCTGCCTGCACTGAAACTGCATTGTGCTTCAGGGAGATAAGCTTCAATTGTAGGCCAGATGCGATTGAGGACTACCTTGGAAAACAGCTTTCCCACGATTGAGAGCAGTGTAATTCCGCAGTAGTTGCCACAGTCAAACTTGTTTTTCTTCTTGTGCAACTTCACTAAAGTGCCATCCTTAAAGTCTTGTGGAAC
>JAODXR010000019.1:34564414-34574432 GCA_028877395.1 Cathorops festae
TCACACACACACACACACACACACACACATATATATATATATATATATAAAACTCGTATATTTGATCTATACATACGATGCTTATGTATTATTCAGGGCGTTGAAAAGTGAGCTGTACACAAGTTCATCTGCCTTCTAATTTCGCTTAGTTCAGGACAGTATAGACTACTTATAAGATAAATTTTTCAGATTCCTTTTCACATGTGCTGTTGTCATGCTTAGTGTGGAAAAGTAGCTTGGCTGAATGCAATAACGGATGTAAGCAGAAGATTTGGCTGCGTGAAGTTCTCCAGGATTGTGACTGAGCCCTTTGAGGCATCAGGAGCAAAGGCATTCAGACAGAAAGGCGAGCTGTCATCACGGTGGAGATTTATAACTTCAGCGCTGATCAAAGTCACACTGCTTTGGAAACTTTTGGTTTAAGCTACTCACTGGGCGTGTGTGTGTGTGTGTGAGCGTGCGCGGCTAAAAGATGGAGACGGTAAGGACGGGTTATGAAAAGGAAGGAGGAGTTGTAGCCGAGGTAAACGCCTCGAATCGGTGAAGAGGTGAAATGAGGAAGAGGGAGAAAGAGAGAAGAGTGACCGTCGATGCCCTGTCCCAATCTAATTACCCGTGAGTAAAGGACAATGCTGCTTCAGCTGCTCTGACTCATTGCCCCATCTCACTGCGTCTGCTTATCTTCACAGACCCTCCTGTACCCCCCCCCCCCCTCCTTTAACCCCTGGAAGAATGATAAACCCGATAAAACGCCACAGACTGGACGCACCCCTTTCTGTGGCACCTGTTAATTAGAGGGACTTTCCTCAATTACGCATTAAACCCACACTGAACACTGGTTTCAAGGTAAAATTGGACCTTGATGACATCATTACACGCCAGACCAAGTCGCACGTGACGTCTGAGCTCTAGCATGCGTGTTGCCAGGAGAAGTGCTCAGCTTTTGGAGCCTTCAGTCATGTAAAAGTGCCCTTGAGATCGTTTATCCCCTCCTCCATGTAGAAGAGACCTAGATGCTGCTGTTGAGGTTATTTATTTATTTATTTATTTATTCTTGAGAGAACCTCCCTCCTCTTTGTTCTAAGCATTATTCATACCTGGCGGATTACAAGCCAGCATTTACCACAAGTCTGCTTCAAAGAGGCCTGCTGTGTGTGAAAAAGAGCTGGATCAGGGTCATTCAGGAGGGTCATTAGCATCATTCTTGCTTTAGTTATAGTGCAACCATTCAACCATTAGTGTTGCATACACTTTATAAAGCATTTATCAAGCTCTACTAAACAGTTAATTACCCTACCAAAAGTTAATGACTTGCATGTTTGGAGAAAGTCCAACAAGAGGCTGAGAAAACTCTTTTTTTTTTGTTAATCAATAAAATTAGTGCCTTAGGTGCAATATCACCATCCATTTTGGTGCCTTGCTGTGCTTTGAGATCTAAACATAATTCACAAATTTTCCACCAGTCCCAAATGACCAGAATGTATCCCCTGATGCCAGTGGTGTTGTTTCTACCCGCCTCTGGCTGCATATATTCTCCTAATGCCATGTGAGTCTGCCTGAACTGCATGATAGCACAGTGAGCCCATGCACCTTATTAAGCAATACACTATTTATTAGTTTTAGGCAGTGACAGTCCAGGGGTGTTGCACATCTGGCCAGTCGCCATGAAAACAAAGGGATGTCGGCATTAAACAGACTGGGGTTTGTTGGAGTCTGTTGGAGCGAAATGTTCACACACAGACACACGAACTATCACACATATGCATAAATGTTCACCGCGCTCAAGCTAAACAACATAGATTCAGCCAAGATACTGTATATGAGCAACACAGCATGCACTCTTCTTCTCTTCCTTCGATCTGGTGACGTCAATCGGGGACAGCAGGTCGGCTCCTGAGTCCAGTTCTTATCTGTCAATCATCTTTTTTTGTTCAGACAACCTGCGACCTCTTACACTTTCAGTGTAAATGCCGCCATTTGTAGAAGAATGAATTCACGACAAATAAAGGTCTTCGGTCCATCAAGGTTCCCGACCTGTAGCTTTTAACCAGGACTATGTGAGATTAGCTTCATTCACATGAGACTTTTTACATCATAATTACTACTTTCTCAAAAATAAATAAATAAATAAATAAATAAGCAAGCAGCTCAGAACTTGACCAGCTGGAACGCAGGCTTGAGAAAACGTTTACAGTGCTCTCTTTGATCCAGAGCAGTTAAATGAATAATTAATAAACACAAAGTGTTAGTACAAGATGTCAGAGACCACAGAGTTACAAAAGGTGCGAAACAGAAGATGAAGGGCGACTCGTTAAAGAAAACAAAATGAAACAAATCTGGGTTGGGGCTGGAGTTACCTGAGAGCAGGCAAGCTCTAGCTCAAGTGTAGTAATAATAATAATAATAATAATAATAATAATAATAATAATAATAATAATAATAATAATAATAATAAAGCATTTATTATTTATTTGGTGCAGTGATAATTTCTGTATGCAAATTGTGCTAAATACACACAATACACTCAAATATCAAATAATTGAGATGCCACTTTGAAGATATGTATTGGCACTCAGCTTTTTTCCGACATGTCGGAAAGACAGTAATATTCTTGCGCTACCCAGCTTATGCAAATTAGTGTATATTCCACGGTAAAAGTCGTATAATAGCTTATTATATATTATGCATGCTGGTTATTTCGCTGACGTGGCTCCAAAGTTTATCTCAGTTCTTATCAAGCTAATTGGCGACGTCGTGTCTTCGTGCCTGCGGTGTTCAGCCTGCGCGTTTCACCGCCAGCGCAAATTAACGAAGCCTCGCTAATGGCCACCAATTGGCTCTTGTTTCGGACAAGCCCATGCGACCTGCCGGCACCAGGCAGGCAGAGGGGGAAAGGGGGCCGACTATTAAGATGCAAAACGACGTTTGATCGCTCGAGATCGCCTGCGAGAAAACAATGTTTGCGCAAGAGGAATGCAGTGACTACTAATTAAAAACAATTAGTTTCCTCGAAACAATGGCGCCCACTTTATAGGCCATGAAGCACTCCTCCTCAAATTAATGCCCGGGGTGTGAGGACTGCTGTTTGTTTGCGTTACAGCTGGACGTGAAGAAAAAAACCAGACAAACCAGCATTTACGGCTGAAGCTCGTCTTAATGACGGCACGATTGCAGCCATGTCTCGCTCTTTTTAATATATGACTTTCTTTATGGCACTAATAATAGGCCTAATATCTCTGCAGTATATTTTCCAGGCTCCTTGAAACTGCACCAAAGATTTGATGTTTAGGCTACTTGAGCCGAGATAATTTTGTTTTGTAAATTTGAATGATACATTTATTATGGTGTTTTTTTTTAAATATATGATATAGATTTGGTATAATGAAATTACTTTTTTTTTTTTGCTTAATAAAGATAATGAAAGACAAGTAGACTATAATAATCTTTCAACCACATAAAAAGCAAAAAAAAAAAAATCATGTACATTTCTTTTTAGCTGGTGTGTAAAAAAGAAAAAAGAAAAAAGGGGGCATTATGAATGCGGAGCATGAAGCTATAAGTAAAGGTAGATCTCAATAAATCGCGCCGGTGACTGATGCTTCTCTCAGCGCTCCATAGGCCACTATGAGCCTATCACAGCCGCCTCGAGCTGCCATTGGCTGGCGGAAGGTCGCCAGCAGCCCGTGACTCCGCCCACACTCGCGTGATATGGAATTTGCTGGCGCCAGGTCCGACAGAGCGCGAGCGCGATTCATTAAAAGAAACATAAGCAGCGCGCGGGACGGAGACACAACACTTCAGAGAGCGCGTTTAACAACCGAATAACACAATAACACAGAACCGCGGCAAACATGTCAAGATGCAGCATGGGGATTAACTTTATTTGCAAACGGACCAACACGAGATAAAAAAGAAAGAGAGAGAGAGAGAGAGAGAGAGAGAGAGAGAAAAAAACAAGAAACACACACACTGAAGGAGGAGGAGTGAAATGCAGTCGTGTGCAGTAAGTAGGCTACCTCTTTGGCCAAAAATATTTTTTTCCTCTTTTATTTTAAAATGAAAAAAGGTTTTAATTGGAATCTGAATTTTTAGGCTGTTCATGTTTGACATTTATAATAATAATAATAATAATAATAATAATAATAATAATAATAATAATAATAATAATAATAATCGGCATGCTTGTTTGCAGGGTCTGAATGATGTGCAAAATTATCTCGACTCATGTGTTCTACCTGTACGTTTTTGTTTTTGCAGGTGCATCAGAGCATCTGAGGATATCATCATCATATAAAAGACAAACATCCAGTGTGCACAAAGTGAAAAGGACGCTTTTACAACCACAACCACCTTCTTTTTGTCTCGCAATAGATTAACCACATATACTTTGCGTTTTGGGAACTATAGATGAACACGGCTTTTAGAAAGCTGCCCTAAATACTGCAGATAAAATATTTACATATAATAAAAAAAAACAGGAAATTTTGATTTCTATTTCCTGACACGTCTGTACGGAGGCTTCAGGTATGGAAGTGGCTGCAGATCAGTCTCGGTGGATGGCGCATCATCACGCGGTGCTCAACGGCCAGCACCCGGACTCACATCATCACGGCCTCACACACAACTACATGGAGCCTATGGCGCCGCTTTTGCCCCCGGATGAAGTAGACGTGTTTCTAAATCACTTGGACTCACAAGGCAATCCGTACTACCCTAACTCAAGGGCAAGAGTGTCCTACAGCCAAGCACATGGTAAGTGTGATCACAAGCGCTCGAGAAATCACATTTATTATTGTGCAGGCCTTTATTATAGTGTGTTTTATTATTATTATTATTATTATAATCCTGTATTTGTTTTTGTTTGGTATATTCTATATATTTTATCTCTCTACAAATACATTTGCCTGTTATAAACGATATATTTTTTTTGTATTACAACACAGTTATCATATCAGTATATTTTCCTGTATTTTTCCCCATGAATATTTTGCATGGGATTGTAGTGGCGTCACTGACTGTTCAACAGGACAGTGTAAACAAACTTAACCATGCTGACATGCTTTTTGGTCTCTCATCAGTTATCAGTTGCAATCCAAAGGAAAAAAAAAAGGTGAAAATCTGTTAGTGCATGAGGTCATTTTATTTGTGTGTTACTCTGCTGTTTGTTTTGGAGAAATGATTATAGCTCGTTGTTAAATTTTGGAGTTGATGATGCTGAATTGCTATCCTGATGAAACGTGGCCTGAAGATTAAAAGAAAAAGGAGGGGGAAAAATGTTCAGAAAATGTGACACAGGGAGGAAAGGGAAGTTCGTGTCATTTCTTCTCTTGGCTGCCGAGAGAGAGAGAGAGAGAGAGAGAGAGAGAGAGAGAGAGAGGCATTTCCCGGATACAAAATCAGAAACGAAAAAAAAAAAAATCACCGATAACAGTCTTTTGTTCACATACCTACTTGTGTGAGGAGCAGAATTCGGCTCATCGGCGCTTTTATGAACAAGGTATTTTTTTTAAATATAATTATTTATTCGCCTGATGTATAATAATAATAATTTCCAAGAGGAAAACGTTCAAGGCGTTGGCTTTCCTTTTGACTGGACTAGGCTAAAACCCTATCTGTGAACATTTCAGTAGTTGTATATCTTATAGCCTGTGCTAGAGGCAGTTTGAAGAAGATGTCGAGTTTGTGTTATACGGGAACCGAATCAACAGGTAGGAACCGGGACAGGATTATACAAATCGACTGCGCGCGCTGTGGCTTTTGTTCCTAATCAATAACGATTTGAAAGTGCGTGTTGATTATGAATTAATGTGGGGAAAAAATCAATTGTGTTTACAGCTCGACTGACTGGGAGTCAGGTCTGCCGGCCGCATCTCCTCCACAGTCCCGGCCTGTCGTGGCTGGACGGGAGCAAGGCGGCTCTTTCAGCGGCGCACCACAACGCCTGGGCGGTCAGTCCGTTCAGCAAAGCCGGGCTTCACGCCACCAGCGCCAGTTACGCTTGCAGCGGCGGCTCGGCCACGGCGCCCGCCTCCGCTACTCTAGCACCGGCGAGCCACGCGAGCCCACACCCGCTCTACAACTTCCCTCCCACGCCTCCGAAAGACGTGTCGCCAGACCCGGGACCGTCGTCTCCATCCTCCTCCTCGGTCACGCGGATGGACGAAAAGGAGTCCGTCAAGTACCAAGTGGGTGACGGGATGAAGATGGAGGGCTGCAGCCCTCTCAGGGGCGGCCTGGCCATGAGCGCACCGCAAACCCCATCCACGCACCACCCGATCCCCACGTACCCGGCCTACTCGCTCCCCACGGCGCACGACTACGGAGCCGGTCTCTTCCACCCAAACCTGCTCAGCGGCTCGTCCTCTAACTTCGCACCCAAATGCAAGAGCAAGGCACGATCCAGCTCGGGTGAGTTGCATCAACTTTTACTGACCATGACATGAAGGCAAATGGACACTTTTTAAACATAATAAGCGTATAATTCAAAATGGGATTTTGTTGTTATTTTGGTCTCGACACCACAGAGTTAGTGTTGGACTAAGGGGGTTTTCTGCCCTGGAGTTGGGATTGTAAAACACATCATATATATTTAAAAAAATGTCAATTTTAATCACGCTCTTTCAAGTTCGAAATGTAGAGTGAAATATGGTGGTGAACTGGTATATTTATAACCCCAACCTTAGGACACACTTGACACGTGTTTCTATGATTTGAGTGTGTGTGTGTTTAATATGTAAAATATTTGACAGGTTGAGATAATATCGAAAGACATGCTCCCCCCCCCCAACGTCTTTCTTGAGAAGGAAAAAACAAACAAACCCAAACTTAAAAAAAAAAAAATCCTTGTTGACAGTGATGGTTCCCATCCAGACGAGTCATTGCTAAAGGAAAAAAAACAATCTGTTACAAGAGACACTTAAAGAGCGGCTTAACAGAGACGACAAAAGACAAATGTTCTGGACTTGGACAAAAATAATTAAAGCACAAATGAGGCATAAAAACATGATAATGTGGGGAAAAATAACATGCGCAAAACCATGCACATTTATCTGTTCAGTCGGATATGAAGACAGTTAATCCAAGGAGAGGTGTTAATAGGGTTTTTAATGTTCCCTGGAATAAATTAAATCTGATTTTATTGTCATGAAATTGAATAAAGCCCTGAATCAGTCCAGATGCACGCATGCGCTTTTCTACCGACTTTAAGTTTTTTTTTTTTTGGTGCTTGATCGAGCTCCATTGCGTTTTTAAATCATGCAGGAGTCACGACGCACTGGCTCCTGCCACATCCTGTGTACCTTTGACTGAACAAATCACGACCTGCACCCCTCCCTCACCACTCCAAAGCCAACAAACCGGGACGAGGCTCACGAGTCTAGCGCCTGTTGCTCAAAAGTGTGAGATTTAACAGCATAAGGTTATATGTTCTAATGTTATAGTGTTATCTGGAAGGGATTGCGGCTTGCATAGATACAATCAGGCTATAGGCAAACTTTTATTATTATTATTATTATTATTATTATTATTATTATTATTATTATTATTATTATTATTATTATTATTATCTACACTGTTGAACTCATACAATATTCACTTGTGTACCATATGGACCCATAACCACTGGTTTCATGAGTAATAAACTTATAATAAACCAGTCACTGCATGCACCCACAAGCGCCCAGCTTTTATACCTTTAGTGTGCATCTCTTCCCTAGATGCATCTAGTGTACCAAAATATAAAAGAACCACTCCAACTCTAAAGAAATGTATAGTGAAAATGTACAATTTAATACTTTTTTTTTGAGAGAGAGAGAGAGAGAGAGAGAGAGAGAGAGAGTACCTCCAAATAACAACATGCAGGGAACACTGCTTAAACACCCTATTGTGTAATTTCATACATGTCGTATTTTTGCACAGATCCAATATCATTCCATGTAAATTGCCATGTTCTTCCCGACTTACTTCCTGTAGTAAAAGCTAAGATGTGTGTTCTGGCACAGAGTGCTGGTAAGGTGATCTGAACAATGTGAGTTGGACAGGGGCCTGTCGTCATTACAAAGCTGCATATGTAATTTCCATCAAACATGGACAATCCTATGAAATCCTTCCTCCTTGGCAAGTTTATCTTAAAGCATGTGAATACATTATTAGCTATAAAAAGAAAGGAGGACCAAAAAAAACAAACATGCTAGTGGTCCCAATAGAGTTCATACTGTATATCGAATCATAATTGTAAAAATTGTACCCACTCGTGCATTTGTTTCTTGTTTACCAGAGCGTGGTGCAAAATCTGAGCTCGATCCTACACCTTTGTAAAACAAAACCATTGTGGAATCGAAGTCATGTCAGGGGTCAGTATAATGAAACGCTGTATTTGGTTATCTTTGAACAACCTCGATTCTGAGATGGCCTGCAGCACAGGGCCCAACCCGCCAACCCTGTGGCCATTTTGTCGTCACACTCCCATCTCCTATAGTTTAGCTCAAACACACCAATACGGCTTCATTTGCATAACAGGAAGGGTGACACTGAAAAATGCAGCACCATGACTGAATTACTAAACATACACTTCAAAAGGAGTAGCATTATTGTCCAGGGTGGACTCCTTTCTCTGGGCTGGGTGGGACAGCTTGTCCTTCACACATTAGAAAGAGAATAATGGAAGCATGATTCCTGGGAGAAACAGCATTAAGAAGAGAGGTGGGATGAATTAAAGCACCAAGTAATCTCCAAGAGGGTTTTTTTTTTTGCGTGAGAATGGATCCGAACAGTAAAGCTGATGAAGCCAAATGAGTACATGGAAACTCCCAACATTTTAGAAGTGCATAATTAGTGAGTGACATCAGTGGTTAGGATTTGAGCCTATAGGCCTTGCACTATACATGTTAATGTTTAGTATATGGCAAAATGAGAGACACAGAGATGTTCAGCAATAAATTATGTAATACTGTTTCTCAATGGGCTCCTTGGGTTTTAGACACTCATTGCTTCTCTGCCATGCGTTCGTGGATTACTTTACACGTAGGTGTCTATGTCCATTCTGATTCCTCCTGATTCACCAAGGCTGAGTGACAGACCTGGGGTCAGCCAAGCATGGATGTGTATTGTTCTCATCATTCTTTGAGAGAGATTTTATATCATGAGGAACAGCTTAATGCGTTGTTGATGGAAACGGTCAGGTTACATATTGGTTAATGAACTTGGACGGCGTACCTGACCAGATTCCTCCTCGATGAGCTGTGCACTCCTGTGTGTCTTCGTTTGGACCCCTTACACATTTTTGCAGCCTCAGATCATTTGAGTTGATAGGTATATCAGTGTGATGTGAACTTCTTAATTATATAAAATTCCCTTTGGTTTCCCTCCATCTGAATTCTGCACAGAGGGCCGTGAGTGTGTGAACTGCGGTGCGACCTCTACCCCTCTCTGGAGGAGAGATGGAACAGGCCACTACCTCTGCAATGCCTGCGGCCTCTATCACAAGATGAACGGTCAGAACCGGCCCCTGATCAAGCCCAAACGCAGACTGGTGAGTAGCACATTTTCAGCATAGTCTCACACAAACATACTTACACATGAGGGCTAAATAGGAGTCTGAAGCAGAGAGAATACACACAATTCCAGGAAAGTTATATTTTCCCTATGATCTTCCTGGAATTGTTTGTCGCTCTCACCCCCCGGTGATCCCCTCCACTGCCTGTTACAATACTGCTACTATTGCCATTGTTGCTGCGATCATTATTGCTGCTAGTTCTGATACTGTTACTGATACCAATGCCCACGATGCCTAACCCAGCTTAATTAACACTTCAGCGCGGGGACAGGAAGACTGCGCAGACTGACCTGTCCATGTTTCCGAAATCTGACTGATCTTTATGAGATATTTCATTCCTGTGACCGCCGATAGCCATATGTTCTTCAAATATATCTGGTTCTTCTAGGTGCCATTAAATATATATGAGATATTGTTTGTATCATGGGTGCAGATCCTGGGGGGGGGGAATGATTCCCTGTGCAG
>JAODXR010000019.1:40435852-40449074 GCA_028877395.1 Cathorops festae
CCAGCTGTTGTGTTTCCAATCTCATCCTCTGGACAATACGCAGAGGAGGTCCAGTCTCTGGCACAGGAAGCGAGCGCAGACCAAGAGACTTGTTTCCACACACAAAATGCAACTGGACAGCAGCAGTTTCATTTTTCAATGCCAGCAAGCCTTGCCACACTATAGGATACCTCTGTTCAAGACAGGTTTTATTTTTTTTTGGGGGGACGGGACACAGAAGATCTTTAATAATCTCAATTTAAGGAGTTTAAATCATTTTCCCCAATCCTAAAATTATATCCCTGTGGCTTACCGTGAGCAGCTGTACCATATTGATTTGCTGGTGTCCAACAGGTTCAACTTGACTTTCATTCTGAGCCTGGTTGTGGTCAGATTCTTGAGCACCCTTTTTGGACAATGAAACAGATGTCGTACAAGTCATTTGGGCATCAAGTGAAGTGCAGAAATAACACATTTAACTTGACTGTTTCAACTTGCCTGTGATGGAGTGATATTGCGAGGAGGTTGGCTGATCCCCAGTGGCGAACTTTCAGGAAACTGCAAGTGCACAGTGCGCAGATTGGTGTACATAGTTGAATACTCAGAAAAGGATGGCACAGTCCCAGAGGAGATCATCTGTACTCGCTTAGGAGAGGCCATGGCAGGCAGTGCACCACGTATTCCTAGCATTCCATCTTTCCCGGGGGGTGGTGTGGCCCTCTTTACTTCAGACTGCTTTAGGGCATCCTTGTCAGACACACCTTTCTGCAAGAGGTGAGGCCGTGGAGAGAGCGAGGCTGTAATGCTGGTTGGGGTTGAGCTGGGAGGGCCAGCCTCTGCTATATGCCCCTGGTGCAGCTCGGCAGCCGGACGCTCCCCCTGTGGGTGGTAAATGATCATCCGCATGTCTCTCGTTTGCATGTTAAACCGGTCCATTGGCAGGCCACTGTGAAGTGCACTGCGGTATTCAGCTGGTAACGACTCTGGTTTGAGTTGAGTCGCCGTTTGCCTTCCAAGTACTTGATGAAACCGTCTTGCTGCCTCCTCCTCACTTGTTTCATGACCCCTTGCACTGGCCGGGTTGACTTTGAGAACCATTTCTCTGTTCCCCACAGCATGAGGAGACGTGGGGCGCTGCTGACCAGGCGCCCAAGATGAAGAGAGGCCTTCAGAGTGAATTCCATAGTTCATCACTGATAGTGGTGGTGTGTTAACCCTTACATCTCCCTGAGAAAGGTGACCCATGGAAATAGCCTGGCCCACGCGGTGAGGTGACATTCTGCCAAGGTTTCCATGTGTACTATGAGGAGGCATGATAACTGACTGCTCGGTGTGGTGCATGTTGGGAACATATTGAGACATGGCAGATAAACCGGTCGCTAAGACCATAGACACGCCTTTAGGAGACGAAGAGCCAATAGGAGAAGACACTTTGGCAAAGGGAGAATGGGCGTGACTGGATTTCCGTGGCGAGCGGGGTTCCTGCTTGGCCTGAACATGTGAAGAGGCTCGATCCGTTGGCGTGCCCGATATGAACCCAACGTGATTGCTACCCGTCGAGGGAAGATGAGGGCTTATGGCAGGACTTATGGTTGACACCCAGGGAGATTTCACATTTTCCACATTAAGAGGTTCACTTCCTTCCCCTTTCTTTGGATGTTTCATCAGCATTGTGTATTCTGAGTGATGGTAACCCATTACTTGTGAGGGGCCTGGTGTCTGCTGTAATCTTTTTACAACCCCGCTTTGCACTGAAGAGTACGGGTCCAATTTGTCCAGTCCAGGTTCATGCTTAGTAGAAACGTTCATTTGTAACTTCAGGGTATGACCATGGTCCGCTGGAGGTACTGAGCCCTTGGACGCATCTCTTTGGGATCCACTGTAAAGTTCCTGTTTGATTTGAGGCATCGTTACCAGCTGCGTAGATTCAATATCCATTGGGCTCGGTGGTGGAATTTGACTGATTTTGGCACTAATCCTTTGTCGTCCCTCATTCTTCTGTCCCGAGTGACTCAGCACCACAACCCCCTCAGAAGTGTTTACCCGGAGCCCAGCAGTGGGGCCTGTACTCAAGGATGTGCTCTCCACGATATAGCGACCTGGATTCCCACCCTCCTCTCCAACGGGAGGACCGTGATAAGTGCTACCTTCCTCCATGCTTGTCTGGTACATCTGTTTTGGTGGCTGCTTTTCCATGAATGGGTTCGCCATCGGAAGACCGGGTTTCTCCTCGGATTCAGGGGGGTTGCAAACTCGACTGATGACTGAGGTGGCAGTAGAGGCAATGACAGAAATCACAGATTTCTCGTTAAAGACTTGCTTCGTCTCCGTGGATGGTAACGATGACGGCTGACGAACTACCGGTTGAGCTGGAACAGAAGTTTGCCTGTTTTCATGCAGCGCACTCTTGACCTCACTCTCCCTTGTATGCATGCTTCCAGAAGTAGCACAGATCGGAATACCTCTCGGTTTTGCAAGAATTTGACGCAGATCACTGGTGTTAGTATCATGAGCAAAGGAATCAGACAGCGATGTTGGGTTCTCTAACGGAGTTGCGGGAGTGGCTGAAGGCGAGACAACCGCCATCTCTTTAGACTGATTCAATCGGTCTGTGGGGGAAACGGAAAGTCTTTGATGTGAAGGTTTGAGACAAATACTTGTGGGAGACAGAGAAGGAGATGTACATTCATAAGGATTAAGCTGAGGCCTGAGCGACGTCGGGCTTTTGCTTGCTGCCGGACTAGATGATTTTGGCAAGTCGGGCTGCTCTTTAAGAGCACTCTCGATCACTTTAGGAACTTCAGGGACAATATTAGGGGTTACATCGCAATCTTGCTTCGATAAGGGGGCAATTACAGCAGCAGCCACGGGTGGAATCTCTGCAACTGCTGGTGCCACTGGGGATACGGACTGCGAGGACTTGACAGAAATATTCTCAGGTTCCACTACCACCTCTTTGATGGCTTCTTTTTTGTTCGCAGCAGCCTTTTGGCCTTTGGCTCTCCTCTGGGTTTTTGGTCTTCCTTTTGCCCCTTTTCTCGGTGTTCCTGTGTTTGAAGCTTCCTCTTGGACAGGGATAGAGTTGCTACCTTCAACAACTTTGGCATCTGGGACCAGAGGTTGAACATTTGGGTCTGGATCTACAGTAGTGCCGATGACCTGGTCTTGCGGCAAGCTGCAAGATATGTCTTCAGAGGTGATGGAATCAATAGCGGCAGCAAGTTCTGTTTCACTAGCAGGATTAGCAGGCTTGTCTTCCTCATGCCCCTCTACAAGTTCAGATAAAGGGGCTTGGGGCTCAGTCGAGTTCTTGAATTGAAGAGCAGCAGGGTCTTCTGTGAGCTTGGCAATGTTCTCCACAGCTTGTTCGAGCTCCATCTGGTGGGTTAACAATGCCTCATGAGGATCTTTGACCTTTGGGAGTGCTGTTACAGACTCTTTATTACCATCCTCCTCCATGACCCCTTTCTCAAATCGAGGATCCAATATTTGCTCTTTTGGCGATGTACCTGGCACCACCTTTTTAGGACCGTCGTCATGGCTCGATTCATCCTCGCCGGTTTGCAGCATCGCCTTCACCTCAGTCACATCAAGCCTGATTCTGAGGTTTTTGAGAACAAGAGATTTATCCTCTGTCATTAGCTTTGAATTACAAGTTATTCGAGTAGTTTTTGTCCTCACGCTTTTGTCCAAAGGTGACTGCTCCTGAACAGACTCGCAGAGTTTATCTTGGCTTCCAGTAATGCTTTCCGTTTGAGGAATTCTGTCTGTCTCTTGTTTTGGTTCTGAATCGCTTTGCGGTTTGTGCTCATCCTTTGGCTCCTCTTTCGGCTCATTTGTCACCGAAGGACCACCATCGTGCTGGACGTTGCCGTCCCGAGAACCCACATCCGTCTCGGCAGGAGTCATGACCTCAGGCATTTTATCAGCTTTTTCTCCCTTTTTTGCCAAACCAGACCCAGCACCTTGATTTACAACTTTGTTCAAGCAGGGAGAATGTTTGCCTTTGCCTCCTTTGGTGACTGTTTCATTGTTTCCACTTTCATTTATCTCAGACTCCTTCGTCTCAGTTAATTTTGACCGCTCGCTCTTCCCTGCTGAAAAATCCTCTCCTTGGCGCCGATTCTTCGGCGGACGCCCCCGCCGCGCAGGTGGCTGTACAGGAAGGCTGTCTGCTTCTGGTTGCTGTTGCCCTGCATCTCTGTCTACACCACGCTTGCGTGCGCCACGTGAGGACTCCACATCCTTGCCAATTTGAGGTGTAGATTCATCTTCTACCGGGGTGGCATAAACAGAACGTACATTTCTCCGCCTTGCTCTCACAGGGGGAATGTTTTGTTCTACGCTTTGTTCAGTCTCGGAGCTATGGATGGGTGACTTGCCAGTTGATCTGGCATCCGAAATTGCTTTCGAGGAGTCCGCTCTTGGAGAAGAGGACCGTTTAAGCTTTTCTCTATCAATGCGTTCACTTTTGCGAGTACTCTGTTTATCTGGTGCGTTTGCTGGGGTCAAAGGGGCTACCGGTGTTGTCGGTGAGGTCTTGCCTTTCTTGTTTCTGGACCTTGGAGGAGGAGAGATCGGTTCCTCCACTGGAGGACTGTCTGCACCTTTGGACTCAGTTTCTTTGGCAGGAGGTTCAACTTCCATTGCTACAGGCTCGGGTTTCTCCAATCTTCCTTCAACTTCATCAACCATCATAGGAGAGGCAGAATTCTGTAATTCAAGCTCAGTTTGAGGCTCAGATTTTGGTTCATAGCTCACCTGAGAGTCAGCGGTCTGGGTCTCGCTATCGGGGCATCGCTCGACATCCCGGTCGTCGGTCAGTTCTGTCTCTTTAACAGGACTCGTTTTAATTTCATTCACTAAAGGTTTTGAGTCCTGGGAATCAGATCTAATTGAATCAGGGGGTTCTTGGGGCAGTGAATTTGTCGAGGAAGAGACTAACGGCTGTTCGGGCTGTTTTTCTTCCTTTACTGAAAAACCGAGTTGTTTCAGGGAAGATGCTTCACCATGACAAACGTCCCGCTGTGGCGATGTTTCCTTAGTTGTTACAACAGGCAATTTCTGAGTTTCTGGAACAGGAAGGGGTTGCATGATTTGCACAGGGCTCGACTGAGGCGTTCGTATAGGGCTGACCGGTTTGTTCTCGGCCGGCTTCGTTTCAGCCAGTTCAACAGCACCACGTTGCTCTTCCTCCTGTGTTTTATCACTGACTTGGCCATCAACGCCTTCCTCTTTCTTGCATTCTTGCTGAGATTGCTCTTTTCCCTTCTGTTGCTGCAGTCTCGTCAACTCTAAAAAGCGATCGTGGAAGAGTACCACCGGTTCAGAATCAGGTTGACCTTCAGTTTGGCCTTGCTGATTCGCTGGAAAGCCCATGCCATGTTCAGGGTCTTCATGCTTTCTTTCGAGATGCTGGAGACGTCTTGAGTCTTGCTCAAAAATAGAACTGTGAAGAAAGCGAGAGGCAAAAAGCTCTCGTCGCTCTTGTTCTTCTGGTTTCGGATCTTCCTTTCGGTCATCTAGTTTATCCTCAGACTCACTTCGTATTTTCTTTTTCTTCATGTACCATGAAGGAGTTGGTCGTGGTGCCGATTCGACCTTTTCCGTATCTTTTCTACTTCTGAAACTGGCAAAATGAGAATCGCTGTCCAGAAAAGACCAGTTGTCTTCCCTCGAAGAGGATAAGGACTTTGCACGCTCTAGCAAAGCTTTAGTGTCTGGTGTAATTGTCTGGTCAAGTGCAAACGAACAAAACTTGTTCCTTTCCAGTGAGCTGGTCAGTTTGGATTCCGATAATCTGTCCCCACGATGCCGTTCAGGGAAGGACATTGAGGTTGAGGGCATGGGAGAGTTTGGTTTGTGTTCTCTATCTTCTTCAGAGTCAGAGCGCACCTCACCAGGCTCTAAATCGGGCCAAATTCTATATTCCAAATATGATCGATTGACGCGCCTTTTATCCGAGCTCCTTGAAAAGTCGGGCAGCAAGTCCTGCTTCAGGCGACTTTCCCAACGTCTCTGCTCATCATGCAGGGACGTACTTAACTTTGACGCTTGTGAGGTATGGACACGTTTAACTGTTAGCTCCATGTCCTGGTGAGAACTGTCTTCCTGTTTTGGTTGTTCTTTCACGGTAATTAGTTGGGGAACATCCGTATATTCTTCCTCTCCATGTTGAGAGGCATTAAACCCGGGTGAGTTTGTGCTCCACTCTGCCTCTTCGCTCTTTGGCCGGAAAATTCGGTATACCCGTTCTCTTTTGGTACCAACCTCCATGTCCAAGTGATCTTGTTTCTTGCTTTTACTCGATGGAGAATTATCGGTGACGTCCTGCGGTGGCTTGCCTACCTCATGCACTAAGCTACGGTGTTCAAAATCTTCGGTGTCGACACACTGAGGAGTATCTGGTTTTCCTGGTTTGTCAGGCTCTTGGAGCTGCTGGCGAAGTCTTCGGTTCTGTTCCATTTGCTTTCGATAACTCTGAGAAAGATCTATATCCACATACTCTTCTCTGCCTTTATTGTCCTTTTCTGGGGTTCCGTCATTGGAGAAACGCCTTGACACACTTGGCCCAGACTGAGATTTTGAGTCTAAAGACTCTACGTTAGTCTCAGAATGTTCCGCTTGTCGCCCAGATGAGTTTTGGGAATCGGCTCGGTGATCTGATTCGTCTTTCAAATGAGACATCCGTTCTGATTTGGACTTGGAATGCTCTCTCTTCTGTGCCTCTTTTTCGAATGTTTTCACATCACTTTCTCCTTCCTTCGGATAAGATGGCCCAAAATCTGCAGGTTGATTTGCCCCTGTGCTCTGTTCGTCTTCAAGGCGACCTCTCTTCTGTTTTATGGCTTTGCCAGTGGGATCGCCAAAACGCCTTTTTCGTGCCGCGAGCCTGTCGGAATCCAAAAGGGAATCTTTCCCTTCATTTCCAAGTTCTGATTTGAGGTGTTTCTTTGTTCTTCCTTTGCTATCCCGATCGACTGAATCAATTTTTGCACCGTCAAGCCTTTCTTTCTGCGACTCCAGACGAGACATCAGCTCAGAAGGAGAGGGTTCACTCTCAACTTTGTGCCTCTGCCTCTCTGAGCTTTCCACATCTGAACCTTTCATTTTTCCAGAATTCGAATCCAGGCTAGGCTCTCTGTCCGCTTCAGAATAAGGTACGCTAGGAGACTGCACTTTCCCCCTTCTCGATTTTGTTTTCTCGCCCTTCTCTCTGTCTGCTTTTTCCTTGCGCCTGCCGCGCTTGCTCTTTTCAGTCACACTTACGCGGTCAGCCTCGGCCTGCTCCATTTCTCTGTTCAGACTCTCAGTTTTATAATCCACTGGAGACTTTTCAGACTTTTCAAACTGAGGAGTCGGTGATAAAGAGCTACAGCTTCCACTTCTCTCAGATGAGTGCCTGTACACACGTCGCTCTGCTTCCCTTGAGACGCGGTCAGTGGGTGAAGGAGAGGCAGAAGGGGTTACGGGACGCCGCGGATGGGACGGGCTCCATCTGCTGCGGTCGGCCTCAAAACGTTCCCGTTCTCGTTCGCGTTCCCGCTGGATGTAGCTATACTTTCGGATATCCTGCTCAAAGGGGTCTCTGTAATCCCTGTATTCACGTGGATCTTCATGATAGCGTGGATCATAGTGGTCACCTTGGTAATGGTCTAGTTCTGGATAACGCTCACGGCTGCGAGCGGGGTAGTCTCGCCGTGGATCGTCGGCATAAATTCCCGGTGCCCGAACATTCTCGTAGTATGCCCTCTCTGCTGAGAATTCATGATAGGAAGGTCTTCGGTCGTCCCTGACAATGAGAAATGGGTTAAGGTTAATAAACGACTACATCTGACATGTCGGTAAAAAAAAAAAAAGAGCTCCGTCTTATTCTTACGAGAGGCATCTTTTGTAAATGGTTACCTTCTGTCGGAGGGAATTTCATAGAAGTCACGCATATCCTGCCCTGATGCCTGCATAGAGCGATAGAATGCAACTTGGCTCTCCTGACTGGCGAAATCAACCTATAGAGAGCAAGCATATACCTGAAGCGAGAGGTACAACTAGAAATACATTTTCATGCTTGAAACTCATTCAGGGCAACAAGGAAATGAGCGCAGGTCGCTACCTTTATTTTGTTGCCACCAATCTTCCATCCTTTGGTCTCTCTTACAGCAGCTTGTGCAAAATCTGTGTTGTTGTATAGAATCAGGGCCATCCCTTTCAATCTGTCAAACACGACCTACCAAAAGCAAATAATTAAGCAGGGTTCAACACAAAATGAAAAACACAATCAGAACGAGATGCATTGGTCATGTAAAATACCTTCACCACATGTCCATAGCGACAGAAGTGCCGTGTAAGGTACTGCTCTGTGATGTTAGAGGACAGACCATCTAACCATACGCAGGTCGTAGGCATACTCTTCCCAAAACCAAGCTGCAAAAGGAAGATGGACAGCAAAGTTGCGTGAAAGTGAATACATGTGATTGAAGACTTCAGTTTACTAGAGAAGCTGGACAAATACTTTGAGTCGGTTGGCGCCCAGGTATTCTCCATCCATTTTCTTAATCGCTTTACACACGCTGGCGATGTCAGAGTATTGCACAAAGGCATACTGAGGAACACCGTTAACCCTCTTAATATCGATATCCTAAAAAGACCAAAGCAAAAACAGGGGAGTGAGACAAGAGCACTGGCCTCCTACTATTACTAATGAGAGATCGGGGGAGGGCAGGTTTTCACAGGGCATCAGTAAATATCTGAGTCAACCACTTACCACAATCTCTCCAAAGCGCTGAAAAACATCAAGCAACTGCTGGTAATTCGTCGTTTTCTCCAAATTTCCAATAAACAAGGTTCTGGTCGCCTTCGGGTGAAACTCGTCAATCCGTCCGTCCAATGGCCGAAACTCATTCTCGCTTTCCGTCTCTGTTGGAGTCGGCAAACCGGTAAGGAAAGAATAAGCTGAAAAACTCAAAATCCCACAACTGCAACACTCACCAGGGCCATTCCAAGCAGTCACTTCTATCAGCATCCCAAAGAAGAGCTTTCCTTTGGACACGCTGAGCGCTTTCTCCTGGTCTTCTTGCTGTCTGAAGAACACCAAGCCGTATCGCTCCTCCGAGGCGCCGTGGATCTGCACCGAGGTCACCTTCCCATACTTCTTAAACTCGTGGAAAAGTCCATCCTTTAGACTTGTGTCTGGAGAAGAAAACGTCATGTGACTGACTTTGTACTACTGCAAAAGAAGCCACCCTAACAAACACAGTTTCAATACTAACCTGTGGATCGTACAGGGAGGTTCTGAACCCTGATACCAAAACTCCTACGTGGTTCATCACAGTCCAGAGATAGTGGAGGAGGAGCTGGAGGCGGGTGAGTGGCTGCAGACTGAACCGAGCGTGCTCGGGAGCCCTCACTGGAACTGCTGTTGGAGTCACTGCTGTCAGAAGACATAAAACAAAAACACCTCCTTGGAACAAAAAGGTACATCAAAACCAAATTCACATTAACGAACAAAAGCAAGTCGCTAGCCTACAAACAGATCATCCCAGAACAGCCTCTGACCAAGTATACTTATCCAGCATAGTCCAAAATCTCCAAGGAAACAAGCAATAGTTCTTCTGCACAGCAACGAACTGAAATTCTCACCAAAACTTTTCTTTTACCATTGCCGAGGATAAACAGTGATCTGAATGTCCGACCATGGACTCAACGTTTTATAGGGTGCCTTTATTCTCAAAAATACCATTTTCTACAACATTACAACACTAACCGGAAATGCAAACCTTTACAATAATTTTTTTTTTAAAAAGGAGTACACCATTTTGAAACAAACATCTCAAATTACTGCCTTTTGTTGAATACAAAGAAACAATTTAGTATTCTATGACCAACGTGTGAATAGGGAGGTACCGTTTCAAAAGTATCAGATATTCAAAACACCACTGTTAAATTGATTACTTAACCCAAACGGACAGATTGCAACACTCAAGATGAGCAACACCCAGTCTTGGATCCAATTACAATAATGGAAGCAGTTCATCAAAATCTACCTACCTGCCACTTCCAGTACTGCTGGTGCTGCTGACTGAATCTGAGCTGGACGATCGGCTTCGGGAACGGGAACGTGGCCCTCTGCCTGGAGAAACAGGAGCTCGTTTTGGGGAATGGGAGGCTTTGGGGGTCTGTCCCGTGGTTCTTTGGGGAGAAGGGTGCCGCGATTGCGAGGAATGAGAAGATCGACTTCGGCGATGATGGTAAGTCCGATCGACACGCCGTCCCCGGTCATCGCGGTAAGGATCCCGGCGTGTGGAACCAGACAAAGTGAAGGGATCACGAATTCGAGACTCAAAGTGAGATTCTGGGGTCTCAAAACCCGCACTAATTGCACTAACTGCAGGGCTGGCCCCAACTCCAGAAGCAAAAATGGCACGGTCGCGGTAATAGTCCGTGTTGTAGTGCCGCGGCCTATCGAAAGTACCACTGCGTTCATGGTGTCCATACGGATTGTGCTCATATGCTCGATCCCGACTGTCCGAACTGCTGTGAGAGGGACAGAAAGAGATGGGAAAGGAAAGAAAAGATTCAAAATTCCTAACAATTTATAAAATTCCTGCAAAACATCCTCAGTGATGACTGGGTCAAACTTCAACTAAGAGCCAAATCATGTTCATAACTACCCAAATCAATTTCAACACACACAGAGCATGTTTTGTGTGTGCATATCCTGCACAATTGCACAAAGACCTGACCTGATCATGCAAGTCATCATTCAGAAGAAACTCATGAAAAATAATCCTTCAGTCTGAACTAACTACTTTACTTGATAGTATACAATAATGACAAATATGTTTCTTCGGTCATAAAGTTGAGACCAAGTGCACGGACACCCTAGCCCTATTGGATGATCAGCGGAGATGTTCAGCATCTGAAATTTGCCTTTTTATATTTCACACCAAATCCGTTAACCTAACGTAGCTAACACATAACAGAATAGTACCACCTCTGGATTAACATGGTGCGTGAAAATACTTCCACAGTGGCATCTTGTTGGTTGGAGACGCTCAGACAGGATGTATTTTCTAACTCTAAAGAGCCAACTAAGTGGTATGGACTAAAGTCTGAAGGCAGGGATGTACAGTCGAAGTGATTCGGATGTTAGTATAAACCACATTCAGCTTGAAACGTTATGTATATATAATTTATAACTTATTATGAAACTAAAATAAACATTTAAAAATGTTTTCTTTCAAGACACGCAGATTGTATGAGAAGTTATGCCTTAGCTGCATAAGTTTCTCCATAGGAAGATTCTCAAAAGAAACAGCTTTAATGAAAATCTTTTCTTTTGTAAATAACTGCGACTCTCAATAAACCAACAAAACCAACATTTAACAACCAATAATAATGATGGTAAGTACACTAACAAGCTTACTGAGAGACTGCTTACAAATCTCATCTTCATTAGACAGGTCATGTGTGCAGTCTGAACTTGTTTGTTTGTTTGTAACTCATGTACTAGTGTCTAAAGGTACTTTACACCACAAATATCAGATTATTTACTTCAACTTAATTTATAATGAGAAAGGTACTTGAATTGGCGTAGAAAATCAATCACATCCTTAAAAAAATTTATTTAAAAAAACAAAAAGGTACCTTTAACTGCAATTTTATATTCAAGTTGGGGCACTGTAAAAATCAGAATGGAATTAGGTTTTTTTTTTTAATATATGCTCATTTTAAATTTGATGCCAGCAACACATTTTAAAAAAAGCTGAGAGAGGGGTATGTTTTCCAACGTATTGCACCCCCTCCTCTTTTAACACACTATAAATGTTTGGGAAATGAGAACAATTGCTGTAGTTTTGAAAGTGAAATGTTATCTTATTCTTGCCTCTTATAGGATTTCAGCTACTCAACAATTAGGGGTCTCCTTTGTCAAATTTTGTGCTTCAAAATGCACCATGTTTTCAATGGGAGTCAGGACTGGACTGCAGGCAAGCCAGTTTAGCACCCAGAGTCTCTTCTTACAGAGGCATGGTTTGGTATTGTCTTACTGAAATAAGCAAGGACTTCCCTGAAAAAATATGCTATGTGGATGACGGGATGTTGCTCCAAAACCTCATTCGGCAGTAATGGAGCCTTCCCAGATGTGAACTAATGCCCCCTCATACCATCAGAGATGCTGGCTTTTGGACTGTGCCCCGATAAGCCGGATGGTCCCTCTCCTCTTTAGCCTGGAGGATGCAGCATCAATTTCCAAAAAAGAACTTCAAATTTCAATTCGTCAGACCTCGGAACAGTCTTCTGCTTCACCTCAGTCCATTGTAAAAGAGATCAGGCCCGAAGAAGGTGGTGGTGTTTCAGGATATTGTTTACATCTGGTTTTAACTTGCATTTGTAGATGCAGTAACAAACTTTTCACAGACGATGGTTTTCTGAAGTGTTCCTGAACCTTAACAGTGATTTCCAACACACACACTTAATCTTTCATTTTCTTTCACAACTTTATTCATCACACACTTGTGAAATTTCCTCTCTGCATTTAACCCATGCAGTGTCTCCTGAAGATCACAGGCATCCAATGCTGGTTTTTGTCCTTGTTCCTTGCAGACAGAGATTTCTCCAGATTCTCTGAATCTTTGAATATATACTGTAGATGATGCAATATCCACATTCTTTACA
Source organism: Cathorops festae (assembly GCA_028877395.1). NCBI lineage: Eukaryota > Metazoa > Chordata > Actinopteri > Siluriformes > Ariidae > Cathorops > Cathorops festae. Next base: position 40,448,504 of record JAODXR010000019.1, read on the forward strand.
ATTTTACATCAAGGAACTTTATTTTTAAATTGCTGCACTGTTTGCCCACGCAGTCTTTCACAGAGCCGTGAACCCCTACCCATCTTTACTTCTGAGAGACTCCGCCTCTCTGGGATGCTCTTTTTATACTCAGTCATCAACCTAATTAGTTTATTTGTTTTGAAAAACATTACACAAGCTCAGTCTTTTGTTACCCTTGTCCTACTTTTTTTGTGACATGCTGCTGACAGAAAATTCAAAACGAGCACATTTTCCAAAAACAAATCTCAGTTTCAACATACAACATCGTCTGGACTGTTTTCAATGAAACATAGCAATTGCACGATTTGCAAATCATAGCACTATTTACATTTGACACAGCGTCCCAACTTTTCTGAACACGGGTTTATGCAGTTGGATCCATAAGTATTTGTACAGTGAAAGTTCTGAATTTTGCCTCTGTACACCATAATCTACTTGAAATTAAATCAAGATGTGACTCAAGCAGAGACTTTCAACTTCACAAAAATATTACATGAACCGTTTCATAATTACAGCCATTTTTTTTTTTTCAAAATTCCCTCCATTTTCA
>JAODXR010000019.1:40776210-40786952 GCA_028877395.1 Cathorops festae
CACCTTCAAGCTCGTGCAGAGTTTACAGATGATCACATGGACAAAGAAAAAGCCTTCTGGAGGAAAGTTTGATGGTCAGATGAGACAGAGATTAAAGTGTTTGGTCACAATGACCAGAGATGCAGAGGAACGGTGCACCAGGTGTTCAGCATGGTGGTGGCAGCATCAGGCTCTGGGGCTGCATTCAAGTGGATGGAAGAATAAAGGAGGAGGATGACCTCAGAATTTTTCAGCAGAACCTCAAACCATCAGAAACTTGGACACAGTTGTGTGTTCCAACAGAACAAAAGACCCCAAACACACATCAGAGCTGGTTGTGGATAAAATGGCAGAACATGAAGCTTAAAACAAGTCCTGACCTCAACACTATCGAAAATATGTGGACTGTGATTAAAAGTCAGGTCTGTTCCAGGAAAAACACACATTTACTTGAAGTCCACCAATTCTGTCAAGAAGGGAGGACAAATATCCAACCAGAATTCTGACGGAAGCTTGTTGATTGTGTCTGGTGAAGGAGAAACTCACTCGAGGGCATTTAACCAAGTATTAGGTGGCTGCATGTATGATTATGACCCTGTGCTGATTTCATAAAACCCAAAAATGGGTTAAAACCATTTTTTTTTTTCATATTAAAGATGACTTGTATAGTCATTCTGTCACAGAAAAAAAAAACATTCAGACAAATCACCGAAAGCCCAAAATTGTCATGACATTGATGTTCCTGTGTGTAAATGTCTGACTGCAGCCGTCTACGTAAATCAGAGTTGGGTTAATTATAGAGCAGGGTGAAGAAAACTGACAGATACCAAAAACCTCAGATGGATTTAAGCAGATAAAGAACTGACATTAACTACAACGAATATCAAAAGCACAATATACCTTTATTATTAATTATTAATCTCAATGTGATATCATGTAAAAATCTTATGGTATTTAAAAAAGTGATACAGGACTAACACTACATCAAATGGAACCCCAAAAACCAATAACAGCCATTAAACAGAGCCTCACCGAATAAGTGTTGGGACACAATAAAGAGGGAGTCTAAAAAGCACAATGTCCAATAAAAGTCCTGATGTGTGCACTACACTAAACATTTTATACACTACAGACCATAAATACTTTTATTTTTCTAGCACATTTCTCTCCCTGAAGATCTGAAAGCACAGAATAGACCTTAAAGTAGGCTCTTTATTATGCTTTTGAGGTTCTCTTCATGGATTTGAGGGAACGTTGCAGCTGCGGTCATTTTGTTTAATTGGCAGTTTGTTTTAATGCCACATTTTTACATTCCTGTCTTACAGAATGGCATCGTGCATCGCGACCTGAAACTGGAAAACATCCTGCTGGACGCAAACGGAGATGTGAAGGTGAGAGACACCACGCCGAACCAGCGAGTGAACACATACCAATAAAGCTCACACCCTTTGTGCGTATATGCAGTGAGATATTCTGCATTTGTGAAACACACACACCCTTTAGTATCGCCCACACTGTAGATTTTGTTCATCACACCTGTGTTGGAAAGGCACTGTGTTGATCTGTAGTCTGTTTTCATTGGTCAGCATTTTAACTATAAATAATGGCTGCGTCTCATTTAGGATTCAGTTTCAGCAGACGTCAACGCTTTATTGACACACTTTGCACATGTTTACGCCTGCTATTGCTCACCAGCCTCACAGCTTCAATCCAAACACAACATGGCTTTGTGTTCATGTGCAGAAAAGTGGCATCAAGTTAGGAAGTTCCATACACTGCCTACCAGTTACCGTGGCAAACTACAATGGGGCACACAAACAAATCTGACGCGATGTTAATAACATGGCTGTATTTTCAGATTGCTGATTTCGGTCTGTCGAACCTGTACCGGAGAGACGAGTATCTGCAGACGTTTTGTGGCAGCCCGCTGTATGCCTCTCCTGAGATTGTTAATGGACGGCCGTATAAAGGGCCAGAGGTGGACAGCTGGTCTCTGGGCGTCCTTCTGTACACGTTGGTGCACGAAGCCATGCCGTTTGACGGCCACGACTACAAGACGCTGGTGCGACAAATCAGCACTGGAGACTACCACAAACCCACCAAGCCATCAGGTATTTATTCTCTTTTCAGTTCTTTTAAACAGGACTCCCATTTTGGGCAAACCCCCGTCAGATAACGTAATTTGTGTAATGTGCACATCCCTTATTTCCTCATGGGGTATCTTCCTTGGAAAAGCCACCATTTAGGATTTGGACCGATACCGAAGCAAAATTCAGTAAAACGCCAAAAAGCCACAGGTCAAATTGGAGGCAACTGAGGAAGACGACTATACATATGTTTAAAGAGATGTCCTCTATGCTATATTAGCTTTTTAATATATCACAGTAGCGTAATACACTAATACTATATCAGATAGTATTCTGTATGCCTACAATATTGATAATGTAATTCTGCTATGATAATACTATAAACTTTGTGCTGTAAATTATTCTTACAGCATGATTTTAAATAGCCATGATAAAGAATTTACTCCCAGTCTCCTCCCTCTCCATACAGATGCATGCGGTTTGATTCGCTGGATGCTGATGGTAAACCCTGATCGCAGGGCATCTCTAGAGGAAATTGCAGGCCATTGGTGGCTTAACTGGGGCTACGAGCGTCCTCTCCTCGCTGAGAATGAAACAATGGAAACAACCACCACCACCACATCACAATTGAGCAACTCTGCCCGAATCACTGATTGGCTTCGAAGAACGTCGCGACCTCTGCTGCACAGCGGCTCAAAAATGCGGTGTCTTCTACGTCCAGGAGGTGGAGTCACGGGAGATGCGCCCATCACTCGTCAGCGCTCGATTCGCAGGTCACGCAAAGAAAACAATGTCTCTCAGAGCATGCAAGAGAACACTGCACCCAGGCCGTTTAAAGGCATCCTGAAAAAACGTGGCAGCTTGAAACAGAAGCCGTGTGGTGAACCGCAGGTTCCTTTGGAGGAAAAAATAACTAATGCGATAGTGGCGCCACCTGTAGCTCAATCTCCACCTCCTCCCCCAGCCCCGCCGCCTCGCAAGGGTATCCTGAAGAAGCCAGTAGAGAGGGAGAGGGAATCGGGTTATTTCTCCTCATCCACTGAAAGCAGCGATTCCACTCAAACACCACAACTTGAGCCGTGTACTACAATGCCACCACGATGTAAAGGAATCCTTAAACGTAATGGAAAATTTGCCTCCGGTGTTTGGCAAGAATTTAGGGAATTCGGCTCGCTCGACCAGCTAGCGGCCTCCCTTCCACCAGGAGGCGTCAGATCTCGTCCCAGTACAGCAATCAGTGAGGACAGCATCCTTTCATCAGAATCCTTTGATCGGTTAGACTTGCCTGATCGTTGTGAACCTGCAATGAAGGTGGATCGTCCGGCGCGGGGCGCCCCCATGCGTGGCTGCGTTTCGGCTGACAATTTACTCGACCTGAAGGAAAGCGGGCAGGAATTATGGGATACTGACAAGATGAGAGAAAGCTCGTTCTCCATCACAGATCGCGAAAACGTGACCGAGGTCTACAAGTCTGCCTGTCATGGCACCCATGGTAGCTGAAACTCTCAATACAAACAACAAAACTTCTTCAAATCTGTCAAGTCCAACACAGGACGTTCTGATTCTGCGTGGGAATGGAATCAATGTGGAGACAGTAGTCCTGGTGCAGAGAAGGACGACTAGCCTGAGTTAGATAAGCTTCCACGTTCAGACTCTCGGAGACGGTCTCCATCACATGACCCTTTAATGGTGGTGGAAGTAGAGCTAGCTGAAACTAGATACTTTACATTTAGGATGTGGTTGTCAGGTCCGCATAAGTCCATTACAGTTTTGCTTGAGATACTGTACAAAGGACATTTATTAGTGGAGCTAAAATGGGGTAGAAAAGGGAAGTGTTTGTCAGTAGAGAGAGGCAAAATGGGCCAGTAAGCTGCTGTTCGAGAGGCGATTCTCCTTTTACGCAACATTTCTTTGATGCATTTTTGACTGGAGGCTGCAGCCTCTCTGTCAGACTGGGACCTTGTTTTGTGAGACCTAAGCTCAAGCATGAACCAAAGATGCTGAAAGTACACTTTTAAAAACACCTTTAAGGGGCAATAATCAGACTGCAAAGAACTGAGGAACAGAAAAAAAACTGAAAAGAAAGCTTTTGGTTTATGATCTGCAATCTGAAATGTCTGCAGCTCAGAGTCCATTAGTGATAAGATGTTTTTTAATACAACAAAGTTTGTTAACCTTGTTAAAGATTAACCTTTAAGACAGACGGTTATCAGTCCTGCTCTTGGCTGACACACCAGATCAGACACGGCTATTTATTGCTTTAGGAATTTACCTTTGTGATAAGGATTAGTAGCGGTAAATAGACTGTAAAAAGTTTGTAAAAACAGTTTTGTAAGTGGCACTCGCTCACTGAGGCCTCTAAGTGAAAACACATTGTATTGTTTTTTGTTTTGTTCCTCCCTTCTCATTGTTGGACAAAAGCAAGTTTTTCAAAACCGATGAGATCCATTTTGTTGCGTCTGTCTGCTGTCAAGAATTTTCTTGACATTTAATTTTTTTTTTTATCATTTTATTTCCATGACACTTCAGAATGCCGTATTGGTCTTAAGCTTCTACAGTTTAACTGTCATTTCACGGGGAAAACTGCAGTAACGATGTTACAGTGCAGAACTGCTCGTCTTAAACTGGAACGTGGCCAACACCTTGAAAAAATGTGGTGTGTATTTTTGACATGGATGTTCTGATCAGAGACGATCTGTCCATGCGTGAAACAAACCCTGTAACGTTGTCGGGTCAACGTTTAAACTGTGCCTGACCTTTTGTAGCGTATGGCTGAAACCGGTACTGGATCAGTGGGTCAATAAAACCTCAAACACAACTATTATTCATTCTCATCCTTTCATTTCATATCTAAGGCATGGGCTTCGGTTAGTTTTATGGCTCGAGTAATAAAGTCTGACTATTGAAGGTTTTTGAGAAACCCAAGATCAAAGCTGCCGTTTCACATGATCTACTTAAGTCTCTGAAAAACTAGACATGTACCAATAATCAGTTATGTAATATACTGAGACATTCACTAACAGATCCACCGGAGAGGAGATGGACGATAACAGCATTCTGTTTCTGCTGATTCTTATTTTGAACAAATTAAAATATTTTAAACTGTTATGCTGATATAAAACATGACTCTGAGAGAAACGAGAGCAATATTTCACTTCTCTTGTAATGTGAAGCTGAACAAAATAAGATGAACTAATCCCAAATAAATGTATTTTTTTTTTTTTAAAGAACAGGGGTGTATTTAATAATTTCTCAAACTCTGGTTTCACTCTCACACTGAGGGACCTCTTGAAGGCATCATTGGTCCAGTGTGCAAAGGTCAAATGGGAAATACAAACACTGCAAAAACAAATAAAATGTGAAAGAACTGCGCTGCGTGTGCGGTTTCACACGGACGACAAACAGCTTAACGTTTAAAACAAACACGTTCTATCAAGAGGTGCAGCTTAGTGAACTAAAAGCTTTATGAAGTCTCAAACCGAAACGCAGCGGTTCAGTTCATCGTGCTTGTGTGCCGATTGTTTTCCTTCTCAGAATAAATCAATGGCGATATATATTTTTGGAGAATTCAGTGCAGGTCCAGCTTACACGTGCAATTCCCAATGACTGACCCTTCTAAAGTTGGAATATTTAGTACGTTTCAATCCTAAGATCTTCGATTCAGTTTGTAGTATATTATTAGAAATTAATTTATTATAACTTAAAAGATGAGCTCAGGGAATTTTTAAAAATATTTTTATAGAACTGAAAATACGAACAGGTAACATGAAACAAAAGCTACAATTTAGTCAACATGACTACTGTGTGTATTAATTTAACATGTGTGCCTAAATTAAAATAGTAATACGAATGAACAGGAGGCTAATGAGACATCTGGGCCTATTCCGTACGACTCAGAGGTGACAGTTTGACTTCCTGGATCTTAACAGGTGTGTTGCTGACCTCAGGAAGAGCTGAACCAGACCTGCACAGGGGTGTGGTTGGGGGCAGAGTGAGCTTCAGGGTCTCCTCCAAGGCGCCATAACAATTACAGAGAGACACCTAAGAGAAACAGGAAGTGGGAAGGGGGGGAAGAAAAATAATCTACACCTTGTCTGACATGGGAACTTATTCACACCTCACACTATGGAGTGTGAAATGACCCCAAAGTGATTTGCACCTGTCAGACATCACAACATTCCTTTACTGATATTTACAGTCATGTCTATAACAACCACAGCAAACACGGCTCTTCCCTGTTGCTGCCTCTGAACAGGCAGCATGTCCGTGTTGACAGATGGTTAGACTGGGCCACTCCGCCCAACCTGTTTGCATATTGTGTGGGAAAACACAAACGAGAGCGCAGTGCAAACAACACAGACGATGAGAAGACACGCAACAGGTCAGGCTCGGAGTCCTTATTATCCACGTCGTGTTGGATTAAAGATACAACTAGAGCCTTGTTCATTGGATTTGGACTCCATGTGGTAACACGTTTCAGTCACCAAAATTAAAGTCTCACCAGGTCAGTGTCTAAGACGTTAGCCATGAACTGCAGGAGCGTGTCGCAGGACAGTGCGCCGTCCAGCAGGTTCAGACGCTGAACTGCAGCAGCCACAGAGCTACAGGCGATAATGGAGGGCTGATATGTTGAAAATGTGAACTCTGTAAAACACACACAGAGAAATTACTACAGCAGTAAACCTGCAGTTATGTGTAAAACAGAAGCAGACACACAGCTAAGGGTGATTCTGTAATGAAGATACACTGATAACATACAGGTACAGTTCAAACAGCTGTTGGTACCACTCGTCCCGAAGCAATGCAATGAACGAAATAAATGATCAGTTATACGCTGTCGGGAAGACAGATTTCTGTCTCAATCACGATCACCACTTTATTCGCAGTGCGGCAGCTTGCGTGCCCAAACAACCACTAGAGCTACTGTATGTCTGCTGGGCTCCAGTGTCTTGTACTCCTGGTAGGGCCACCCATGCTGAACAGGTCAAAGTGCTGCTAACTAGTTAATTCTATGTCATATCTGGTCTCACACGGTCGGCGCTCGGTAGCATTCCGTTAAATACAATCAGGTAGGAATACACAAACTTTGTAATTTTCTGTTATGGAAAACTAGTTGGGAATGACAATTTGTTCTCTATTCTGTGTTGTTTTTACCTCAAACATGAACAGATTTCATAGGTGAAAGGGGCTTAGCATAGCCAATCCACCAACCAGCAGATGAGAGGAAACAGAATAACCCCGAGGAAACAGACATGGACAGTAACCCAAACTCAGGATCGAACCAGCAACCCTGGAGCTGTGATTCAGATAATATATTTGATTTGGATAATTTTAGTTGACTTTTGATATTCTATTCTAAAACTTTCATGACTGTTTTCACTACATTACCTTTGTAGCTTTAGTGCAAAATAAAACTTGACTTTGCGTCAGCCTGTGATTGCAAACATGCTCTAATTATTTTCTGTATCCTATTTTTCTCCATCAGCCTTAATATTCATTTTTTAAATTTGAAATATTGTGAATAGCTGTAACAAACCTCCAATAAAAGCATGAAAACTTAGCACATTTTGTACAGCAAAAGTGTCTTAGTGTGACTGATTATCTTTGGGGTAAAAGGAGATTGTGTTTGTTTTATGTTAGACCAACCTGTTCCTTTAAATCTGCCATCAATTACATCATTTCAGAGGCTGCAGCTGTTACACACTCATCAACACGCATTTGTTTTTTAATTAAAGCTGCTCTGACCAGAATCTACTGCTAAATAATCCACAATAGAATTCGGTCGTGACGTATAAAACCGAGGAACCTGTTTATTAATGTAAGTTCTGCTCAAAAGAGCACAATAGAAACGCACACACACCTCCACTGTGACCCCACTGACCCTCTGTCTATGCCGCAGGCCAGGGAGGGATACACACACTCCAGCAGACAGGTGTCTCTCAGACAGACGTGGCCCTATCTATTCATACAGCTATTGTTCTCTGCCAGGAAGTGACGAGCCCAAAAGAATGGCTTGCAAAAGCCATTAATGTGTCTGTGGTTGCCTCGGGCTGCCTGTTTTACTCGAAGAGTCAGGGTATCTGGGGGAGAGGGGCTTCACATCACACCTGGCCTGGGCTCTCTCTTTCTCCCACACACACACACACACACACAGGCTTTATCCTACACTACAAGATCAACCCAGGTGTGTGTGTGTGTGTGTGTTTTTTTACCTGTAGCAGCTAAAGCGATGTATGAGTGTGTGTGCCTGCGCAGGGCTGAGAGGTCATGAGGAATTATGGGAAGACCCTGCAGAAGTGGCTCCAGGAGATCGGAGGGCAGTACTGAGGCCAAATCCCAGTCCAGCCGAGACACGACCACTATCTCCCATTGCTATACACACACACGGTATTAGAACACACATTTAAGAATGCTGTACACAACCCAGTAGCTGTGGATGATAAACTAAATTATTGTGAAAATGAATAAAATTAAAAATTTCTGTATAATAGTTGTGAGCAGGATAAAACAAAACCCAAACAGCACAGTTTAAGGTAAACTCTGGGATTTTTTAACATGGGCCCCGTTTTTCTATCTCTTTGGGTCCAAATATTTACTCGGTACAAAAATGATTGAAATTGGGCCAGTATGGAGTTAGAACGCTATAACTGGCAACGACAAAATGGCAACACACAATGTAATCTGCTCACTCGCTCCAACTATAATTTTTTTTTTGCCCAACCCCATGTCATGAGCAGAGGGGGTGGCCTGGCTGCTGTATACAGGAATAATCTGGAAATTGTGACCATTATGCTCCACAGTGTCCTGTCTTTTGAATACCTGGCACTGAAAACTACTGGCCCCAAACCTCTAACTGTTGTTCTCAGCTATCGTCCCCAGTCATGGTCATACCCTTGATCTCGTATGTCCCTCTGGACCTGATGTCTCTGTCCATCATCTCTGATTACTATCATTCAAATTTGTTTTTCTTCACCAGTTACCATACATTGACAAGATAAAACTAAATCTAACAAAATCTCAACTCTGTTGATCCAAATGTCCTCTCCCTCCTCAGCGCTTGACTTCTCCTCCCCTCCGAGATTCTCACTGCACTACTCTTCTGTCTCTTCAGTTAGAAGTAGGCTTGCTCCTCAGAAGGTTCAGCCTGTGCCTTCTTCTGGTTCCTCCCCCTTTGGGATAATGGTCAGCATCTGGACAGGCTTTACAAAAGAACTGGTCTTGTTGTCCAATCACAAGCTTAATCTGATCACATTCACAAATACAAAATGGCCTTAAATGCTGTTTATACATCTCACCTGTCCTCTGCTATCAGTAATACCACCAGCAGGTCGAGATCACTTTTTTTTTTTGATGATTAACAAGATTACTCAGTCATCTGTTATTGGACTGGGTGGTTCTGCAGAACTATGCGATGCTTTCCTTCAGTTTTTCACACGATAAATTAATCTCTATTTACAACTGTTTCTCTGACCCTAACTCTTCCTCCGCTGAAATTTCTGTAGAGTCCTCTCTCTGTAGTGCCATTACTCTGTAAGCATCCTTGGGTTGGTGAAAGGCACGATATAAATTTAACTTCTTGTTGTTATACCATGCATTCCTACAGGGGAAACATCCTTGTCACACTAAACCACTTCCTTTTGCCACTGACAGACTCATAATGTACATTATAAATGTCTGACGACATGGAAAGAATCCTGATAGAGAGTCACCTGTCTGTGTTTACCTTAATAACTAAAGAAACTGTACTCCGCCCTGTCACTCACGTTTACACTGTTCTCTTCAAGCACCAAGTCAACTCTTGCAAGATTTCAGAGGATTATCACATGGGAGTTTTCTGATGTTTACAAAAGAAGTCATGCAGAATTTGTAAAGTTCATGTCCAAAGTATTCCTGAATATTTCGCTGATTACCACAGTGTGGATGAGGCATCTGAATTTGATAGTCATCCCTGTTTATTTGAGCCAGTGTATACAGATAGAGTTAAAGATAAGAGATAAAGAGTGTGTGGTTCTCTTTGCACTCTTCATTCAATCCAGGCGAGTCAGTATTATCTCTAAATGCTTCAGATGTGCAAATATAGGCAAAATGCTTACTTTTCATAAACCAATCAAACTGATGGTACGATAATCAGCTCTTTACTGAAATTACCAGTAGCTGTGTAAGGGAGACGGCGTTGTCCGTGTAGATGCAGAGCTTTGTGGCGCTCAGAGGAACCGCCTCTCTGAGCTTGGAGGCTAGGAGCATGCAGACGGTACCGAGCAGTTGCAGATTGGATGTATCCACGACATAGTGAGCCATGTACCTGTCCAGGTACTGAACTGCCAATGGGAACACCTCCTCCTCGCACCGCTGCTCCTCACACACCTGGAGACCCCAAAACAGGAAGTCTGGTATCAGACTGAGTCAGAGGTCTAATCATGAGCAAATTTTTTTTTCCACCCATGAGAACAACTTCAGATCTTCAACTCCAACAACTGTCGTATGATCTTTACATGATGTCATGAAACGTTCAGTCACTTTGATTTACTGCTTAAAACATTCATGTTCAGGCGGCACGGTGGTGTAGTGGTTAGCGCTGTCGCCTCACAGCAAGGAGGTTCGGGTTCGAGCCCCGTGGCCGGCGAGGGCCTTTCTGTGCGGAGTTTGCATGTTCTCCCCGTGTCCGCGTGGGTTTCC
>JAODXR010000020.1:640094-651824 GCA_028877395.1 Cathorops festae
AACGAATTACAGTTACTCTTTTTTGTAATTAAATTACGTAACGTCGTTACATGTAATCCGTTACTCCCCAACACTGCAAATAAAATAATACTAAGTGGTGGCATACAGCCTAAAAAAAGCCTAAAAAGCCCCTACAGGTCAATTAGTCCTTGACCTCCTTCATGCAGGGGTAAGAACAGCATGGCAGGTCTTGTCCAGTGATATCACCATCAGAAAAAGTTTACCAGCTACTTCTAGATCTCCTTAACGAGTGCTTCTGGTGGCTGGGCAGTGAAACGATGCCATAGCTTTGAAGCAATCAGGTTGTTCACAACCAGAGCTCTCCCCTGGTATGACAACTGGGGCAGGACCCAAGTCCACTGAGACAACTTGGCACCTACCTTCTCTATAATTACAGTTTCTCCCTTCCCAGTTATTCTTTTTAAAATATGCACTAGCAAGGAAGACACTTAGACATTTCATTCCCTCCCTGCTCCACTCCAGTCCTGCTGGAAGAGTTGGCAATTCTTTCCTTTGCGACTGACCCATTATGTATGCTGTGCATTTTCCTAAGTTTATTTTGGCAGATGATGCTCTTTCATATAAGGCTAAATTGCACACAACACTACCTGCATCCTCCTAACCTCTTATAAAGATAGTCATATCATCCACATAAGCGGACAGAGATACTTTACCTTGCTCATTTACTTCCTGAAATGGAAGCCCCATTAGATCCTGCTGAAGTTTATGTAGTAAAGCTTCTATTGCTAATGAGTACAACTGTCCTGATAAAGAACATCCTTGTCTGAGCCCTCTAAAACTTTAACTGGATGACTAAGTCCACCACTGACTTTTAAGATAACAGAAGCCTTAGAGTATAGTAGTTTAACCCAAGAGCTAAAATTGTTACCAAAACCATAAGCTCTCAACATTTTAAACAAATATTCATGATCAACCCTATCAAAGGTTTTTCTTGATCAATGGATTAAAAAAAAAAAGATTAAGTTCTTGAGTAGTTGATAGGTTGATGATATCACGTATTAAGAATAGATTGTCTATTATTGTACGTCCAGGAATGCAATATGATTGATTTGTGTGTACTATAGTGTTGATGTAATTGTTTAAATCTATTTGAGAGGCATTTAGATAGTATTTTATAATCAGTACACAGTAATGAAATAGATCTCCAATTTTTTAGCAGTCCAAGGTCCCCCTTTTTTGGTAACAGTGAGAGAACTGCTCATGTGCAGCTCCTAGGTAACTTCCCTGAGTTGAAGCAGTCCATAAAGACTTCCTGTAAATCTCTTCCCAGTAGTCTCCAGAAATGTTTGTAGAATTCTGATGGGAGGCCATCAATACTGGAGGAGCATCCATATGACATGCCTGCACTGCCTTTGACATTTCCTCCATCGTAATGTGGGTTTCAAGAGCAGCTGCTTGGTTTAGCCTCAGTGTTGGTAGTCCTTTGTGCAGCTCTTGTACTGAGGAAGGGTCACAAGTTCCAGTGCTAAAGAGGTCCTTGTAAAAATCGATGGCCAGTTTTCTCATTTCCACAGGGTCTTCTATAATGTCCCCATTGAGCCACTTGAGGTTGAGCATGAGATTTTGTTTTCTCACTTTCTTTTCTAGTTTGAAGAAGAATGACATTGAGGCGTCCATGTCTTTCAGTGTAGAGATCTGTGCTTTTACCAGGGCTCCTTTTGCTTTCTCCTGCAGAAAGGAGTCTAGAGCTCACCTTTTATCCTCTAGCTTTGTAATGTTATTATGATCATTTCTATTAATTATTTCCTCCTCAACCAGTTTGATTTCTGCTTCCATTTTTATTGTGTTCCTCTCTGCAGCTGATGAGTGTGCTAAGTATTGTTGACAGTAGATCCTGATTTGTACTTTCTCCACCTCCCACCATGGGATTAAATCCTCATATTCATTCTTTTTTTTTATCTCCATTGCTCCCAAAAAGCTGAAAAATATTTACAGAAAGAATTGTCTTGGATTATCCTGATATTGAACTGCTAGCATGAGCTTTGTGTTAACCAACCAGATAATGATAGATCTACTGTTATCATGTGATGATCTGAGAAGCCAACAGGTGATATTGTTGCTGTTTTTGTATGGTTCCTATAGTGTTTGCTAAGATAAATCCTGTCTAGTCTTCTGCTACTTTAACCCATGTGTATTGCCGTCCTGTTGGGTCAAATTTTCTCCATGTATCTGTCAATCCGTGCTCCTTCAATAAACTGGATAATAATGAAGCTGATTGTAAATGTGGTTCCTCTCTGTTCCTGTCTATTTTAAAGTGTGTTGTGTAGTTCCAGTCCCCTCCAAGCACCATCACTGAGTTGTTATAATACTGTTTAAGAATATTAATAATTTTTTGAAATAGTTTGACCCTGTCTGAGCACCCATTGAAAGCATAAACATTTATGAATATAAAATGTGTATTTTTAATTGCGGCCTGCACTATAATTGCCCGACCCTGCTCCACTTCACTAAAGGAAATGTGTGAGGGACTCACACTCTGTCAGAAGAGTATTGCTACTCCTGCACTTATGTTAGTACCATGGCTAAAGAAAACCTGCCCCCTCCAGTCCACCCCCCAGTCCGTCCCCAGTCCACCCCTCAGTCCACCCCCCAGTCTACCTCATCATCACTAGAGTTATATGTTTCCTGCAGAAACAGAACATTGATGTTTTTTGTCCTGCTAAGCTCAGTGATCATAGCTCTTATTCTCATCTCTACCTCCATTTATATGTGAGTAGCTAATCCTTTAAATACCCAATGAGGAGAGTTTAAGAGGAAGAAAGAAACACAGAGAAACACACCAGAAGAAGAAAAGACACCCTCAGTGCTTTGCCCATTTTATTTTCGTCTACAAAGAGGAGCTTTCCCCCCTTTTTTGTTTTCTCAGTTTAGTCCGTAAATTTTTTTAATTTAACCTTTTATGCTTGTTCAGTTGCTCTTCACCAACTTCCTTTTTAATTTTTATAATCAACTTTATCAGTATCAATATCAGGGAAAAAGGTGTTCACGTCCATAGTATGTTTACCAACATTTTCATACAAAAAATTGTTTATTTCATGCACTGTGTAAAACAGTTTGTCATCCTGTGATAGATAATCAAAAATATCAGAAAGGGAATCATCATCTAACATTTCTTCATCCTGGTCCATTTCACCTTCTAAACCTGGTCCATTTCACCTTCTAAACCCTTGAACTGCTGTCTCTTTAACCTGCTCGGTTTGCTGAGGCATTTCCCCCTGACTGGGCTGGGGAGTGTTTGGGACAGTGTTTACTTCTTGCTCATCCTCTTTCACAGCATCACTTCCGGGTGTTTCCACAGCAGGTGCCCCCTCAGTGTCCAGCTGAGCAATGCCCCCCTGTGTCTCTGCTGCAGGTATCCCATCAGTGTGAGTCTGAGACTCGATCCCGACCTGAGAGGAGCTGCCCTCCTCGGCCTCAGTGTTTAACCCGAAGTTTCTGTCCATGGTCTCACTCTCCACTTTTCTGCGGTATGGACAGGAAAAGCACTTATGTCCAACATCCCCACACTCAAAACACTTCATATTTCCAGAACTAGCATAAACCATGTAATACCCCTCCTTATATTTTACCCCAAATGAGATCACAAGTGATGGAGAATTGAGGAACATGCAAACCTGTCTCCACAGAGATTGAACATGCTGCAGCTTCGGGTCTTTACAGCCAAGGCGAACAGTTTTAAAACTGCTTGCGAGCTTCCCAAACAGCTGTAGCTCTCTCTCTAGTGCTTCGTTAGGGATGAAGGGAGGCACTCCCTCCTGATACGGTCATGCGAGTGATTGGTACAGCTAGCGGAGAAACTACAACTAAACGATCATCTAAAATAACATGACTTTCAACCAAGGAAATGAACAAACACTCCTCTTTCAAAAACACCACCACAGCTTTATTCATTCTTGAACCATAAAAAATATTTTATGGCCCACTTTTTCACCAACAGCAAGTAAACCATCCTCAGCAGTAAAGCACAGGTCAGCCACAATCCTGACCCTATGTCTGATTGACAAGAATGGCGAACCTCCACCATGGAGGGATGCCATCCTGCAAACCACCAAATTCTGACTGACTACTCCTTTTTCACTTTCTAATAATCAAAATCAAAATATTTTCTTACTTTATCATGCAATAAGAGGAAAAAGAGAAAGCGTAGAAAAGCAATGAAATCTTTCAAAACAAACAAATACTCATTCAGTGCATCCACTCACACATCCAAACTCTCAGCATGCAGTGCAGAGAGGGAGAAAGGGAGAGATGGAGAGAGACAGATTGATAGAAGAAGAAACCTTTATTTGTCACATGCGCACTTCAAGCACAGTGAAATTCATCCTCTGCATTTAACCCATTTGAAGCAGTGAAAACACATCCAGAGGCAGGCCACACTAGCTCACCCAAGGGCACTTCAGCCCAAGGCCACCCCATGTTAACCTGACTGCATGTCTTTGGACTCTGGGGAAACCAGAGCACCCAGAGGAAACCCATGCACACAGGGGGGAGAACATGCAAACTCCACACAGCAAACCTCACCGGCCACTGTATTCGAACCCAGAACCTTCTTGTTGTGAGGTGACTGTGCTAACCACTACACTACTGTGCCACCCATAGATAGATAGATAGATAGATAGATAGATAGATGGGGAGAGAGCACCATATGTAATTAAAAATTAAAAATTCAATTGAAAAACTAAAAAGTTAAAAATTAAGAGCCAGTGAACCATCCTCTTCAAATGAACATAAAACCTGTCTAATACTCCACAAATATATAAAAGTGTGCAGGTTGTTGGTCAGTTTGTAAAAAGCATGTTCTACTTGGAGACGAGCTGTAACTAACCCTTTCAAGCTCTGCACCACATCAGTCCAACCTCAGCCTTGTATCTGGCTTTTCCTGGTCTTCCATATTGCCAATTTTGCACTACCTAGTAAAAAGTTAATTAAAACCAGTGTCTGCCTATTTTTAATTGTGTATTTTGACCCAAAGATAAACAAAGGAACAGAAAATTTCTCCCCCAGCTTTTCCACCAGTATCCTGAACAGACGCCCCACCAGTATCCTGAATTTCTCCCCCAGCTTTTCCACCAGTATCCTGAACAGACCCATTAAGCGAGGACAAAAAGACACTAAATATACTAATGTTTCTGGTTACAAAATGGACATCCCTCCCCAATGCTTGCATCCAGGTGAGCCTTGTTCCATGGATGATTCTCCACTGGAGGTCAGCCATCCATTTTTCAACAGGCAGCTTTTATAAAATCCTTCAGCAGCCTTTAGGGGTGCAGTCTGAAGTAAAAATCTGAGTTCACCTCCACTCCCTGACTTTGGCCACAGAGTGGAAGTTTAGTGTTTTCACACAGCTGTGGTAGAGCTGCTTCTTCCCGCAATAGCTGAAGTTGCTCAGTGCTCGTGTTTTCAGGGACAGAAGCAGCCTGTGCTCCTTTTGTCACTCCTCAACAGCAGGCATGACACTTAATGTGAGAAAGATGTCATTCTGAGTCTCATGCAATTGATCAATTAGGGTATGGTTTGGGGCATATACCCTTAGCGGTACAGTCAGGGACTCCCAGACCTCCTCCACTATCTTCCTCAGTACCCTGGAGGACCTGATGTTAGTGACTCTGCCAAGGCTTTCTGGAAATGTTGTTATAAGATGACCAAGTTTAACAATGCCAGCCTCGGCACACTTACCTCTTAATGATGTGGAGGAAAACATGGTGGATGTAAATAAGTCATTAGGGAACAGTGGCTCCTCAGAGATCCATGTTCCAGGTCTGGGGTCAGTGGCCCTTGTGAACTTGAACTTCCTCCATGATTCAAGCACTGAGTTGTAGAAAGGTGTTATTCCAGCCAGGTCAACTTCAGAGGATCTTAAGATAAGATCCTCTAAGATAAGCTGTTTATCCAGTCCCAGCCATCCAGTCTTCCTCAGAAGCAGCTGAGCAGAAGTCAGCCACCAATAGCCAGAGCCGTATAGTAGCCTCCATGCTGTCTTCAATCTGAAGGCAGCAATTCTTGAGAGAATGTCCATGAAACTGTGTCCTCCCTCTGCTACAGGGAGGTAGAGAATTTGTGCCTTCAGCCAATGTTGACCCAACCAGAAGAAGTTCACCAAGAGCTGCTGTACATCCTTCACGAGGCCTGCTGGTGGCACTAAGATGATCAGTCTATGCCAAAGAGAAGAGGCAACCAGGTAAATAGCTATCAGAACTCTTGCCCTGTAGGACAGCTGCGGAACAAACTATTTCCATTTAGACAACCTGGCATGCAGTTTCTATAGCACTCCCTCCCAGTTCTGCTTTTGGAAGTCCTCATACCCTAGGTACACTCCAGAACTTTAATGCCTCTTTTCCTCCACCTTAGGTTCCCAGGAAGATAAGGGATGTCTCGTACACTCCACTGACCTATCAAGCAGGCTTCACATTTATCCCAATTTACTTCAGCGGAGGAAGCTTTTTCATACACTGCCAGTCTTTCTTTAAGTTCCTATGTATTTCTCTGATCTTGGATAAAAACATTGACATCATCTGCATAAGCTGATGCAGCTACAGGCTGGTTCTGAGTCAGCTCTGGGAGATATACAGTAAACCTTGTAACCTGCTCTTCAGCCTACACAGGAGAGGTTCAATAGCAATACTGCAGAGCTGGCCTGAGATGGAGTAGCCCTGTCTGATTCCTCTCCGAACTGGCACAGGGCAGTTCAACCCTTTCCCCACCTTCACTAAACAGTAAACCTGATTATAGAGCAGTTTTACCCAGGGGACCCCCCCCCCCTCCAATTCCAAAAGCCTGCAGAGTGGAGAAGAGAAACCCATGATCTACATGATCAAAAGCCTTTTTCTGGTCAATGGATATAATACCAACATTAACATTGTATAATTTACAGACATAAAAAATGTCTCAGATTAAAAACATTGATCTGTCTGGGATACAGTAAGATTGATCTGCACTAATTAAAAACTCAATACAGTTTTTTAATCTGTTTGATAAAACCTTTGAAAGGATTTTATAGTCAGAGCATAAAAGCACAATGAGTCTCCCATTCTTTAGCAGGGCCAGGTCTCTCTTCTTAGTCAGCAGTGAGAGAACTGCTCACCTACAGGAAACTGGAAGTCTTCCTTTTTTAAAACACTCTTTAAAAATGTCTAAAAGGTTCCATCCCAGTACTGTCCAGAAGTGTTTAAAAAAAGTCTGAAAGAAGACCATCTAGTCCTGGAGCCCTGCCTGGTGCCACCTGAGACACCGCAGTAGTCAGTTCATCCAAGGTGATATCTGTGTTCACTTGGTCCCCTCCTAGAACTGCTAGCTTATTGTGGTGGAGGGGTTTGTGTGCTTAAATGATCCTAGGAGCTATGTTGTCAGGGGCATTACACCCCTGTTCTGGTCTCCCAAGGCAGACAGGTCCTAGGTGACAGGCCAGACAAAGAGCAGTTCACCAAAACTGCTTATGGATAACACTCAAGCAAGGACCGTGACGTTGCCCAGTATGGCACAGCTGGGGCCCCACCCTGGAGCCAGGCCTGTGGTTGGGGCTCGTATGTGAGCACTTGGTGGCCAGGCACAAGCTCAGCACCCCCCCCCCCCCCCCAGCGAAGTGCCCACAGGGCCTGGCCAGGCTCAGCCCAAAGCGGTGACGTGGGCCCAACCTCCTGTGTGTTTACCACCCACAGAGATAGCCATAGGGGGCTGGTGCAGTGTGGATTGGGTGGCAGTCGAAGGCCTTGATGACCTGATCCCTGAAAACAGAGGCCAGCTGTTGGGACATGGAATGTCACTTCGCTGGGGGGGGGGGGGTGCTGAGCTTGTGCGGGAGGTTGAGAGGTACCGGCTAGAAATATTTGGGCTCACCCCCATGCACAGCTTGGGCTCCAGCACCCAGAAACACCATGTTCAAGCATAGGGTTGTCCATAAGTGCACATGGCACCAGGACACCTTAGGTCAGAGGTCGATGATGAACTTTATTGTTGTTTCATCGGATCTCTGGCCCTATGTCTTGGACACTCGCGTGAAGAGAGGGGCTGAGCTGTCAACTGATCACCTCCTGGTAGTGATTTGGATCTGCTGGCAGGGGAGGAAGTTGGACAGACTTGGCAGGCCCAAATGTATGGTGAGGGTCTGCTGGGAACATCTGGACGAGCACTCTGTCTAGGAGGTCTTTAACTCCCACGTCCAGGAGAGCTTCTCCAAGCTTCTGAGGGAGATGGGGGGCATTGAGTCTGAGTGGACCATGTTCTGTGCCTCCATTGTCGATGTGGCTGTTTAGAGCTGTGGCCGCAAGGTCTCCGGTGCCTGTTGTGGCAGCAATCCCTGAACCTGGTGGTGGACACTGGAAGTAAGGGATACCATCAAGCTGAAGAAGGAGTCCTATCTGCCATGTTGGCCTCTGGAACTCCTGAGGCAGCTGATGGGTATTGGCAAGCTAGGCGTGCTGCAGCTCTGGCAGTAGCGGAGGCAAAAACTCAACTGGGAGGAGTTTGGTGAGGCCATGGAGGACTATTGCTTGGCCTCAAAGAAATTCTGGCAAACTGTCTGGCACCTCAGGTGGGGGAAACAGTACTCTGCCAGCACTGTTTACAGTGTGGGTGGGGAGCTGTTGACCTCAACTGGGGACATTGTTGTGCAGTGGAAGGAATACTTTGAGGATCTCCTCAATCCCACTGTCATTTCTTCCATTGAGGAAGCGGAGGCTGATGACTCAGGGGTGGACATGTCCATTACCCAATCTGAAGTCACTGAGGCGGTTAGTAAGCTCGTCGGTGGCACGGCAGCGGGGGTGGATGAGATCCACCCCAAGTATCTCAAGTCTCTGGATGTTGTGGGGCTGTCTTGGCTGACATGCCTCTGCAACATCGTGTGGCAGTTGCAGACAGTGCCTCTGGAGTGGCAGACTGGGGTGGGGGTCCCTCTTTTTAAGAAAGGGGACTGGAGAGTGTGCTCCAATTATAGATGAATCACACTTCTCAGCCTCCCAGGGAAGATTTACTCCAGGGCATTGGAGAGGAGAATTTGGCCAATAGTCAAACTTTGGACCTAGGAGGAACAATGCGGTTTACATCCTGGTCATGGAACACTGGACCAGCTCTTTAACCTTCATAGGATGCTCGAGGGTTCATGGGAGTTTGCCCAACCAGTCCACATGTGCTTTGTTTATCTGGAGAAGGCATTCGACGATGTCCCTCATGGTATTCTGTGGGGGGTGCTTCAAGAGTATGGGGTTTGAGACTGTCCGGTCCCTGTACGAATGGAGCAAGAGTCTGGTTTGCATTGCCAGCAGTAAGCCAGACCGGTTCTCAGTGCATGTTGGACTCTGGCAGGGCTGCCCTTTGTCACCATTTCTGTTCATAATTTTTATGGACAGGATTTCTAGGTGCAGCCAGTGGCCAGAGGGAATCCTGATTGGGAACTACAGGGTTTCATCTCTGCTTTTTGCAGATGATATTGTCCTGTTGGCTTCTTCAGACCAGGACCTTCAGCATGCACTGAGGTGATTTGCAGACGAGTGTGAAGTGGCTGGGATGAGAATCAGCACCTCCAAGTCTGAGGCCATGGTTCTTGATTGGAAAAGGGTGACTTACCCTCTCCAGGTTGGTGGAGAAGTCCTGCCTCAAGTGTAGGAGTTTAAGTATCTCGGGATCTTGTTCATGAGTAAGGGAAGGATAGAGCGTGAGATCGACAGGCAGATCAGTGCAGCTTCCGCAGTGATGCAGTCGCTTTACCGGTCTGTTGTGGTGAAGAAAAAGCTGAGCCAAAAGGTGAAGCTCTCGATTTACCAGCCAATCTATGTTCCGACTCTCATCTATGGTCATGAGCTTTGGGTAATGACTGAAAGAACAAGATTGCAGATACAAGTGGCCGAAATGAGTTTCCTTTGCAGGGTGGCTGGGTGCTCCCTTAGAGATAGGGTGAGAATCACAGTCACTTGGGAGGAGCTCAGAGTAGAGCCGCTGCTCCTCCACATTGAGAGGAATCAGCTGACTTTGCTGGGCATCTCTTTCAGAAGCCTCCTGGATGCCTCCCTGGGGAGGTGTTCCAGGCATGTCCCCCTGGGAGGAGGACCCGGGGAAGACCCAGGACACGCTGGAGGGACTATGTCTCTCAGCTAGCCTGGGAACACCTCGGCATTCTTCCCAAGAAGCTGGCCGAGGTGTCTGGGGAAAGGGAAGTTTGGGCTTCCATGCTCAGACTGCTGCCTCTGCGACTGGGCCCTGGATAAGTGGAAGAAGTTGAGATGAGAGAAAGTGTTGGTCTTGGTTCTCTGAGCTCAGTTGAGGACGTGCCTGCAGAAGCTCTGTAGCAGATTTCATGTCACAGCTGTGTGCTCTCAACAAGTTCTGCACAAAAGTCCACTGCAAGCTTCCTCATCTCAGCTGAGTTTGTGGTGATGTTTCCATCAGGGAGACGGAGACAGACCATTTGTTTCTTCTGAACCACAGAATTCTCCAAATTAAAAAAGAAAGATGTTGGTGAATCCATGTTTTGAAGCTTGGTAAAATGTGCTCGGACTAATGCTCCTTTAGCTCTGTTTTGCAGGAGAGAGAGAGCTGAGTTCCTGTCTTTAGAAGTTCAGTTCAGGTTGCTGACCAGTCTGTGAAATGGAGAGATTTTCCAAGTCCCTTATTTATTTTTCTAGTTTCTGAACAGCTCTCTTGATTTTTCTTGTGGAATGAGATGAGTACAGCTGACAGAAAACTCTAATTTGTGCCTTTCCTACCTCCCACCACTCTGTAAGTGAAGGAAAGGTATTTTTCTCAGGTCTCCAATATGTCCAAAATAGTTTACCAATTTCACAAAAATTAAAATCTTGTAATAACTTAACATTAAAACACCAAAAGGACTTTGGTTTCCAGTGGGAGATAAAAAAGCTCCATTAAAACTAAATTATGATCTGTAAAAGCAATAGGACCCCTCCTTGAACTGCCACCTTATTGTGGTGGAGGGGTTTGTGTGTTTGAATGATTCTAGGAGCTATGTTGTCGTGGGCATTATGCCCCTGTTAGGATCTCCCAAGGCAGACAGGTCCTAGGTGACAGGCCAGACCAAGAGCAGTTCACCAAAACCCCCTGTGGAGATACTCAGATCAAGGACAGTGATGTCACCCAGTATGGTGCAGCCAGGGCCCCACCCTGGAGCTAGGCCTGGGGTTGGGGCTCGTATGCGAGTGCTTGGTGGCCGGGCCTTTGCCCATGGGGCCCGGCCGGGCTCAGCCCGAAGTGGTGACGTGGGTTCACCACCCACAGAGGTAGTCGTAGGGGGCTGGTGCAGTGTGGATTGGGTGGCAGTCGAAGGCAGGGGCCTCGATAACCTGGTCCCCGGACACAGCAGCTCGCTGTTGGGACATGGAATGTCACTTCGCTGGGGGGGAAAGAGCCTGAGCTTGTGCGGGAGGTTGAGAGGTACCGGCGAGAGATAGTCGGGCTCACCTCCACGCACAGCTTGGGCTCCAGAACCCAGCTCCTCGAGAGGGGCTGGACTGTCCACTTCTCTGGAGTCGCCCATGGTGAGCAGCGGCAGGCTGGTGTGGGCTTGCTTATAGCTCCCCAGCTCAGCTGCCATGTGTTGGAGTTTGCCCCAGTGAACGAGAGGGTCGCCTCTCTGCGCCTTCGGATCAGGGAGAGGGCTCTTGCTGTTGTTTGTGCCTACGGGCCGAATAGCAGTATAGAGTATCTGGCCTTCTTGGAGTCCCTGGGAGAGGTACTGAGAGGTGCTCAGACTGGGGACTCCAT
>JAODXR010000020.1:776724-786983 GCA_028877395.1 Cathorops festae
TCCAGCTTGCCTGCGACCCTGTAGAACAGGATAAAGCGGCTAGAGATAATGAGATGAGATGAGATGAGATGAGATGATGGTTAAGGACAAAGAGCGAGGAGAGAAAGAACAAGAGGAGAGAGGAAGAGAGAAGGAAGACAGGAACAGAGCGAGTGTGTGAAGGAGAAGGAACCAGGGAGAGAGAGTACTGTAATTATCATAGCATTCACTATGTGTGTGTGTGTGTGTGTGTGTGTGTGTGTGTGTGTGTGTGTGTGTGTTAAGGACAATTCTATCCACTATGTGACAGACACAGATAAGGATGAATGAACGGCAGAGCCGTGTTGTTGCCTGAAGCAGTATCAGGAATAGTGTGTGTGTGTGTGTGTGTGTGTGTGTGTGTGTGTGTTTAATCGTTGAATCAGGAAAAACAAAGGGATGAAGAGATTAAAATATCTTTTGGAAGCCTAACTTTCTGCTAAAGAAAGTTTAGATGGCCTTATCATTCTGTCTGTCTGTCTGTCTGTCTGTTGTGACTTAATTTCAAGCAGCAGAAATACACAGTGAATGAGTGTAAATGAAGGTAATAATCATCTGCAATTCTCACATCAAATGTCAAAATATATATATTTTTTGTGAGTTGGTTTTGATTTTGTTCTTTGACACTTTAATCACGTTTCTCCTCATCGGATTTTCTATTTGTGTTATTTAAAAGTCTTATCGCTGCTTCATACAGACCGAAAGACTAATCTCTCCTCCATTTACACACACGCACACACACACACGCACACGTATGAAGTAGAGAGAGAGATTCAGGTTGTCAGAAGTAGCCTGGGCTCTGGCTGTTTTCCTGCTAAATTACAAAGTGTGTGTGTGTGTGTGTGTGTGTGTGTGTGTGTGTGTGTGTGTGTGTGTGTTAAAAAACCTTGTTAGATTTGCAGAAGTGTCAGGAGTCTCACTGTCGCTGTAATGGTATGTAATCACTAAAATTGCACACCGACTCCATGCAGCTGTAGTATGAGGTTCTGCACTCTGATTGGTCAGAAGGTGTTGATTAATTCTCTCTCCCAGCAGCTCTGACAATAGTGCAGGTTTATATTAATGCACTGGTTCTCATATGGTATAATTTCTATAGTAACAGCTTGTTCACAGGGGCGTGGCCAGCGGAGACTCCACATCAGTGGAATAAAATTAACATTAACGTTATGGAAGGAGTCTCCAGTGTCAGCATGATGAGGGTAGTTCTGTGTCAAAGGCCAAGCTGTGATGGTTTCACTGATGTTCACTGTAACTTTAAAGGGATAAAAAAATATACAAAGTGTAATTATTTAATAGATTTTTAAAAAAATTGGAAAATTAGATGTAAAAATATTCAGGGATGTACTCTTATAGGAAAATAATCAACCCTGTAAAGGATTGTGTGTGCAGTAGTTCGATGTCCATCCCCACTCTGTGCACACACGGCATGTCCGACGCTAATTTCATCACATGTACAGTCCACGCAGCACTCAGAGTTTGGGTTACAGGAACTTCCCTTCACTCAGTGTTTCACTGTAACACACACACACACACACACACACACACACACACACACACACACACACACAGTGTTTATTACTGAGTTAACACTTGAAAAGACACAACTTGTATGTTCGTTTCAGGAGTGTGTTGGGGTGGATGTTGTGATGTGGGATGGAGTGTGTTGGGGTGGATGTTGTGATGTGGGATGGAGTGTGTTGGGGTGGATGTTGTGATGTGGGATGGAGTGTGATCTTTCTTTGGGGTTTTATACATTTCTGGCAGAGGATGATGGATTCTTCAGTACCTTTTCCTGGACCCCCTGTCTGTAAGACACTGTGTGTGGGGGGGGGATTATACACAGTGTTATACTAATTGTGAATTTAATTTGCAGAGACACTGACATGTAAAACCTGAACAGTGTTAGGACGGGAGCACTGTACGCATCTACATTTAACACCAGCAACTGCCCCTAAGTAATAAAACAGAACAGCTTCTGGATAACAGATTCCCTAAATCAGCTCCTTCAAATAACCAGACATTATAAACCAAATGTTGTTGGCTCATAAACACAGCAGAAACACAGAGGTTGTCTTTATTGCGTGCTTCATTTGCATTTTATGAGTTCTGTCCTGTGAATACGAGGGCTGTAAACTCATTTACTACTTAAAAAAAAAACTCCAATTATCTGGAGCAATTGAGCCGCAGAGGGTGCACTGTTATTAGCATAAGTATTCATGCTATAAACATATGTAATTAATATTTACTGTTCAAAACTCTCATTTCTGACTGTCTGTCTGTTTTGTTTTTGTTGTTGTTGTTTACAGACGCTGAGGTGGACTGGCAGAACTGCAAATATCTCACCACGTTTCCAGCCAATTGTGAAGAAGAGTGAGGTGAAAAGGTCAGAGGCCATGAGTCACTTCATTGGAGATTGATGCTCTAACCCTGTTTTGTGGAACTCTTATAATGGGGACATTGCTTTGTGCTTTGTGTCTAGTACAGCACTGACTGCCCTCAGGACATCCTTTTCCTGAAACTGTGACTTTCTAATCCTTTGGCTACCTCTCCACTAAGGCCATTTTTTCCTTTTTTTAAGTGCTAATCTCTTTTCTTTTTGCTCTCAATCAAACTAAATCCAACCCTTACTCGGAAGAAAATGGCCACCAGAACATTCAGGCTCTCTAAATCCTTTTCCCATGCCATCTCATTCATTTTTCTTGCTCTATTTTTCTTCCCAAAACCAACATTAGTGAGGGGGGACTGCTGGCTTATCGAGGGTGATAAAGGATATGTTTGGTTGGCGATCTGCAGCCAGAACCAGCCACCATATGAAACAATCCCTCAGCACATTAACAACACTGTGCACGACCTGCGTCTGAATGAGAACAAGCTGAAGGCCATCTTTTTCAGTTCCATGAGTCGTTTCACCAACCTCACAGATCTCAATCTCACCAAGAATGAGATCTCCTACATTGAGGATGGTGCCTTTGCAGGACAGGCTAACCTTCAAGTGCTACAATTGGGCTACAACAAGCTAACAAACCTTACAGAAGGGATGCTAAGAGGCCTGGGAAGAATGCAGTGCTTGTTTTTGCAGCACAACCTCATTGAGGTGATTGCCACCAATGCTTTCTGGGAGAGTCCCAGTCTGAGCAGCCTCGACCTGTCATCTAACAAGCTGGCCAAGCTGGACCAGTCCACCTTCACAGCTCTTAGTCGTCTAATGGTGTGTGAGCTAGCAGGGAATCCTTTTCACTGTGGCTGTGAGCTGTACAGCTTCCTAAACTGGCTAGATGCCTTTAATAATGTCACACACACTTATGACAGGCTGCAATGTGAAACCCCGAAGGAACTTTCTGGATATCCTTTACTAAGTCCAATAGCTAGCCATGTCCGCAATGCCCACTCTATCTTATCATCCATTTGCAAATATGGAGTCATTATTCCTGGGATGACCTCCATGCCTCCAGATTTGGATTCTTCTGGAATAGGTCCAGATATCCCTGACCAGATGGGACCATATCATCAACCCACAATCTCATCAACTGCAATTCCGTCTTACAGCCCTAGCATCAGGCTGCATTCTGTTTCTCTGTCATCAGCCTCGTTACTGGTTCAGATCCCTCACCCTTACAGTAAGATGTATATCCTGGTGCAGTACAACCACAGCTATGTGTCAGATATTATGAACCTAAAGAAAAAGAAAGAAATAGTCACACTCAACACACTGAAACCCCATACAGATTACACTTACTGTGTAGCCTCAATTCGTAACTCACAGCGATACAACCACACTTGTTTGAATTTTGCCACAAGATCTCCAGGTCCTGATGATCTGCGTGCTGGGCCGTCGACCACCACCCACTACATAATGACCATTCTGGGCTGTCTGTTTGGCATGGTCATCGTGTTGGGTCTGGTGTACTACTGCCTACGCAGGCGGCGGATTCAGGAGGAGAAACAGAACTCAATAAGTGTAAAGAAAACTATCTTAGAAATGCGGTATGGCCCTGAGACAGCAGCAGCAGCTGCCAAAGACCCCTCAGTTTTGCAAAAGCTCCAGGAACAAGTTCACCATCAGCACTACCACAGCAAGTTGTCTCAGTCCACTTCCTCTAGCCTGGGAATGCTCCACAGTTCTGCCAACACCAGCTCCTCTCGGCTCTCGACACTTCCCCAGGCTGACAAGATGGCCACTGCTTTCTCAGAGGCCATGGCCAGCAGTAAGGGGAACTACATGGATGTACGAGGGGAGGAACGTATAAAGGATGGAGCGATGCCAGTTTCAGAGGATGAGATAAGGAGGGAAATAAATGGAATAGATGCAGGAGAGGAGGACTCAGATGATGGTGGCCAAGGATCAACATCTGAGATCTCTACCATTGCAAAGGAAGTGGACAAAGTGAACCAGATCATCAACAACTGCATAGACGCACTGAAGCTGGACTCTGGTGTTGCAGCCACTCCAGCAGAAACCGCTTCCCCTCCACCTCCGCAGTGTAGCACCTCCTCCTCCAGAGGACTCATCCCACTTTCTCCAACAACAACAAACACATGTCCAATCATGTCTTCTCCTAAAATCCCCCATCTACCCCCTGTGCCTCTAGTCATGCCTCTGTCAGAGAGACCAGGAATCAGTGGAGGTGGCTTTCTATCCCCACCCTACAGAGACCCACCTCCTGTTACAGCAGCAAGGCCTCTACAGCGGCAACTAAGTGCTGATGCAGCTGTTGTTGCTCTCAATGTGAAGAATCGCTGCAGTGTTTCCTCTGGAGTGCCCAGTAAGAACACTCGTGTCTTTAGCCTGGATGTTCCTGAGCCTCGGAGTCCAGATTCTTGCAAGTTTCCAGAAAAAGGCAGTCCTGTTCGGTGCGGGGAGCCCCTCGATAGGCTCCCTCTGGTGGGGGTTCAAGGGGGCAATAATAGCAGGGGAGAAGGTGGCAACGGGGGAGGAGGGGGAGCCGGTGGTGGCAGTGGTGGTTCGGGTGGATGTGGTGGTATAGTTCCAGCTCAACAGCACCTCCTGGAGGTGCACCCAGACTACCACTGCTCAGAGCACCGACACTCCTTCCCCGCTCTCTACTATGAGGGTGCCGCCGACTCCCCTGCCCAGAAAGCTTCTTTCCTAAAGCCCCTCTCTCGCACCAAGAGGGACACTGCCTATTCCCAGCTCTCACCACGGCACCACAACTACTCGGGATACTCGTCCAGCCCCGAGTACTCATCTGAGACCACTCTGAAGATCTGGGAGCGTTTTCGTCCTTATAAAAAGAGCCCTCGTCAGGACGCCTACATAGCAGCTGGACATGCGCTTCGGAGGAAAGTGCAGTTTGCCAAGGACGAGGATTTGCATGACATTCTTGACTTTTGGAAAGGGGTGTCTGCACAACAAAAACTGTAAGTCAACTGAGAGGCACTATTGCACACGGCTGCAAAGAAGAGGGAAGTGATTCTGGAGAAAGCTAAGTACTTTGGCCTTCAGGTGCATCCACAGAGACAAGTGTTCGAATGAAGTCTGGATTACACACAGGATCATAAAAGTGTTTAAAAAGAATATATCAATCGGTCAGAATTTCACAGGAAATTGGGAACTTAAGAGAGTTCAGATTGACCAAATGTCATTGCTGAAAGTGTTTTATTTGTGTCATCTGCAATCATTCCAATTTAATTTGAAAAAGAAAACATACTCAAGTAAGTGATTTGTGGTATTTGTGTTATCTCGACTAAGTTTAGGGGCAACAATAAGGCATGGTTATTTTGTTAATCGTTCTCAGCTTTAATTGAAAAGATAAACAGTAGGTTTGAATTTAGCACAGGGCAAATTCAGAACACCCTGCTCCATCTGTTCACCAGCTCCATTCCGTCTGAGCATGCTCGCTGGTTTGTGACATCGACACGTTTCTCCCAGTGTGTTGGGCTCGCTTTTCGTCGCGCGGGCAGACAGTTGCTTATACTTTACATTCAGGAAGCATAACAGCTCATATTGAAGCTGGTATTTATTTATTGATAGATTTATTTATTTATTTATTTGTCCGTCTGTCCGTCCTCTCTTGTAGCACAGCCTGGTCTAATCTGTTACTTTCATGATTTTGCCTGGGAGATGATTTACTGTTCATTTGTGATTCTGGAACAAATGCTACCAAAATGTAAAAGGACTGTAGGGGATTAGAGTGAACCAAAATTAAATTAAAAAGAGGATCGGGGTGTGACGGTGCTCTGTCAGAAGAGGCATGGGATTTAAGAAACAGCAGCCTTCAATTTGTACAGTTCTACATCGTAACACAAATACTTATGCTAATGCAAATGCTATGTTTTTGTCATTACTCTGACGTGTGTTATTTCCAGTTAGTTCTGTGATGAACGATGCATAAGATGGATGCTTATCTAACGTAGTCTTACTCTTTTAATTGGAACAAGATTGAACAACTAGTCGTGAATATTGTTTAACTTGATTGTCCAGGTGCAGTAAGTCAAAGAGATTTACGAATATTATCTAAGGTTTTTATATTGATTATAATTATTTCAGTGACCCGGCATGATCGATTACATTTTCTTCTCTTCCTGCATTCCTTCGAATCCAATAGCGACTTACATTATCTCTACTCAGAATTTGATCTTTTTTAAAATCAGGCACCGTTATATGGAATACTGGGAGAACCTTATCCGGTATAATGGGGTAAATGAATGACCCTTTTGGAAGGTAAGGTGTTACAGGTGCATACTTTGTGAAAGTGCTGATATAAACACTGCCACACTCAATATGTGATTCGAATTAATTGTGCATGGTCCAGTGAGGTCAATACCCATAATGCACCCCTGGAGTCTCCAAATGAACCCTAGATGACAGAAATACCACAGACCAGGAGGTGCTAATGAATTAGATAAGTTAATAAATCAGAGTGGGTTTGAACTCCACGGCCAGTCAAAATCATACAATAGGCTTCCCGACATGAACCCAGTTGACTAATGCAGGAATTAGTAATGCTAGCTCGCTTATTAGTTTAGCTGCACTGCGAAATAAGAGATGTGTGTAATTCTATACATCTGGCAGTGAACTCACTATGGCATCAGGTTGATGACTGTGTATTGATCCTTTTGACAAGAATGTTCAGGGCTTCTGGCATTTAGGATGGACTGAAATACCTCCAGTGCAGACAACAGCACCGTAAAAAACAACACAATCAACATCGCAGATGCATACGGATCAATGTGGCGTAATTGAGAATTGACGCAGCCAAAATCAAAGCAGCCAGAGTTCTGCGGGGCTCCATTTCAAAACTAAATTCATATGAGAGGGTCAAAAGGGTGGGTCAGGTTTTAGAGTAGGTTTTTTTTTTTTACCTTAAAAAATTTTCTGTAATTGGATAGAAGACCTGACTGGAGTTACGTTGCCCCTGAGAGCGCTCACATCAGAGTTAATAAGATTTAATCCAAGCACTAATGCACACACCGAACAGGAGGCTAATTCAAGCTGTGTAAGATTAAAGGACTGTGTTCATTTTCCTCTTATTGTTAAATATATAAAATGTGCTGGTATGATTAATGCTGCCACAGTGAAATTTTAGATGATTCTAGTTCACTGTAGATTCTGAAGTCAGGTCATTACCCAGAATGCACTTCTGGATGGAGGAAATGAGGCCACAGAGATAAGAATTGCTCATTGCTTGTAGAAGGACCCTGACACACCAACCCCACCAACCATCGGGGAAAAGGCAGGACGGCACTTGAAAGCTGAGAGTCACCGTGCACAAACATTCAGCATCTGAGTGAAGATGAACACTCCACACCAGAAGGGGGCAGTGTTCTGTATTCATTATCACGGTTTCATAAGAAGGCTGAACCTCTCCAAAACCCATAATACTGCACTAATACCAGAGCAACGAGCAAAACCCTTAGTGTGATAGTAGAAGTGGCCAGACAAGCAGGACTGATGACCGTTTCCACACCGCTGTCCGTGTGTTTACGGCTCGGCTCAGGACTGACGGTGTTCTCACACCGGAGTCTGCACCACAACTGGGTACCTTCTGATCTGTGGATCCACTGTGCAGGTTCAGACAGTGCATCACTCCTGTGATTTGTAAAATGGTCGGCACAAGATTCATCTGTTTGCTGTTTGTTTGTTTGTTTTGTTTTTCATTTCCTTTGTACTTTTTAGAGACCTGGTCTGTCATTCTGCAGGAGTTCCTGTAAAGAAGGAGAAGATTTTCAGCATGAGACGAGACTTTTGCCTTTTTTACCACATTCTCAGTACGAGCACTCGCACCGACTGGAACCTGAAGCAGGAACAGATGAGTCGGGCTGACTGCGTTACTGGCTGTGCAGCGCTGAGAGAGGAACGTTTCCACACCATGTGTTTTGTTTAAACTGCGTTCGCACCCGACTCAAGCATCAGGTCGAGAAAAAAAACAAAACATGAAACTGACTTTAACCAGTCTTCATGGATGTTTCATTTCCAAAAGCAGCAGATGAACAGATGTTGGTATATAAATGAGATCTTGTCTGTACTTTCTTGCTTTCCTCCTGTGAGTTCCTCATCTCCTGCGATCGCTCATCAGGTCGACGCTTTTATCCAAATGAGATGAAACCAAACTGAGGTTGAACTCTGAGTCTCGGTTAAAGACGAAACCAGGGCAGTGTGGTTAACCAGGGATTTGACCTCACAACTTCCCCATCATGTAGATCAAAGCCTTAACTACTGCGCCACCACTTCCTGTACTGAACAGCCAATCAGAGAGCTGGCTCACTCAGCAGTACGAGTACGCAGCGGGTCGACTCGCGCTGCTTTACTTTAGACAACGGTTTGGTGTGTCAGGGTGCTTTGCTTTAAATAGTCCATTTACAAAAGTGGTTTTATTACAACATCAGCATAAAACAAACCCAGTGAAAAAATGGTGCTTTGCTGGTTAAAAGCTCATGTTCAGTTCGGACTCTGTATTAATCCAAATCTGATCAAACCCCAAACTTCTTACAACGTAACTTCGTGTAAAGGGTCAGGGTCCTGAACCTCCCTCGCACCGCTACTGACAAGCTACCGGATGCTAACTGTGACACAAAGTTAATGAACAATCTACTTCATACAGTGGGAACACACACGCACACACACACACACACACGCACACACGCAGACTCAGTGCAGATACTTTTGTACAAACCTCATGTCTTATAGATGATGTTTACAGAGACTCGTGGTCTTAAGTGCTTCTTTGGAACGAGGATCTCAGAGAGACGAGAACCAAACACTGACAAAATGCAAACTATTTATTTATTGATTTTTTTTATTGATTTATCTATCTACCTGTTACACTAATTTGATTAATTCTGCATTTGTTATTTTGCTCTTCTTAATTTAATGATCTGTTTATGAAACACTTCAACAAAATGTCTGTTTTTCCCCCATAATGCCCTCCTGATTAAAGGTTAAATATGAGAAATAATTAAATATTAAAATGTTAATGCACAAAACACTGTTGACGATGTCAAATTTATATCAACCAAACCAATATGACAAAAATAATTAGAGATAATCCATAAAGAGACCCGCCATCAGACGGGGATCAGCAATCTCTGATCTAGAACCATGTGGAGGAGGGTTCCAGCTCCTCCATCTGGGGAGACCCTATAAACAGCCTCTTTAGGAAGTAAAGAACAGTGTGTGTGTGTGTGTGTGTGTGTGTGTGTGTGTGTGTGTGTGTGTGTGTGTGTCCTTTATCACTTCTCCTCTCATAGCTGAATTTGCTCGTAATGTTTAGCCTCAGCGACGGAATGAGGTTGTTATTTGCGTCGCCATGGGCGTCTCTTTATATTGGACAGTAACGCGGCTGTAACGTTTCCTCTATCAGCTTTAATCTCATCTCACTGATCATCCGTATCCACTGCAGTGATAGAAATAAACCTGTTTTATTTTATTTCTCTTTCAGTTTATGGTCTCATTTCTCACCGCGAGCAGTTTAGCGTGCGTTTGGACGTCGACCACTCCGCTGCCGTGACATCAAATTAAATCCTGTAAATCTGATCACAGAACGTTCTGTTGATGTGACGCAGCTCATGGAGCGAACAGAACATTCGACTCAAACTGTCAAATGTTATTATTTTTATATTTACAGAATTTTTAAAAAAAAAAAATCCGAGTTTTTGTTTGTTTAATTTTAATGCTTGTACCCACATGTAATATTCTCTGTTGGTCCCCATATGGAAAAGAAATAGAAGAAACTTATAAAAAATCTATAACTTTGCATCCACTTCAGTTTGTGTTTGATGTA
>JAODXR010000020.1:2900098-2916750 GCA_028877395.1 Cathorops festae
CTACAGCGTTTTGGGTCGTTTCCAGTGAATCGAAACGACGCCATGTTTACAGAGATTTTTTTCAAAACGACAGCGTATTGGGTGAGGCCGCGTACTCGTACGGACGGGCCCTCAATCATCAAAGAATATACAGTGGTAGAACAATGATCTTCCGCTACAGCTAGCTGCTCTCGAACTAGCTTAACGATATCATAAGGACATCCGCGACAGGCAGCAGCGTCTTTCTGCTCATTAGAAATAACAGCTGAACAACGAGAGGCTGCGTTTCCTCCAAGAAGCTGCTAATTACAGTAAACTCCTGGATTCAAATATAAACGCGAAATATGACGTAAACATGATCGCAAGCTACTTGTTTGTTATTTAACAAGTAAACTAGTTCTCTTATAATTACATTTCCTTAACTGTTCACTGGGAGCAGATTTCAGTGTCACTGTTTAAAAAATGGACAGTTTTACATATTCAAGGAAATCGTGTTAACTTTCAGCAACATCAGCGAGTTTGTTGCTGGGGGATTCGGGAATGTTTCCTAACCGGAGTGTGGCGTTTGAGACGCAGCCCTCGGCATCTGAGTCAGGGCTAAAACGGTCCGGACTTCGGTGTTGATGGAGCACACACATGTGTCTAAAAACAACCCGGCTCTCGCTGCACATGCCCAAAACCACACCATACACACACACTCCTAAACCAGTCCATCACACACCCCCGACAAGCATCCAAAACATCTACACACACGCACGTTCTCCCACAGTCTGGCTGGGACTAACACACACTTGTACACTAATCAGCAGCTGAGAGTCAAACGCCACAATAATGAGTCTCTTGCTCTCTGAACACATTTACCGTTGAGGTGCTTTACAGCTCAGTGACGTTCACTGTTCATATGTCACGGACACAACGAGAAAAAATCCGCTCAAGAGCAAAATAAAAAAAAGAACGCTTTATTGTTTGGGTCACATTTGGGCTTCTTGTCCCTTTATCTCACACAAAAAAAATGAAAACAGGAACGGGGCGGGGGAGCCACAACAAAGACGGAGAGAAAACGACAGAAGAACAGACTCCGACCCAGAGAGAGACGAGGAACGGAAAAGGAAGAAAGGAGGAACTTGTTTAGAAATTGGTTCAGTGTGTTTGGGCCACATTTGGGTTTCTTTCTGTTGGAATCCCACAGCTGGTGTCAGAGCGAGGAAAGACGAGA
This sequence comes from Cathorops festae, assembly GCA_028877395.1. Classification (NCBI taxonomy): domain Eukaryota; kingdom Metazoa; phylum Chordata; class Actinopteri; order Siluriformes; family Ariidae; genus Cathorops; species Cathorops festae. The sequence goes on from JAODXR010000020.1 coordinate 2,901,294, forward strand.
CGGAGAAGACAAATGAGAGAGGAGGAGGAGGAAAGAAGCAGGTTGAAGCTCGATATGGTATGGTTGGGTTCGGGTCGCTTACTGCATCACACAGAGCCTGAGACTGAGGAGAAAGAGAGAGAGAGAGAGCGATAGAGAGAGATAGAGAGAACGAGAGAGACAGCGATAGAGAGCGAGAGAGACAGCGATAGAGATAGAGAGAACGAGAGAGACAGCGAGAGAGAGCGTGAGAGAGAGAATGATAGAGAAAGCGATAGATAGAGAGAACGAGAGAGACAGCGATAGAGAGGGCGAGAGAATGACAGAGAGCGATAGAGATAGAGACAGCGATAGAGAGAGCGAAAGAGAGAGTGATAGAGAGAGAGAGCAAAAGAGAGAGAGAGCGCGCACAAGGCAAAGAAAAACAGAAAGAAAAAGAAAGAACTGATGATAAAACGTGTCTGAGCTCGGTTCAGGCCTCTTTCATCGGAAATGAAAATGAAAGATCTTCTGAACACAGAAAAAGACAAGACGAATAAAAAAAGGAAAACTTTAGGTGAAACTCGGCCACGTTTAGGATCTTGATAAAACCATGCAACATTTTTACAGAAATTCAAAGCATACACACACACACACACTTTGTGCCATTTTTAAATTCTTTACCTTCACCTTACAGACAAAAATCTGAGGAAGAGAAAAAGAGACACGACGTCAGAACGTAACTCGAAAGAAGCGGAAAACTGGACCTCGGAAACTGGTGCAATGTGTTCAGTCAGATTTTTGGTTCTTTATTAGCAACATGTCGAAGCGCTCGCGGGTTAGGGAGAAAAAACCTGAACACGAAAGAGAGAGAGAGAGAGAGAGAGAAAACCTTGACGCTCTTGCTCGCGTTTCTTACCTGCATCGGCGTCTGCGTATCCCAGAGTGTCTCTGCTCCAGCCCCTCTCCTCCTCCACCCTCCTCCTCACTCCTTTCTCTACGTCCCCATTTGTCTTGCTCTTTCTTTCAACGCAGGGCGTGACCTTCGACCCCTCGTGGGGGCAGAGGTCAGGCTTGTCATGGCGCTCCCAGAGCTCCTGGAGCTGCCGCGGTTTGCTGAGCCTCAGACCAGTGAGCTCGATGCACACCTTCAGGTTCTTCACTTCCTGTTCGGACGGCTGCCGCCAAGCCTCTGTCCAGACGGAGAACAAAACAAACAGGAGGTTTTTGTTGTTGTTTTTTTGTTTTTAAGCACGCTCTCGCAACAGATCACAAAAATGCAGTCAGGCTGAGAAACAAGGGCGTGTCGGGGAAATGTGACGGACAGAAAAAGCAGCTGATTTCTGAGAAAATGTCCCACAAAGCAACACGAGTAATAATTACTGATATTAACGATGTCATTCTTGACAGGAGATTTTTATTCTCTGCGTCTACTTCGTCAAAACGGGTTCGAACTTTCGACAACGAAAACGTCTTAACCCAAATCTTGAAGAAGTTTCTATTGTGAATCGTACATATTGCATAAATGTAATTCATTCGATGTTGGATAGTTTTCGCACGGACACGACGACAACACAAGCGTTGCTGCCGGCGAGAACAGGATAAAGTTGGTATATTTGGAAGCCACACCCACCGACAATGATGTGAAAAAAAAGTTCAAGATTAAAGACTACAGAGATAAGAGATCCAAGACCTGTTTTTGTACGATTTCGCAGGTGCACTCGCACGCTAGCTTTAACGAGGTTCGCAAACTAATTAATCCCAAGTGCTGGTTGTAAAGGACGCCGCCGTTATCCCACACACTCAGGTCACGAACCATCTAACTCTGTTATGCAACACGACTTCGTCACAGCTCATATCATTTTCCTTGAAATATTTTTTTCCCACGTCACCACGGTAACATGGACACAATTTACATCATGGAACAACAGAAACCCTGAAGAGAAACAGGAAGCAGAAATTCCCCCAACTCAAGTTTCTGCTTTGGGACATTTAGGACTTCTGTTGAGTTTCCCCAAGACAGACATTAAAAACCACAGATTTATGATGCACATGTTCGTGCGTGCGCGCACACACACACACACACACACACATACAGGCTGGGAGAATGTTGAAAAGACTAGCGCTACACAAAGACTGTTTTGATGTCGGCCATGAAAACGGCCTTTAGCCCAAACACAAAGCCACGGTGACACGGAGTGTCAGATGGACACACACACACACACACACACACACACACACACACACACCACGTGTAGCTTAATACAAAACATGTGACGCCAATAAAAAAAAAAGGTTGAGGTGATCAAAGAGCATGAGCACACACACACACACACACACACACAACGAATGATGGAATGAAAGGAGGTTGCTCTTTACCTGGCATGAGTCGCGCCCGTTTGGCCGGCACAGTGGCCTTTTCCTCCTCCTCGTCTTCGTCTCTCTCCCTCCCTCGATTTTTCTCTCCATCCTTCTCTCTGTCCTCGGCTGAGTGCTTGGCGTCCTGGTGGGCTTGGCTCTGTTCCTTCCTCTCTTCCCTCACGTCTCGTTCTGGAGGACCACAGCGCTGCAGGACAGGGACGCGGTTCCCACCTGCACACACACACACACACACACGTTAGCCGCAACATATCTTTTTGTTTGGTGTTGAAAGAGAAAACTGGAGCTGAAGAACTAAAGGAAAACACACACACACACACACACACACACACCCCTCCCACTTCCCCCACTTCCCCCTGTTCCCTGGACACCCTCATGTTTGCGTTAGTTTCACCACACCCTTTCCCCCTTTCCCCATACGAACAGAACGTTCAGACTCTCTCTCTCACACTCACACACACACACACACACACTCTCCGAGTTTAAATTAGCCTGAAACATCCGTGCTGAGAGCTTAGGCAGCGCTCCAGCTCTCCGACACCCCACCCCCACCCCCCTCCACTGTGCGTGGCAGTAAAAGGCTTCTTGAGAACGTCTCCAAGCAGCAGCGTGGATCAAAAACAGACGCCCGGGGCTCACGCTCCGGACCCCCCACCCCACCCCACCCCACCCCACCCCCACCACCACCACACACACTCGGTATGAACACAGAGATTTCATTGCGCAGGCACTTGTTTAAATTTTTTCCCTACAAGTCAAAGTGTGAATTTTGTGAAAACGTTTGAATGTTGAAATCCGGACAGCGAGGATTTTTCCTCCCACAAATTTTAACTGAAATATATATATATATATATATTTAAAAAAATGCACAAACTCCTCGACCCCACCCATTTCTGACACCGAGACGCCATGCAGCTGCGTGTTACATGCACTGCGTTCCTGACGAGGATCCTTCCTGTTACGCTGCACCCTGTGTAGTAAACGTCCAGGGTGACGCGGTGCTCAGAAACGAGCTGACGCTCGAGTGGATCCTTGGGGGGGTCCAGAATTATTAAACCTTTAATTACTATTCAAATGAAACTTTTAAATACGTTTTTACACACACACACACACACACTCACACACACACACACACACACACACTTCCTTTTCTCAATACAACACACGCGTACTTTCCAACTTTAGCCACCACACTTTCCGTTTCTGACCGCAACAGGCGTGTGCACACACACACACACACACACACCATTTTACCATCCTAATTCCTCTGAGGTTACTCACTGGAACCCCCGAAACTCACACTCACTCACTCTCTCACACACACACACACACTCTCCAGTGGGCCTGCCCTTCTACTGGCCCAGACAAGAAGGCTGCTTGTTGTGCCCCAGGCGCACACGTACACACGCACGCACGGCCATCTCGTGACACATACATCCCATAATTCATGGCTACGTCAGCTCCATGGCAACTCTCTGCCAAAGTGGGTCTCCATGGCAACCCTGTTCCATGGCGTCCGGATTTTTTTTTTTTTGGGGGGGGAGCGAAACCGTTCTGGTGAAAAATGTCCACTAATAACACACACAGGGAGAGAGAGAGAGAGAGAGAGAGAGATGGACAGATTCAGAGAGAGACTCTCAGAGAGAAAGACAGAAAGATAGACAGACAGAGAGAGCGAAAGATAGAGTCAGAGTGAGAGAGAGAGAGAGAGAGACTCAGAGAAAAAGACAGAAAGAGACAGACTGACAGAAAGCGAAAGACAGAGAGAGTCAGAGTGAGAGAGAGAGAGAGAGAGAGAGAAAGACAGATACAGAGAGAGACTCAGAGAGAAAGACAGAAATATAGACAGACTGAGAGAAAGCGAAAGATAGAGAGAGTCAGAGTGAGAGAGAGAAAGGCAGATTCAGAGAGAGAGACTTGGAGAAAGACAGACAGACTCAAAGAGAGAGAGAGAGAGAGAGAGAGAGAGAGCGACCTCCAGAACAGACAGAAACTTGGCCAAGACTTCTACCTCCTAAACACACACCGTCCTCACACCTCCACCTCCCTCTCCACACACACACACACACACACTTCTCGAGGGAGAGGGAGGTCACTGCCACATCTATGCAAATTTGCAAATATAATGGCATCGTTCCATTAGCAGGAGAGGAAAACAGACAGCAACACACCACGTGCTGACAGAAAGGAGTGTGTGAGCGCGAGTGTGTGTGGGTCTTTTGTCTGAGTGCGGCGGGGGAGGAAGTGCTGTTTACCGCGCTGGGTTGGCGCCACAGCAGAAGGGACTGTCCCTTTTTCACGAGAGAGACGAAACAGTAGTGATGGAGAAAAACGAGAGAGAAACAGCCGCTGATAGATAGATAGATAGATAGATAGAGTGAGGGCATGAAAACAAAGAAAACACTGGCCTGAGTTCTTGAGACGTGCTGCATTTCTTTCTTTCTTTTTTTTAATACCTCTATGAAGACGATCCTGTTCAGAAGGCAGCTTTCATCGGACGTTTGGCTAAACTGTGCGTTTATGGCTTAAACTCCGAGCTAACGATTCATGTTTGTGGCTCCGGAGTTAAAACGAACTTGCTAATATGGTGCAGCGACCATGCTAGCTGCTAGCTCTTTGGTGACTGACACGCTAGTCATTATAGTGAGATGTTCCTCAGTGAGCAGGAGCCGAAATCCATTCGAAATGATATAATAAAGAACGACATAGGATTTTCTTCCGTTTATGAAAATTATTGCTAACGTTGCTCGTTTCTCTTCTCACTTGCATTCGAGCGGTCGTTCTGTTGCCAGCCCGTTAGTGAGAAACCGCAAAGAAGCGTAAACCGCTCCGTCCTGAAGATGTCGAGAAACTCAGGTGCACCTTCACCTCTGAGTGTTACAAAGTGCTGACGCTGGAGACTCCTTACGTTAGCGTTTATTATTAGTGAAGCGTCTGCTGTCCGAGTGCGTTAATATAAACCTGCACTACTGTCAAAGCTGCTGTTTTAGAAAACTAATCCACACCTTCTGACCAATCAGAGTCCAGAATTCAGCAGTGTGGAATCTCAGGTAGTGAATAAACACTGGCATGTAAACGGCGATGGTTTCGTTTTGAGTCAGACTGCCATCAATAAGATGGAGACGAAATAACGTTACACAGCTAGTGAGAGCAAAAGTGTGTGTGTGTGTGTGTTACCGTTGTGCTGCTCTGTTGGAGGTTTGGAGCAACGCTGGCTCTGCTCCCATTCCGTTTCTCCACGCTGGCTCTCAGCCAAACTCTTCTCTCGCTCTTTCTCTTTCTCTCGCTCTCTCCACGACCCGGTGCTGGAAGACGCGCAGCCCTCTTTCTCCTTCAGCTCCAGCTCGGAGAAACGCATCATTGCTCGCTACACACACACACACACACACACACACACACACACACACACACACACACACACACACGTATACGCAATCCATGACCAGGAACGCTAGATGCAAATTTTGCACACTTCACTACTAACCTTTGCGCGACGCTAAATGCACTTTAAATCAAGAATTTTGCATATGGAAATCAAAAAATGTCAATGTCACGCCACAGGATTCATTTTCCCTAAAGACATGAAACGCACAACAATCTGAGTCACTACGCAACCTTCTGTGTGGTGCACAACACCAAGTGTTACTCATTTCACCTTTGATTAGCAATGTAAAAAAAAAATATTAAAGCACTAACCTCCCAGTTAGCGGCTGGCTGACTGAAATTACTGTCCTCTGCTGATAGGACTTCGATCTAAGTGATTAGAATCGATGCTCAAAATCATTTTTTTCCCAGTAAACACAATCATTTAAACACAGAAACATTGATTTTTAAAAAAATAATAAATTAGCAGACAAACACAGGGCTACCGTTATGACGGAGTGGATGCTGTTGTAGCTAAGAAAACAATAAAGCAACATGTTTTCTGTTCTTCTTTTACCTACAGGAACGTATCGGTTAAATAAATCTACATGAATTTACGGGCGTCGCGCAAACATTATTCATGTTCTTATTATTTTTAAAATGAGGGTTTAAGCTGAAAAACATCCTAAAAATTCCAAAAGTTTAGTCCTGGACTGAAAAGGACTTTTCTCGAGAGAGAACGTTTTAAAGCCAGAACTCTGAATCCAGGAAACCATCGCATACGGTTTTCTTTAAAAGTCCTCAGTCCATCACGGGTAGAATATGGCGTTCGTTAAAACGCCTACTGCCCATCCGTCTGCACTGTGTGTGTGTGCGCGCGCGCGCGCCCGTGTGTGTGTGTGCACTAATGACTGCCAGGCAGAGCACTCGTCTCGCTGCTGCTGAAGACCTCTAATCTTCCCCATCAGAAATGAATGGGCCGGATTTCACTTAAGCTGGGAGGGCTGGCACTGCACGCACACAGCAAGCCTGGAGAGTGTGTCTGCGTGCGTGCGCGCGTGCGTGTGTGTATATAAGAAGAATAGAAGGCATCTACGTATAGCTCTTATATCAGTGTCATACACCCTCCCAAATCTTTCGGTCTTGCCTGCAGGTTAGTGGCTTCCTCAAGTATTACCACGAGATGGTATGTTGTGTTAACCCTTAATACGCGCACCACACGCTCGAAAAACCACATCGTGTTCGTTCCTCGCCCTTACGGCTGCTGCCAAAACCTGCCCGCCTTGCAGCAGGGTGTCAAAAAAAAAAAAGTGACGGGGGGGATGGCGGAGGACTGGTGTGTGAATAACAGCCAGCCATAACTACTGAGGCTTTCAATATGACTCAGCGTAACAATCTGATGCAAGAACTGCCTCGCAGAGCAACTACAGCTGTTCGTGCTCGGATTGAAGAGAATGCATTTTGAAATAATTTTACTGACGGGCCTTTTCCGAGAAGTTAGCTAAACGTCTTTGTTTGAAACAAAAATGTGTCATCAGAATCACCTGAACTTCAACCCAAAGTACATTCTGAAAACTGTGTTTGATGTTTAAGATTTGATATCAGCACAAATCTGTATCTGTTGCTTACCTGCAGGGCACGCTGTTCCCGGCTCAATTTACTGGAATCAGCGTAAAGTTCAGTGGTGACGTACTTGAAGCGGTCACCCACATATCCGGAGGAGTTGGCGATCCTCTTAGCCAGGCTGGAACGTTTGTTTTTAGAGCACCCATGTCCGTCTTCCTCATCCTCAGGAGATTCCATGTTTTCGCGTTCCTTGCCCAGATCCATATACTGCCGGATGGCATGGTGCCGATCGGGTTTGAAATTTGCGGCGTCTGGTCGGACTCTGTCGCCGGAGGTCCTGGCGCAGCGCAGAGTCTGCTCTTCCAGCAAAGGAGGCAGCGGGCTGTGCTCACTGGAACTCTCCTCGCCCTGGCTTTGCCCAGGAGACTCAGCCCGCTCCTGTGGCTCTGGAGGACTGCAGGGATCTGGCCGCCGCTCAGCCTCAGCTGGCTTGTATTCAACTGGCTGGCTCGCGCGCAGAATCTGCATGAGTTCTGGCTCCTTCGCTTTGGAATTACCAGTACTCCTCGTCCCATCCCCTGTCCCACTGCTGGCTGGCTTGGTGGGCTCTCTCAGTTTGGCAGGAGTAGTGCTGTACTTGTCTGGCTCAGGAGTACCATCTGTGTCGTCTTGGACCAGGTCAATGCAGACAATGTCATCTTTGCTTGCCGTGTGAGGTTTACAGCCCAAAACTTCTGGCCCCTCAGATTCCCTATCAGCTGTGTAGCGCGTGTCCGTATCCGACACACTGTGATGTTTGTAAGGGGACTCCTCATGCTGCCAAGTCTTCTCCTGAGGCCTGGACCTCATATCAAGTCGCTCACTGACTTTGGGGTCAAGAGGCAAGTGGGGAGACATTAGGGGATGAACCATCTCTTGCGAATCATGGTAGGTTACATACTCTCCGTGACTAGATGGTATTCCATAAGGAAGACCAGGCTTATGAGGCAAACGAGTGGAATACAAGCTGTTGCTGTTTAGCAGGACCGGATGGGGGTACACTGGCCCTTTGCTGGGCAACTGCAAGTGTGGCAGCGACATGCTATCTGGAACAGAGTATGGAAGGTATCTGTTAGCGTAGGCCAAGCTAGTGGGCAGGTAGGCTTCCCCTTGAGTCATGTAGAGGTGAGGGGGAGGATGCCCATTTTCTATGTGAGGCTGCTGGGGTTTGAAGCCAATTTCAGGCATATCTGATTTTTTAGGGGTCTTTGCAGGCTTTGAGGCCAATGGCTGGCTGCTACCACGATTAGTAGATTGCACCTTCTCTGGTGGGGTGGGAGAAGACTTCGGCCAATCACCATTTATCTTAGGAGATGGTGAGGCAGATGATGGACGGCACGCTGATGTCACAACAACAGGAGCAGGGTTTGATACAACACTATTGTTGGGTTCTCCGATCCTCGGACACGACGAACTCCTTGGCTGTGAAATGACATGCTCCAGATTCTTATTTTTGATGACCGTGGAGCCTTTGTTGTGGTTGGATTCCGAACCGAGTGCCTGGGCTGTGCTTGGCACCACCCAGGAAGAGTGTAAAGTGCTAATAATCTCAGGCCTCTCTGGCGTTTTAGAAGAAGTGCTGACAGCAGAGGATGAAGGGGAAAGAGTCTCTTTTAGAAGCTCTCTGCTTGGAGGAAGTCCATAACGAGAGTTGGGAGAGTAGCCCAGATTTGCTAGAGCGTCCAGCTTTGGAGGAAATCCATTAGGAGGGCCTTCAAAATCCATAATCTTAGCAGATAGGTCTAATGGCTTGTCTGCTGGGTCTTTGGTAGGGGGCCCTTGCTGTACAGGTTTCTCAGTGGAGGTTTTAATGGGTGAACTACAGCCTTTCCTCTCACTTCCTCCACTCTTGTGCTGCTCTGAACTCCCTTCTTTAGACTTGGGCTTCTGACTAGCAGGCCTTAGTGGGGAGCGATGCTCTTGAGATATGTAGAATGGATGGGAAACTGCCGGAGTGGATGAGGTTGATAATGAGGAGGAAGGACTCCGAAATACAGTCTTTTGAAAGTCTGAAGTGCTGTCAACAAGAGGTGGGGGAGCAACAGGGGGCTGGGAGGGTCTTGGACTGGGGCGGGGTGCCTGCATCACCAGAGACGGGCTCGAGTCTACTGGTATACTGGCACTAGAGTTGCTGGTTATGTTAGCACTACTACTAATGGTGCTGCTGCTGCTATTGGTACTACTACTGCTGCTGCTTGAGCTCTTGCTGGAAGGGATTCGATTGGACTTGCTGCTGTTATTAATACTTCCACTACCAGAATGTTGTCTCTCACTTTGTGCCTGGTGGTGGGACTGAGCTTGCTGATGTAAAGCTTGCTGCCCAAATGCAGAGGGCTCATGGTGAATCCTTGGTCCAATACTCTGTAAGGTTTTATCCTGATGATGCACCAGTGGGGATAGTGCTGTAGGGGCTACTGTAGCTGTGGGGATTCTTAAAGGAGGGGCAAGAGGTGACGAAATGGGGGCCGGAGGATAAGGGGACATGTAGAACAAGCGTTCAGCACCGGCTGCGCTCCCTCCTGCCCCAGGACAAAGCGATTGATAGGCCAGATGTTGGGGCAGGTATGGTGAAGGCTGTGACATAAATGATGCCTTGTACATATTCAGAGCAGCATACTTGCTGGAGTCTAGAAAGGGATACAGTCCCGCCTCATGGTAAGGACTCGTCCACGGGAGACGCAAGTAGCTGGTGCTGCTGCCACCATTTAGTCCCAGGTCAGAAGGCTTCTCAACAGGTCCAACACGCCTATCCAAGCCCAAAGCTTCTGCACTGGCTCCAGGCACAACTAGAGGTTTCTGAATCCCCGGTGCCGGGCTTTTATAAAGTCCAACGTAACCATTAGTGGCCTTTCTGCTATCCAACGACACATCAGTTTTATAGAGTAATTCTGGCATCCGGTCCCCAACATAGCCTTTTTCCGTTGGCAAGGCTCGAATTCCTGGCGAATAAACCATTCCCCCGTGAACATGGAGGCTTTCCCGCATTAGGCTGCTCCGATCGAAGGCGATCCGATCGAGTGTTGTGAGTGGGTTCATTCTGCAGGCTGCACTTGCATCCACCTAGAAGGAGAGAGAGAGAGAGAGAGAGAGAGAGAGAGAGAGAGAGAAAATAAGCCAGTTCATCCACAAAACTATTAACTCCAGTTAATTAAAGTGGATCACAGTAAACGAATACAACGATAAAGCAAACACTGATTATCAGAACCCATACATTTCTATAACTCCAATCATAAAGATTCATATTTGTGGTCAAATTTCAGAATCAAAACCAAGGGTAACTCACACAACTTATACATAAAGTCAGATTTAAATAAGGAGTCGCAAAGGGTGATTTTTTCCCCCTTCCCACATTAAAGTCTGAATGGTGCAAATGGCACGATGTAGTCAAGGTCACAAGAGGGAAATTGTTCATAAAAGTCGGCCTCTCCAAGGCTTCTGCGGGGGCAGACAGGGCTTTGATGTATGTTGTAGATGATGCCCGGCAGACAGCTCAGATCTGTCTTCCCATCAAACCCCGGAGACCCCGCATCACGCATCAACGCCAAAACCATGGTGGGGATTTAAATTACACGGATCTCTAATTTCTACATACGTAAATAATCAAGAAAGCAACTAGCAGGGAATAGAAATGTCATATGGAGGACGGATGTATGTACAACAGGAAGGGCGGGAAAGTTACGTTTTATTACGGCAGTTAAAAAAGGGAGCGAGGGTAAGAAACAAATATCATCATGGGATCTATTTTTTTATGATGCATATGATAAGCAGTCTTTAAAAAAAAAAGGCCTTACCATGCTTTGAATCACGACTTCTACTGCTTGATTAGTTCACAGTGGATGTTCTCGTCAGGACCATCCCTTGATTGACTTCCTGTGAGAGGAAAAATAAAATTCAAGTGGAGTTCGTGTACTAAAATAGACCAGTTTTCATCGTTATATAGCTTTTACCCTTTTTTTTTTAAAGCTAAGGTCATATCTTTTTCATTTTCTCACACATGCACAGTTTTCACACAGTTCCAGTTGAAGGTTTTCAGCTCGCTCGGCAGGGCTCAGTACAAAAGGAAAAAAGGGAGGGAAAAAAAAAAGAAAAAGAAAAGCAAACAGTCTCTCCGGTCAGGCCTCAGTCTGACTGTCTCTGCTAAAGACGCCTGCGTTCGCATGGCCCGGATCCAGGCTGCGGAGCAGGATTCAGACCACGTGACATTGTTATCTAGTCACAAGCGCTCTGATAAGGAATGCCGCCATGCACTGCTCACCCTCCTCCTTCACACACACACACACACACACAAAATGCCCGGCGCCCGCAGATGAGGAGGAGGAGGAGGAGGAGGAGGGGAATTTCATCATAGCGCCACTGAGGGAAAGATGCTATCACCCAGCCCCACCGCTTGGCAATGACATAAAAGCGGAGCTTTGTTGAGCTTGCGAGCCGCGCCTCCGTTATTGATGGCTCTACAGAGCCCTCGGATTTCAATAAGGCAGACCCGGGGCTCTTATCTGCAGATGCGGTCTCGGCCACTGCCGTTGAAGGAGGGAGGCAGACCGCCCCCGGTCTCATCAATCAAAGCGGGCTTCGGCCTCACGCGCACAAAATCCTCTCGCTGCTGGAGTGTTTTCGTCACTTCCATGGCAACCCATGTAGCAACAAGGCCGGAACGTTTAAACAGGGAGGGTTCGTGGCCTGCCATTTCAGCCTCGCTGCGCGTGATCACAATAAAAAACAGTCGATTATAATAACGGCCTACGTAGCCTAGCTTTCTTTCTTCTTAATTCAAAAGACCTTTTATTTCAGGATCGGGATCATAATCCAGACAAGAAACGAACAGCAACAAAAGTACATTAATTCCCGTCAACACATCAGAAAGTCCTCCGCGTAAATTCGAGCCTTCTCTTTTGACCTACAATTCCCTTCCTCCGTCCATTAAAGGCTAATCCGAGCGAATCGTTCGGCCACACGCTCCCCTGCGCGCTCGTTTTCCGCGCTCTTAACGACCCCGCGCGCTAGTGTGAGTACATTATGCGTCCCGGGCTGCTTCAGTGGGAGACCGCTCGCCTCCTTGTAGAGGAGAAAATGCAGCTCAAAGGCAATCAATCGCAAAGCGACACTCTCAGAGGTGCCTTTGTTTGGTGTTAAAGTAACCTGGCTCTAAATCAAGACTCACACATCTGCTGGGTTTTCCCGTTAAACAGGCTCGGGCTTTGGGGCACGTATCAACAGTTTAATAAACCAGATCAAGAAGTTTTTACGTCATCTTTCCGCATCCGTTATTGTCCTCGCTGAAACACATGCTGCTGATTGATATGAAGATGGAAAAAGGTGTCTGAAAGAAGAAGAAGTTTTACCATGTAGTACACTTGCGGACCAAAAAAAAAACCAAGAACAGAGGAATAAAATATAAATGGCCTCACACTTTCCTGTCGAAACCAAACACTTAGAATTAGAAAATAGGACAAGACCTAACTGCTGCCATGTCGGGGACAATATCACATGCCAATGATTTTGCAACTAGACTGTGGAACGAGGACAAGTATCTAGAAATAATGAACAATTACAGCCTACACACGTTGCTTTTTTCATGAATTTGGTGAAGAAAAAAAAACAACCCGTAGCCGTTTTGTGTTTTGGTTTAGATTTTGTTGTTCACGCCGTGTATGTGTGACTCTGACGGGGAGACGGTAAGGACACGAGGAAGGCGTGTGAGCAGCTGCGTCGCTCCGTGTCGGCAGTGAGACAGGCGATTTAAGACAAAAACACCACCTTGGCACGCAATAGACGACAGAGTGTAAAACGTGGCGGGTTTGAGGTGTGGATTTAAGCACAAAAGACCTCATAAATCCTGCGGTAAAAGGTGGAGGTGTGGCTTCTGAGAAGGTTAACAAATATATGACGCAAGCACTTTATCCTGGTCAGGGTCACGGTGGATCACAAGCAGATCCCAGGAACACTGTGTGCAAGGTGTGAATACACCCTGGTTTATCTCAACACAGCACACACACTCACACACACTCGCTCGCTCACTCACTCGCTCACACCTCGAGGCGATGTAAAATCACCACTCCGCCTACCATGAGCACAGAGTTCAGATTTCAGCCTTTGCAGATTTCAGCGTGCGGTCATTTAACATGATCAGAAGTGAAACTGCTATATTGTGGTAAGCTCACAGGAAGTTCAAAGGTCATGGCTTGCTGCAGTGGTGGAATCTGCCCCCCCCCCAAAAAAAAGAATACTCTGCTGTACTAATTAATACACTTGAGCAAAATCCCAATCAAATCTCCGCCGATCTTAACTCACGACCAACGACTTTTTTTTTACAATGTTGATTTTTGCCTTACAACAACAAAAACATTCGTTTTTGCCTCAATGTAGCTTTGTAACACAAATATTCTGTTAAATTACTAAAACGGATTGATAAAATAGCTTTGAAAAAATGAAATCAGAGTAGAAACTAGGCTTAACCGTTGCGCTGTGCAACGGCAAGTATATCCCCTGTACACCCCGTCATTTTGAAGGGAAACAGACAAAACCCCACCCGGACAAAACATTTCTGCACAAAAATGCCCATCAGAGTTGAGAATTTCAAGATATCATCGCCGTTTTCGATAGGTGTTGAGCTCGAACCCATATAACTGTGCTGGGAAAGTTTTAAAGAAATCAAATAAGAATTGCAAGTTTTAGAGCGTTTACAAGCAAGTGTCTGCAGACGCAGGAGCGGCGGCGGACGCGCAACCGATGCAAATCCATCGTATCCCCCTACGTCGTACGGGGGATACAATGAAAGCTGAAATTCTGATCTACTGTTTCATATTCATCTTTTGATCTCAAGCCCTAATGGAATGGTGTAGATCAAAAACAAAAAGAAGTGATCTTGCCATTCCAAAACTTTCAAAGGGGCACAGTTTATACACTCACCTTATGATCACCTGTAATGTTGCCCACAAAGTCAACAGGGCATTTCTCCCTCTGGCACACCCTCTCCAGGAAACTCCGGTCAGATGGGCGGAGCAACAGAGCATTACTCTCCTGATACTCAGCCCCCCATAACTCCAGAACACTGAGGGTGGGATCACCTCTCTGCAGGAGGAGATAGTGGATTATTAGACTTATCAATATTTATAATAAACTTTGCTATGATCAGTTTTTATTTATATATACAAATTTCACACATAGCGCTCGTAAATCAAAGCTCACTTTAAATTTGCTGGTGTAGATGACCGCTCCAGCAGGTTCACTCAGCTCTTTCAACACATTTCCTAGAGTACAGAACACATTCAGACCCTCTTTAGGAAAGTAACTTCCCATTTATATACAGTTTAACCACTAGCATAAAATATATCAGTAAATGAAAGTGATATGACCCAATGTGTAATGATTTACCAACAAAAGATGACATCAAACGTTAATTTGTACAGTTTAGCTTTATTGTGTTAATGTTGCAGAATAGCCACAAAACAAACTGGTTACTGTTTAATCACATAGATTATAGCAGCTATAAACAACCATGCCCTTACCAGCCTCTCTTTTCTTTTGAAGTTAAAAAGACAACAAATTGCACTGAGAAACAAAAAAAAAAAAATCCCTCAGTACTGAAGATTTTCCCATGTCAGAAAATTTCTCCGTCTGTTACAAAGCACTGATATTGAAGACTCGTTCCAAATATTCTACATAAACATCTTACAGAATACTTCAAGGATTATGCTCTATGATACAAATCCCTGTGTAAGTGTTGAGTCTCCGAATAATAACGTTCCTCAACAAGTACTAATATAAACCCACAATTCGATCAGAAGTGAGCAATCAACAGTGCTGTGGTATAAATATATACACCGATCAGCCATAACATTATGACCACTGACAGGTGAAGTGAATAACATTTGATTATCTCATTACAAAGGCACCTGTCAAGGAGTGGGATACAACCCCGATTCCAAAAAAGTTGGGACAAAGTACAAACTGTAAATAAAAACGGAATGCAATAAATTTACAAAGTCTCAAAAACTGATACTGTATTAACAATAGAACATAGACAACATATCAAATGTCGAAAGTGAGACATTTTGAAATTTCATGACAGCAATACATCTCAAAAAAGTTGGGACAGGGGCAATAAGAGGCTGGAAAAGTTAAAGGTACAAAAAAGGAACAGCTGGAGGAC
>JAODXR010000020.1:3484359-3496890 GCA_028877395.1 Cathorops festae
TTAATTATATCGTTATCTCGGGATAATAAGGTGAATTAAAAAAGTATTACAAAAAGGGCCTCTGTCGGCTTCCGTACGATTATGATAGAAATTAACATTTTATTAAAATAAAATGATTATGTAAAAATAGCAGCGTTATTTTTTTACAGCATTGGCATTATCGTGTGATTTGAAGTAACATTAATTAGATCATTAATCATTAAAAAAAAAAGCTAATATAATGCCACGTCTCTTTCATGGCCCGGGTCCGTATTTTTAATGCATGCGCACTTGCTCAGTGCGACCTCAGGCGCCGCACCCTCTTTTTTCTACATCTTTTCAAATCAAGTTACAGTTTTTAGTTAGTTTATTTGTGTTTTATGTTCGCCATGTGACTCCACCAAGGTTCTTGTCCTCTTCTTTAATTTTCATCTTGCCTGCCTGAAAACAAGACTCGAGGTGTTGGTTGGCTTTGGTCCTGAAGTAATGGTTGCCTTTTTGTGGCCTTTCTGTGTGAGTTTTTGGGAGGCGATGGCCCCCGGGTAGGAGGTAGGGAAGGATGTATTGTTAGGACTAAATCAGCATGAGCGGTTGAGCAAGGCTACGTTAAGGTGCTGTGGGAGGGGTATAAGGGGCATAGAATGGAGGAGTGGGGGGTTAAAACTTTCCCCAACAGCTTTTTTCCTTTACAGGCCACATCAACCAGATTTTTGCGGGCACTGGGTTTCCTAACAAACAATCCCTTTAGACTTAAACAGACTTGACACTTTCCTTTGTGGTAGCCCAAAGGTTCTGGATGCTTTCTCACCGGGGGAAGAAGGCGGCGGCAAGCTGGACAATGTGAATGTGGAACAGCTTCGTTTGGCGATGGATGCCATATTGTCTGGGAAACAATAAGACAGTACAACTGGAACCTGACAGGAGCACCTTAGACGGCCTTGCTAATGAGCATGGTGAACGTTTCTGGAAATACTGAGCTTCTTCATAATCAAACTAATGATCAGTCAGCAGGGGTGACACACATCACTGATGTCACTCCTACCATCATACGTTTTTTTTTTTAAATCATAACATTAAGGTCGTAATGTGATTACAATGGCCTATAACGGTATAACAAACCAAAAATGCAACAGCAAACCAGAAAATGTGCCTACAAAACAAAAAATAGAATAATATTAACTCAAAACGGAAAGGAGAACAATGCTCGTTGCTGATTGGACATGGTATGTGACTATCACAAGGAATAAGAATTGCACTTTTTCAGTCTGTTTGTTACTTCACGCTCTCCTTTTCCCATCGTCTCTCAGACAGTCTCACGCTGCAGCCAATCAGCAACGAGTACAGTACCAGTCAAAAGTTTGGACACTCCACTCATTCATAGGTTTTTCTGTATTGTGACTATTTTCTACATTGTAGAACAATACCGAAGACAAAACTTTGAAATGACATATGGAACAAAAAAAAAAAAAAGTTTCATATTTTAGATTCTTCAAATTATCCACGTTTGCCTTGATGGCGCTTTGCACACTATTGGCGTTATCTTAACCAGCTTCATGAGGTAGTCACCTGGAATGCTTTTCAGTTAACAGGTGTGTCTCGTCAAAAGATAATTAGTGGATGAGTTTCTTTCCTTCTTACTGCGTTTGAGATCAAACAGTAAATAGTAAATAATAACAGCGCAAATAATCAAATAGCCCTATTCAACGCCACAACTGTAGTAATCCATATTATGTCAAGAGAAACGACAGGCCATCGTTACATTAAGAGACTTTTAATGAATTTTTAAAGAAAAAACACTGAATTAGAAGGTGTGTCCAAACTTTTGACTGCTACTGTATGTGATGTTCAATAAGGACCTAGCCTTCCTGCTTTAAGTTCATGTTAATGTTTTCAAATTTGTTGTCACGCTTTTGGTTTGTTATTGTGTTTTGTAATTGTGCAAATAGATCATAGTAAAGAAAGCATTATTCAAAAAGCCACATACCTTTTACCGGTCAGCTTTCAATCCTTTGGAGGAACTACGGCAGTTTGTAATGATGACAAATTGGTCGTGGGTTGAACTTGGTGTCTTTTTCTCGCCATTTTGAGTAAAAATCATCAAAAACATCATCATCCTTACCACAAGCATTGTAACTGATAACAAAAAGAAAAGTACTGAGTCATGGAAGGAAGCTGAGCTGGTAATGCAAACGGTCCTCAGGGTGCACCATGAGGTACCCCGACAATTCAAGATTTCTGGAGGTGAGTAAAAACAAATGTGAGAATCCTGATTACCTGGCTGAGGTATGTTCTGAGCCATGATTGAACCAAAAAAGTCTTTTGGGCATTATTGAACTAGCAACATGAATATTTAAAGCTTCGTCAGTCAATCAACCATCATGCTGAACCAAAAAGCAAAAGGTGCCACATGGATTGATCACGCTGCACAAATTGAATCATACAAAGTGGTGCTACTCATAGCATTGACACGATTGGCCTGAAGAGCATTCCAGAAATCAAAGCTCGGAGCTACCGCTACGTTGCGATGCCATTTTCTTACACTTTAAAACGTCAATCTTTGATCTCAACTTGCTGTACAGGAATGATTCCGGGTAGGATTCAGGAGGCAGCTTACCTTGCTTCTACCTCCAATGCGCTTGTCCAGCATGGTATCGCATGAATAAATAAGCCTACACTTGAATATACGTGTCACTGGGTGATTTCTTGCCGTTTGCTTGCTCTGTAAGGTTTAGAAGGCACACCACCCCGCCTGTCTCCTTCAATGGGCCGGCTCTATTGATTCCCCTCTGTTCGTCCTCTGTCGCTTTCCTCGCTGTAACCAATGAAGAGAAAGAGAAACACAAACGAGTGAGAGAGAATTCTTCTCTTTCCCTTATTCGCAAGTATTTGAGAGATTTTTATCTGAATGTAAAAGTAAAGCTTGTTCTCAGAATCAGGATATATTCTCACGTGTGTATGTATAATCTTCTCCAAAAAACATATTTGTGCTGTTTTTTTTTGGTTTTGTATTAAACTGTCCCTTACTATACCATATTATACTACACTTCCTGTTCACAGGAACCTCCACGTTCACCAACAGAGCAGAAACACTATGAGTTAATGCTCGGAGAACGTATTGTTGTTTGAAAGCCAAAAAACAGCACGCTGGCCGCAGTGATTGCTGATTGGACTTTTGAAATAAAGCTGACTAATGAGGAAATGGATTAAAGCTACATTCAGCATTTACAGAAACAGCACCACAGTCAACCCAAGACTAATCCTGTGCCCAAGAACAAGGCAAATATATTACAGATTTTGGGGGAAAACATTTCATTTGCAAGGTTATATCTGGCTGACTATAATACATCAAAATCTGTTTTATTGTATTATTGGTGATATATACTCCTTCAGGTTAAGGTGTGTGGAAAAGAGTAGCACAGTCAGCCCTTTTGGTAACTAATTAACCGAAAAATGGCTGACTTGGTAAAGATGGACAGCCTTATCACTGGGACATGTCCAGCAGGTGACCTTCCCAAACTGCTGCCCCTTTCAACTTTCAACAGTCCAGACTTCCAAATACACACACCTGCTGAAATTCCCATCACCACTATCTTAGGTTACCAACTTCTTTCACAGTCTAGAAGAGCAAAACATGATGCACCATTTCCTGCCTATCAGTAAAACAATTAGGAATAATTGAAACGATGGAGGGACTCCAGAATGGGTTCTGAGGTCCAGTCCTAGGTATTTCCTCCTGCACTGGCTCTACTTCAAATGCTTCATATCCATCTAATCAAGCCCTTACTTACCTGGAATTGGTTTGGGAGTATGAAAAGCTCAAGCCTGTGTAGACCCGGTAGTCCCTTGAACTGGATTTGAGAACCCGTAGCCTACTGTAGGCACCACAGTGGATTTGCATTTCAGTGAACTAGTACAGGGTTTAGCTTACTGGTTTGCATGTTTAATCTAACTCCCAACACATCTCAGCCAGGTAATCAGATTCTAACATTTTTATCTATTCAGAAACGTGGAATAGCTGGTGGGTAATGTATCTCAAGGCCCTTGTTAAGACCCTTTGCACTGTGGTCAACCTTGGATACTAAAGTAGCTAAAATCTGTTTGTTGGATATTTCTTTTTACAGGCACTTGAGCACTTGGGTCAGGTGTGTTGAAAGTTGGGCTGTAGTAAAGACCACCATTGTCAAGTCCAAGACCTGGACTAGCCAAGATCAAGTCAAGACCTAGTCTTAAGGGGTCAAAGCCAAGTCGTGTTTGAATCCAAATGAAAGCCTGACCGAGGCAATATCAAGACCATCAAATCCTTTTTGAGGCCAAGCCTTTTCTTTAATTAGTTGGATTCATTTGTACATTGTGCCAGTGATTATTCTGTTTTTGAGATGAAGAATTGTTTCTTGTCAAACTTTGTGCCTGTGAAAAGAAAACACAAATATTATTTTTCAAACCTAAGGTTCATGAACAAGACCATATTTAGCAAGACCAATGGCCAAGCCCATATATGAGTCTCAAATTCCAAGACAAATCCAAAGTTAGCTTAGTCAATACTAATTCAGTCCTAGAATACGAACTTACCTCAACTCAGATAGGAAACATCCCAGAAATGTATAATGGCAGGTGTACCGCAAGGACCACCTTAGGGTTCTTTTGAATTATGGTCAACCTTGGATACAAATGTCCTTCCTTCCTGTGCCAGGATCTGGTATTCCCAGGCAGTCTCCCATCCCGGTACTAACCAGGCCCTTAAGGTGCACTGGGTGGCGCCGATCTCTGTGTCTATAGTCTTCGGTCTCTTGCCTATTACATAGCTGGGGTTACAGTGGGGGGCTGATCCTCTGGTAACCACAAGAGTTCGACTCCCTACTCGCATCTGTATTGCGGCATGCCTCACCAGATGGCCATAGATACCATTTTTACGATGGTCTTTGGTATGACTCAACTGCAAGTAGAACTCACAGTCTCCTGGACAAAAGGCGGACACACTAAACACTAGGCCAACTCACGCTCGGATACAAATGTAGCTAATATCGATTGATTGGCTCATTGTCTTAGCTACAATGCAAAACTAATAAAAGCAAAACCAGATCAACCAGTAGACCAGGTTGGAAACAGGTACATTGCTGAGGGACTGTTAGTTGTTATCGTTGCTTTTGACGTAACTGGGAAAGGAATATTCTTAACCAAGCATGATGGGATACTCAGTGGTGATTCGAGAGGTATGGTGGTGTAAATTGGTGGTGTGGTCAGATGATCTGGAAATCTTCAACAGGAGCAAGGATAAGGATAATGATAGTTTCTCGGAAATTGAAAATGCCCTTGATATATTTCTGAAAATATTGCAATTGGTTTTCAGGGAAATTAGTTGTGTTCAGTTCATGTATTTCCTGATTTTATTTTATTTTTTTACTTTAATTAAGCAAAAAGTTACAAAATAATTTCATAATTCTTAATTATTATGCAATTCTTTATTATTTTTTTTTACAACAAAATACTTCTAAAGAGATATAGACAAAATCGGTATCCTATACCCCTCATCCGCACTGCAGTTTCATCTTTTCTGTTTAGGAAGTTATCCGTATAACAGTAAGTAAGGAATTGTGAAATGTTTGATGAGGAAAACGTCTGTTTCAAGCCGATCGATCGAGTGTTCCTCTCTCCTGCGTGACCTCAGTCCTCACGGGTGTTAAAACCTATTAACCTTTGGCCTCCCCTGACTTGCCTCGACCTTCAGCATCAAAGGAGGTAACACTGAAAGATGACCACCACTCTGGCCTTCTGTTGACCAAACCCAACACACACACATACAAAAGGCAAGGCACACTCCGCAAATAATACTATTAACTAATCAATACCGGGGCCTGAAAAGGGAACCGGGTGTGTTTTCCATTTGAAAAGAGGAAGACGGGTGCCATGCTCTTTTCAACGGATCATCAGTGTCTTCGTTCAGGCACACCCATCGTATCCCACGCATGTAGAGAGACTATGGAATGGACAGAATTGTGCAATCAGTACCAATGATTAACCAACAATTACAATTATCATAAAAACACATCCAGCAAGACACTAATGGATGAAAATCTTTTTTTTTTTCCTCAAGCAAAAAACACAACTATCATGGCTATGTGTATGAAATGTGAGCCCATTCAAGCACCATCCACCCCCTGACCTCATTCGCCAATTTTGGGACACGCCCCAATCTCAGACCGCACATTGACTCAACTCAGTCTCAATCGAAAAATATCTAAACAAGAAAACATTTTTGCAAAGCCCGATTTACAGTATACCCTTCAAAGTGTGAGGAGATGTACGTCAATAAAATGGATTATTACCGATAAGCAAGTTCACCGTTTATTCCACTGTTGGAGAAACAGAGAAATGGAAAACGCCACTTTGCTCGATCCAAAACAAAGAAAAAACAACTAGAGATAATCATGACCAGATCTGAATAGAATTCACATTTTGGTTCAGTTTTGGTATTTTGGGATTAAAAAGGATGATAAAACCTGTCAATAATCCAGAAAGTGGATAACACTCGAATGTACCTTCATTTATTAACTTTTTTTAATTCCAGTAAACCCAAATATACTGTACAGGAGAGCGAGGTTTGGAAAAGACATGCCTTGACGAGCTCTGATCTGACACATGGATCGCACTGACCTATAGTTTGTTCCACGATTAGAACATTGGACTCGGTTGTGGTTTTTTTGCACGTAGCTGTATAAAACGCAGACCTTACAGTACAACGGTCTGGGTCGGTCCATTTCGGAAAAATTGTGAGAAAACTTTAAACACTCGCGGGAATATGTTATTCACGTGGCCCAATCTTACTGTGGCGTGAAGGTCACTATGTGGCATCGCTACGCCTGCGATGTGGGTCGGGCCAGTGGCTTTTAGACCAAAATGAATGATTCAATCTGAATTCAATTAGAAATCGCTTATATAACCCAATCTATTTTCTATCCACTGTTCAAATTTCAAGCAGTGGGACAAAATATGCAATTATGAAATATATATTTATAAAAGATTCAATGTTTTTGGTTTGTTTGTTTGGTTGTTTTTTTTTACATGATCTCGTGTTGAGGTTTGGTTCAACCCCAGGATGGAAAAATATCCTAATGTGATTCTTGTACAGTATCACGAATCCAGAAATAGGACGTTATTGGAATACGCACGGATTTCACTCTCTTGGTCCGTCTCGGAGGTGTTTTGGAGTAAAAGACACGTCATTCTCAGTCTTGGGTTTTTACGCACTGGTTCGCTCCAATGTCTTTTGGGCCAAAATGAGTTATCAGTTTACCCAATTCAGACAAAATCGTTAATAAAATGCCATGCGTGGGTTTGAGCTGAAGGTGCACTTCAACAAAAATGCTTATACATGATCTGGTCTTTTGTGCATGTTGCCTGAAGTTAGTCCATGTTGCTTTGTTATATCTCTGAACTACATTCTGTTCTGTACGTGTCTCTAAGAAGATCCAGAAGTACAGTAGACTCTGATAAGATGATCAAATTACTGTAATATGTAGTAAAAGGATTTGAATGGATTTAGCAGGTTTGCTAAAATTTGGATATGATTCCAAATTTTTGAAGAAAAAAAAAAGCACACCTTGCCCAATCCTGATTTGCCATGTTGGTTCAATTCAGCAGCCCAAACTCACCAAAAAACAAATTCGACAAAAACAAAAGAAATAATATCAAATCAGCATCTTTTGGGCCGAAATGAAGAAAAACCATGTTATGATTGATAACCTGTATCTAAAAGTGTATTACAGGGATCTATGAGTAATATAATATCATCATGTTAGTCAAAAACATTCCCTTGCCCATGCCATGTGGTTTGATCCATCGGCCCACAAGCTTCAAAAACAAGTTATTAAAGCTACGCTGCGAGAAAAATAACACTACATATTACATTTACAACTATTTCCATGATTTAATCTGGTCGGTTATTTTCTCTACACTATTCCATAAAGTTTTTTTTTTAATCAGCACAAGGGCATTTTGGGCTGAGATTCACAAAAAACAAAACAAAATGAGAAATAATTGACCAGATCCAATGTCGAGGTTTTGTTCATTCATCACTACACGAAGTGGCACCACAACACCTGCGCCATATCCAAAAATCCCTCGCTCTGATTCATAACGTGTATCCAAGGGTGTAAAGGATCTAAGAATATCATGAGGTAATTATTGGGCGATATTCGTCATAAAGTTGAGATTTAATTTCGTTGAACGGTAGTATTCATAAACATGGTTTTGGGAGGAAATGTTGCTTTGCCCAACCCTGATCCGCCAACTCAGTGGCCCAAAAGCCTCAAAATAAGTTGTTGAAGCGACACAATGAGAAAAAATAAGACTATGAAATAGATTCAATCTGGTGTCGAAGAATTAAATAACTTAATGCTGACTTTGGTGCCATTTGGGCCAGCATGCATGAAACTCTAGCATCTATTGCAAGATTTTATTCATTCTTTAGCGAATATGCAGAAATATACCCGTTTTTGAGCACGGCTCTAATCATAAGTGTGGTTTGGAGGGGGAGCGTTGCCTTGCCCAGCCCTGATCTGCCATGTGGAGTTGGTGAACATGGACGGCGACAATGCCAGGTTTCGGGACTTAAAGTGTTCGCAACGCTCAACAACTACTGTAGAAATAATATTAAATCTTCAATCAGAATTTATTTACAGCAATGAAGCTGATATTGTTGTTCATGCACTTTTGTATGTAAAGTACTTTAGAAGAGTTTGGCTTCCTACTGAAGTGAGATGAGTGTCAAACAACAACAAAATGTTAGCAAAACTAGGAACGAAATTTGAAATCATATCCATTCAGCTCTTGTGTGGTGTGTGTGTGGTGTGTGTGTGTGATGCTGCATCAAGTGTACCATGTGGCATCGCTGCACATGCATCCGAGGCAGAAACGCTACGTTCTGAACGTTGCTTGTGTATCTTCAAAGCTCCAGAAATGACGATAATGAAATTGTTGTGCAAAATTGATAACCTCTGAGATGATGCATGGATTTAGAAGGTTGTAAATCATGGTCCAATCACAGCGATGCATTACGGAGAGCATGTTCCACTCCTCAGAGGAGAAGACTGTGGAAAGCTCATACCATACTCGTTCACACACACATACACACACACACACACACCCAAAAAAAAAAAGTTGCACCAAACATTCCAAAGAAGAAAGATGAAGAGAAAGAAGGAGAGATGGAATACCTCATGGATGCGTCGCAGAGGAAGAGAAGCAGAGGTGTGGCAGTGCGAAGAGGAGGAGAGACGCTACTCATGCCCGGAGGGAGAGAAGGAAAGGAAGGAGGGATGAAAGAAGAGAAGTGCACCAGCTCCTGTTTTTTTTTTTTTTGCCTTCGTCCCACTGGCCAAGAGTGAAATCAGGCTCTGATTGGTGGATCTCATGGGCTGAGGCCCCTCCCCATTTTCCTCCTTCTTCTACCCTGTCAGGCCGAGTTAACGGAGCGAAAGAGAGAGATGGAGCTGCCTCGCTCCTTCTCGTCCTCTCAGGTCCCCCCGCTGGGAGATGGGGTGGGCAGGTGGGGCAAGAGTGCGAGGAGTGACCAACGCCGCCATACCCCCCCGACCCCCTTTCACTCTCACTCTGTCTCTCACTCCGTCTTGCTTTAAAATTCTAAATCAACAAATCTCCACACGCTCAAAGTTTTAGGTGTGCTGATGTACCCAGTGTGAGAGAAGAGGGTGTGATGGAGAAAGCGTGAACTTGCAGGAACAAAGCGGATTGGAATCCAGAGTAGTACAAAAAAAAAAATGGCGAAAAAAAAAACTTCCTTTCTCTTTTTATCCTGCATATTCTTTCTCTCGCTCTCTTGTTAGATTACTTCCACGTCTTCTCATTTCTCATACAGGACAAGTATTGATTTCTTCCCCCTTTCCGACGCTGTGCTCTCGAGTTTTGCACCCTGAGCACAACCCATGATGTAAAACCAAAAAACAAGAAGTAAATAAGAACCTGAAACCAGAAATCACACAACAAAACAAGGCATTTCTGTTGAGACGTTTGGAACGACAG
Source organism: Cathorops festae (assembly GCA_028877395.1). Taxonomy (NCBI): domain Eukaryota; kingdom Metazoa; phylum Chordata; class Actinopteri; order Siluriformes; family Ariidae; genus Cathorops; species Cathorops festae. The sequence continues at coordinate 3,494,377 of JAODXR010000020.1, forward strand.
TTCTTCCGGAAGGTTCTATCGAATAAAAAACGTGTATTGATTCGTTAGTGCTGGACATCCTTGCTCTTGCTGACCCTCACCACCATAACGCTATGCAAATGCGATGACCTTTGGCGATACGACCTCGAGCCGCACGCATCCCCTCGGCCCTTCCCCCTGCCTTCTCTCTCAGTGTCCAGTGACCTCTGACTGTTCCCTACACCCGGGTTGTGAGGTCAAGACCTCCTGAGGGATGGCGTGTGCCATAAGTCCCCAGAGAGGCCTGTGTCCGTTGTTATGGATATGATCTGAGGGACCAGGAAATCCCTGAGCTGTTACATAACGTGGTAGTGATCAAAAATATGCAGTGCCACCATCTTTACACTCGGTTCAGAGTTTGTTCGCTGAACAACAAACTTGATCGACAAAAAAGCAGTCAAGTTTTGGTGTACATTGTTGGTATGACGAGTCTACAATGCTGCTTAGATAAGAAATAACAGAAAATGACAGATGCTTTGTGGTTTCTTAACAATTCCTATCTGTAGTAAAGTACGTATACAGTGGGATAAAATGTCAAGCCGATAAGAGTCTCTTCAGACAAGATTCAATTCCGGATCAAATATGGTTCAGGAACATACGGTCAGTTATGATGACGGTAAGTGCATCACACTTTCACAAGTACTGCTGAGTCCTAATTAGTCAGAATTTAGATTCTGGCTTTACGCTGTACATGATTATGTCTGAGGGTCATGGAGAGCATAAAACGTCCTCGTAAAACTTTTCCGTTCATTGGTCAGAAATACGGGAAAAGGTTAACAAACCCTTAAATGAAGCTGTTTCCAAATTCAGTCCATATTTTCTATCCCAGAGTTGTTGTTGTTGTTGTTGTTGTTGTTCAGGCTTAAAGGTGGGCCAGTGCTTGTGTTTTAAAATGGTTATCTAGATCAGTGTTTCTCAACCATTGGGCCACGGCCCATTAGTGGGCCGCAAGGTGCCATCTAGTGGGCTGCGATTTTTTTTTTTTTCAAATTTGAAGCCAAATACTAAATAGTTCAGGATGTCGTAGCATCCCAAATCTGGTAGCTGGTTTGCCAAACATTTTTCAAGTGGAATAAATACATTTGTGGGTAAATTAAGAAGAACAAGCCTTTATTTTTGTAAAGTTCCTCCTCTACATTTTACCTGTACATGCATGCATACAGAGAAAGAGAGAGAGAGCAGTCGGCAGAATAAATAAATACGGCCATACTGTATAATTGTGGGTAAATTATATGGATCTGTGATGCCTGCTGGAAGTGAAGAGCAGGGAGGATTGAGAATCGGGCGGCTGTGGTTTGTTTACACCTGATAATAAAACTTCTACATTTTTCCATCTACTGTAAGATGGCGCCGCGGACGGCTGCCTCGGTACTTTGCTCTCTCGAACTTTCTATGTTTTTGTGTAATTGTTGTGTTAATTCTTCTCTGTGTTTTCACGGAATGCCGCACTGAGGTTTTTTTAATGCTTCCTCATTGCGCTCTCTGATAAGAGCATAATGTGGGGGTGTTTTTTTCCTCTCATCTCTCATTTCTCTCTCTCCCCTCCCTAATCTCTCCTGCTTCTGCTGACTCGTCTTCTCTGAGTGACTCTTCCAGCATTGCTCTTCAAATCGAAATTATGGATTTGATAAACTGGTCTCTTCATGCAATTGACACAATCTTCTCAACAAGAAGCCTGGGTTCGGGGGAACCAGCCTGTCCTGCTGGAACATTCGTAGCCGGCTACACGATGGATGCATGGGAGAAGTGGCGGGTCATGTGCCTGGCTGTTCTTTCTATGGAGGACATTGAAGACATCTACCCATTCGGAACCATGATTACAGGACTTTTGCTGATTGGATTAGACATTGCCCTGGTTTATCAAGGAAATCAGAAAATGGTGACAGCTGTTCACAGCCCCATAAAGCTGCCCGACATGATTGAAGTGGTGGGCAGAGCTGTTGGCACTTAGACTGTGGCTATTCAGAACTTGAACCGCAACATGGATAACGTCATGGAGAAGCTTTCGGCTTTGCAATGGAAATGAGATAATTTTGGAGACCAAAATGGACATAGTGGATATATGGAGTAGGCATGCAAAGGAATGCGCCTGCTTGCTAAGACCAAACAAATTCCATTCTTATCTATTTTCGGCTCCCTAGCCAGACCTGGCCTTGGTCAAGGCTGTTGCTGGGACAACAATTCCCCTGGAGAACACTGCTGTTAGACTCTCTAGTATTCCTCCCCCCTTTCTTCCCGTGGTCGTTGCTTCACCCCCAGTGTGACAGGCGGGTGTGTGACCAACGCCATTATGGCTGCAGGAGCGGACGGCTGCTTGCTGTGCTGGGTTACCTCTACCTCCTCCCCCAAACCCCTTCCCCGTCCCCCCTTTTACCCTCACCCCTGATCGCCCCCCTCTCCCCCTTCCCCCTCTAGTCCCGAGTTTTCATGTTGTAAAGTGTACTTGTGTTATTTTGTGCTTATGTGCTGAGGTTTTTTAATGTTCCCACACTGTAC
>JAODXR010000020.1:8104786-8115002 GCA_028877395.1 Cathorops festae
GAATGTGAGTGTGAATGGTTGTCTGTGTCTATGTGTCAGCCCTGTGATGACCTGGCGACTTGTCCAGGGTGTGCCCAGCCTTTCACCCGTAGTCAACTGGGATAGGCTTCAGCTTGCCTGCGACCCTGTAGAACAGGATAAAGCGGCGAGAGATAATGAGATGAGATTTAGCACGATTATTCCACTCATCCTTGCAAAAAATGATCCAAATTGTGAGGAGATCTCCTATGCGTAGCCCTCAAGTCATTCCATAGGCTTTTGATAGGATTTAGACCTGGTCTGTGATTGGGCCATTCCAAAATGTTGATCATCTTTTTCTGAAGCTATTCCATTGGGTTGTGTTTGTGCTGGAAAATGAAAATTTTTTTTCTTCATCTTCAAATGTCTAACAGAGGCCTGAAGTTTTTTTTTTGTGCCAAAATAGATTGGTATTTGAAGATATCCATGATTCTCTCTATTTTGACTAAAGCCCCAGTCCCAGCTTAAGAGCTGCAGCCTCATAGCATGATGCTGCCACCACCATACTTCACTGAGAGTATGGTGTTCTTTGGCTGATGAGCTGCTGTTTTTTTTTTTTTGTGCCCAAAATATCTTTTATGCCCAAAAAGTTGGTCTCATTTGACCAGAACACATTATGCCACATGGTTTCTGCTGATTTCGGTGGCCTTGGATGTCTTATTAACACCCTACCCCCCAAATGAAAAAGGGTTTCTCTCTTTGTCCCTGACCCTAGACATGAAGAATACACAGATTCCATATGAAATCTATATATAAAGTACAAGTTCAATCCCCAGTTGCTCAAGACCAAGTCCAGTTGAGACTCAAGTATGAGGCCTGAACTTAATTCTTCAACTCTTGTTTTTTACTGATTCTAGGCTCTCTAGCCATACACTCAAGAATCTGATTCTAATTACCAAGAAGAATTTTTCTTTCATCAGTTAATGAAAGTCTAATATAAGATTTTGTACAAAACAAATTTTAAACCAAGTCTACTTACTTAACTAATATACAGTATTGTTCAAAAGTCTTCGTCACATGCAAAGCAATGCTGTAAAGATGCCTTCAAAGCTAATGAAATTAAACAGGACAATGTAAAAAAAAAAAATCTTGTAAAGTGTAAGAAACTAAATGTCAAAGACAATATTTTGTGTGACAACCCTTTGCTTTTTAAGAATGCATGAGTAGTTTCAGGTATGCTTTTTGCAGTTTTATAGGGAAATCGGATTTTTTTTTTAAGGACTCGCGCTTGCTTCTGTATTTACAGTTATACCCCAACAAGCTTCATTATGTTCTTTGAAAATTGGTGAATTATGTAATATGTTGCTTTCATTTTTACCAACAAACATTTTCCATAACATTTGAAGTTTTCATTGGAAAAATAATGTTTGGAAACAAGTGTTTTTCATATTGACTCAATAATGCTGAGGTCATACACTAAATATCTATAACAAAATTTGTGTTAATAAATAGAATGCCAAAGGTATTTGCACAATACTGTAAATCATAAATAGTTTTTTTTTTTTAGACCAAGTACTGTAAGGAACATGGCTTGGCTTTGCCACCTTACAGCTCCTGGGTCATTTGTGTGATCCTGAGCTCGGGTTACTGTCTGTATGGAATTCTGCCATCCACATTGTTTCCTTCTGGGTTCTCTGGATTCCTCCCACCTCCCGAGAACATGCCAGGAGATGGATTGGCTTTTCTAAATTTCTGCTTAGGTGTGAATAGAGCAAATGATTTGTGACCAGCATATTTAGGCATAGTTCAACTGTCTATAAAGATTGTTCAAACTGATAAAGCTATCTTATGTTATGACCAGCTTGGTATTTTAACATTAGGAATCTCATCTGTTTAAACTGTATGCACCATTTTATAGGTGTTAATGCTTTAGGAAGTACTGTAATTTTTATAGTTGTTGCCTTTGGTTATTAGTAGGACAATTGTTGTTGGATCTGTTTCTTTCAGCTTTTGAGTGTGGTGCCGTTTAAATATGGGCCTGAGCCGATGCTGATCAGAGTAGCTAACCACACGGAGTGTAAATGCCAGGAACCGCAGATGATTCGCAGACATGCTCTGCCCCACAGGAACAGTGGGTTAGTACCGGCTTAATTATCTCAAATTAATACAGTGCCTTACATGAGTGCCGTCATAGTTTATCAAGTGACTGAGATTTTTTTTTAATTATAAATTTTCACCGAGATACCAGAAATTGTAAATTGGTCTATGATCTGACAATTGGTCTAACAATTATTTCAGATGCATTTCTTAATCTGACAGATTCACATGACAAATTAATAGTAAATAGAGATAGTGATTTAATTAAGACAGAAGATCTCTTCCAGAAACAGACTAAGCGTCTCCTAGACCAATTAAGGATGTGAACATCACCAAATCCAGCCCCTTATCGTCAGCAGTGTCACATGTGGTGTGCCAAGCTTCATCACTGAACTCATTTGTGTGTGTGTGGTGGGGGTGCAAATCCAACTACAGGTGTTTTCCCATTCGCCAGTCAGAAGACTTCAGACAACTGTGTGACCGAGGGTTCATATGGGACTGTATGGAGGATCGGTGTGTATCTTATCCCTTCAACAAACAAGGTCAGAAAAGCATCCAGCTCATTTTCATTTACATTTTACATATATTTGGCATCAATTATATGTCAAATAATTCAGCTGGAAGTGGGTAGCAGTGCCACCTCACAGCTCCAGCATCCCTGATTTTACCCTGAGCTCAGGTTACTGTCTCTGCCAAGTTGTGCATGTTCTCCCATAGGTTTCCTCTGAAAACATGCATCCAAAAACATACAGGTAGGTAGACTGACTGTGCTAAATTACCCCTAGGTTTGAATGTGTGTATATGATGCCTTGCAACGGACTGGCATCTCATCAAGGGCTCTAGATCCACTACATCCCTGACCTTGATAATGTGATTACTAAAGGTAAATGAATGAATGATTGCATTCAGATTATTTTAATCTTGAGAGCAATTAGATTATATGGGAAACTATATAAGGACCCCCAAGCATGGTATCTCACCAGTTAACTGCTATACACCTCTCTGAAACATGCACCAGAGGTTGCAGTAGATTCTGAGCTGTTTCCTCAGCAATTATGTTTGATATGGGTACTTTTGAGCCTGGACTTCTTGTCGTTTTTGAAGTAAATTTTTGAACGTGAATGGTCACAATTTTGCTGAGTTATAGAAGGCTTCAGTGCAAAATATGGATCCATGTACTAGGGAAATTCCAGTCTTCTTTCTCTCTCTCTCTCTCTCTCTCTCTCTCTCTGCAATGGAAACTTCTGAGGAATCGCACTCAATGACGACGTAGAATTTCAGACACCATAAAAGAACTGGTGTAAATCTGATGAGGAACCACCTCTCCTAAAACCATGTGGGTCATCATAAATCAAGCTTCCTAAATTAATGGATGCTGTCTAAGCCCTCTGGAGCAGGCAATGGTTATTCATTGTTTCAGATGTTTACATATCAGCAGTGGTTGAGTGATGTATTTGATCATTCATCTGCATCATTCCTATTATTGCAGAGAATTGTTCCATGACTTCATGCACATTAGCTGCAGAAAGCAGTGCCCAATTTTTGTATGCCCCTTAACAAATCCAGTAATAGGTGTATGGGAAGAAGAGCCTTAGATGTGGGTTTGTTTAAGGTGGACCTCAACTTTCAAGAAAGTGGCCCACACACTATGAATTCAAGGCTTTCTGCTGCAACACGTAATAATATGTGACATGCAGGATCTGGCATTGAAATCACAAGGAACTACTGCGAAACTCGTTTTAACAGAGTCACACCTTATAGCCAATCCATCTGGCATTGCCCTTATCCACCTCCATAGCTGTTGGGAATCTGTGTGATTGTTCCTCCTCCGCCTGCTTTGGGGACTTGGAAGGGCTTCTGTTTGTCATAACTCTGATGAGGGTGGCTAAGGGGTTGCTGGCACTTGCCAAAGGTGCCACCCCAGTCTCTGGTGGGCGGGGTTGTCCATTTCCCTGTGGTAGACAGAGGCTCCAACCTGTCCTACCCCAGTGTCCAGTAACAAATCCAAAATAAGGCATAAATATGGCATCTGCAGTGTTCTCCAGAAAATCTGAAGTAACCAGCTAAAAAGAAAAAAGTAGTAGGTGGCTTTGGAATTTGCGGTGGCAAAGCCCCTGCATCACGCCATAGGCATGCTAATGCTAGGGGAGTCTGGGGGCATTCCCCCCAAGAAAATTTTGAAATTTACATTTCTGGTGCCTCCTCAACTTATAAATTACTAACCAATTGCCTGTAAAATACTTGCAAAATATGTATGAAATTTCCCTGCAGATGTATGTGTGCTTGGCTTTCTCAGTTGCCCTCTGTAGTATGCTGCCTGGCTCTGTAATATAACTACATAGTGTAACATAACTACATACGCTATGGCATGGTCATGTTGTCCGGCTCAGCCAATCAGAGTGCGAGAATCGATCTACAAATATGGCGTCACTTCCAGTCATGCTAGATTTTGTGGTGAAATAATTGGATTTGCAGCAAGTTATGGGCAGTGGAGATTATATAAATCGCTTGAACATTGAAAGGCAATTTTTTTTTTCTGGGATCAAGTAGTCGGTGCATACCATCTGTGTAGGTGGAGAAAACCGCCAGTTGCCAGCTCTTGTGGACCTCTATGCATATGCCAGATCAAATTATCATCTTGCAGAGCATTGTGTTGTAGAGTTTAAGAAACCATGCCCCATAACTTTAATGAAAGTTTCCCAGATTTCTGTTGCTTCCAGGAATGCTAATTGTGCCTTACTCAATGTACGGTCTCTTAATAAAAGGCACTATTCATTAATGATGTAATTGTTGACATGAATATTGATCTGTTTTGTTTATCTGAAACCTGGCAGATACCTAATGAATTTATAACACTGAATGAAACTACTCCACCTGGCTATAAATTTATTGATAAGCCACATACAACTGGGCATGGGGGCAGCCTCGTTGTATTTTATCGCTCCAGCTATAAGATTGTATCAGTGCCCATATAGGATTTTCCATCATTTTAATGTCTTGCTCTGAAATTTACTGGTGGTCTACCTTTTTTATTATTGCTTATCTATTGGCCTCCCAAAGTAACTTCTAATTTTATTAGTGAGTCTTTTGAGCTACTCTCGTCTGTGTGTCCTATGTACCCATCTATCCCGATTCTTGGGGATTTTAATATACATGTAGATTCAAAAAGCTGTAACATTTGCTAATAATTTTTTTTAATCTGCTCAACTGCTTTGATCTCACTCAGCATGTTAAATTTCTCACCCACTTTAAAGATCATATATTGGATCTTATCTGAACCACTGGCATCACCCCGTCTAAACTCTGTCCTAAAGATTTTCCTATCTCTGACCATAGGGCTGTTCCTTTTAATATTGCTGTTCCGGAGCCTTTCAGTCACCTCTGTGCCTCTTGCTCTTTTACATACAGGAACACAAAGAGCATCACTGCAGGTGTCTTCTTCAACACACTGCAATCTAACCTTAATACTGAGCCATTAACCTCATCTCCAGATGATTTAGTATTGCTGTACAATACTCATATGGCTGATTGTCCAAATCATCTTGCCCCTCTGAAGTCATGCACCATCTCCTTCTCTCACTCTGCCCCATGGTTCACACCTGAGCTTTGTAAAATGAAGGCTATTGGCTGTTAGCTGAAGTGATTTAGCTGGAAGACTGGCCAAGCAGTCCATGCCCTGGCATATAATGGCCATGTTCTAGCCTACAAAGAGTCTCTAAATGAAGCTAAGTCCAAGTACTACACCACCATTATCACCAAAGGACAAAGCAACCCCGGAGTCCTTTTCTCCACCATTAACAGGCTACTCCAACCTGCCAAACCTTTCCAACTTACTCCTTCAACTGATCTCTGCTGTGAGTTTCTTGAATTTTTTCATAAAATTAGCACTATTTACAGTCCACTCCAATCTACCCCCACCACCTTTAATGATGTTCCATCTCCCCTCACAGCTCCTACTGGATCCTTCTCTGCCTTTTTGCCAGTCAATGAATGCATTGTCCATGACCTTGTTACAAAAGCTAGGCCTACCACTTGCCTTCTTGATCCTGTGCCCACCCCACTGGTCAAGACCTGCCAGCCACTTCTCTGCCCTCTGTTGGTCCAAATAATAAATTAATCTCTCCTCGCTGGCATTGTTCCTCCTTCTCTCAAAACAGCAGCCACCACTCCTGTTTTTAAAACAAACAAAAACCCTGGAGTGGCCACTGATGACTTTTTAAAAACTCAACCCATTTCCAATCTCCCTGTCATTGCAAAACTCCTTGAGCAAACTGTAGCCAATCAGCTCCAAGGGCACTTAATCCATCACAACCTATGGGAAGAGTTTCAGTCTGAATTTCGGGCAAAACATAACCTTGAGACTGCCGTAGTAAATTACCACCTACTCCTAGCTGCTGACACAAGCCATGTAGGCATCTTCATTTTACTTGACCTTACAGCTTGCCTTCAACACTGTCACAACTACCTTTCATTCCATCTGGAAACATTACTTGTCATCACTGGCACACCACTTTTCTGGTTTAAATCATACAGCAAGAGAACATTTTGTTTCTATTGGTAATTTTAGGTCCCCAGTTCATCCCCTCCCATGGTGTTCCTCAGGGCTCTGTCCTAGGACCTTTTACTTTTCGTTATTTACATCCTACCCCTTGGCAGCATATTACACCAACATGGCTTAGACTTCCACTGCTATGCTGACGATACTCAAATTTACATCCATACTAAGCCCTCTCATACCCTACCACCCTCCAACCTGGTTGATTGTCTCAATGCTGTCAGTAGCTGGATGACCCATAACTTTCTCAAGCTTAATCAAGATAAGACAGAAGCCATTAACATGTCCACCCCTGATATCCTACATAAATTGACACATTTTACAATTATCCATCCCTGGTTATTTCACCCCTCTCTCTGCTGAAGTAAAAAACATAGTAGTCATAGTTGACTCTACACTTTCCTTTGACTCTCATATCAAAAATATTACCAAAACGGCCTTCTTCCACCTTAAAAACATCTCCAAGCTTCATTCTTCTCTTGCCTTATCGGCTGCCGAGACACTCATCCATGCATTTATTACTTCCAGGTTAGACTACTGTAAAGCCCTACTCTTTGGAGTCTCCAGCAAAAACAATTAACTGGCTACAGTAGGTCCAAAACTCTGCTGCAAGGGTGCTCACCTGTACCAGATCATGGGATCACATCACTCCCATCCTCCAGCAATTACACTGGCTCCCAATTCAGTACCACATCCAATATAAAATCATTCTATTTGTTTACAGATTTCTCCATCACCTGGCATCCATCCATCCCATCCCATCCCATCCCCCTGGCTTCGCTCCATGGGTGGCAGGGCCTTCAATGTGGCTGGCCCTAAACTTTGAAATGCCTTTCCACTAGCACTGTGCCAATGCACAACACTATCCACTTTCAAAACTGTTGAAAACACATCTCTTCAGAATTACTTTCCCCACTGCCTCATAATGGCTCCCATTGCTTCAGAAAATTGCCTTTTCTGAATTCCATAGTTTACTCCCTTTTATCTTGTACCGTCCACCCTCTTTGTTGCCCTTCCTTTGTGGTGCTCTTTGGTACCTTTTCTTAAATGTTTTTTTTTTTTTTCAATGTAGTTCTGTCTCTGTCTGTTTTCATTGAGTGTATGCTGTTCTTAGTGTTTGTGTATTGTTGTGTACTATATACTGTTCTGGCATTTTAATTGCACAGTGTCCTTAGGTATCTTGAAAGGCACTTATAAATAAAGAAAATAATAATTAGTTTTGATCTAGTTTTGAACAGTGCTCTTTTTATTAAAAGAGCTGGTAGACAAATCCAAAACTTGAATCTAACCTCGTAATCAAGCACAGACAAAAAAGTTAGGCAATCTGTAAATATCAACATCAAGACAGAATCCAAAATGTAAAAACCAGAGAGCCAAACATAGTTCAAAAACCAGAACATCAACACCAGGATCAAAAGACTTGGTAATTTCAGGTAATCGTACACTGAGGATTACGTGTGTGTGCGAGAAGTCCTTTTATCTGCTGAACTTCAACGTGGCAATGAGTGTTGTGGCTGCCATGTTTGTAGGTCATGGTGTGCTCTTGGAATCGGAGTCCAGTGCTGACATGACAGCTGAATTGAGTTATCTAAACTATTTCCTAGTACAGTTTAGTTTAATATAGCTACTGGAATTGAAACTGAAGTCATTAAGTCATAATGCTTATGCAATATTGAGTTACTCTTGTTGATCGGTTGCTTTCACTGCATAATTTCAGTTGAAATGTTCAATGTAACCTGGTTTACCTTGACTAAGCCTGCTGCTGAGCAGATTCCACTTGTTCCAAGTCCAGCAGCAACAAAGTAGCCAAATACAGGATCATGTCAAATTGTCAAACAAGCCAATTCAACTCAATAATCCATGGATGAAGAATGGAGCCCAGGTGGAATGAGCTTGCATTATGGACTGCCTAACAAAAACGAACGTCTCTCTGTCACAGTTGATTCAGATCTGTCTCTGCACAGAAAAAGTACACATGCATTCTCCAATCCATGCATTTGATTGTTTGAGATTTGTCGAATAAGGTTATCCTGAAAAGAGAAGAAATGCAGTGTGAAGGGACTCTGCTTTTATTGTGATGGTGCTTATTTCTATGCTGAGAGCTAGTTATATCCCCAAACCAAGGCACACGAGAAGATGGAGGAACAATTTTCTCTTGACACAAAGTGCTGTGGTCGACAAGGGCCTTTCTGTGCGGAGTTTGCATGTTCTCCCCGTGTCCGCGTGGGTTTCCTCCAGGTGCTCTGTTTTCCCCCACAGTCCAAAGACATGCAGGTTAAGTTAACTGGTGACTCTAAATTGACCGTAGGTGTGAATGCGAGTGTGAATGGTTATGTGTCAGCCCTGTGATGATCTGGCGACTTGTCCATCTGGGATAGGCTCCAGTTTACCCGCGACCCTGCACAGGATAAGTGGTTACGGATAATGGATGGATGTTCAACTCTTGGATTTTGTTCACATTTATTTGGAAAAAAAATCGATGAAACAATCTTTACAGAGGTACAAAAACCATCCCATTTCTTGTGTGTTGTGGGAGTGTAAAAGTTCCAACTGCATTACTAACATTTATTCTTGATTCATCTCGCTGAACTTAAGAATTGTTTAAGATGGGAGCAAGCAAAACACGATGAATGAAGTGGTGTTTGTACTGTACTGTTAAGGATAGTGTTACTATATCCTCATGTAGGACTGGACAGGACTAAGCTGATCAATCTTGCCTATCTCATGGGTAGTGATTACACCGAGGGGATCCAAGGTGTCGGATACGTCACAGGCATGGAAATACTAAACGAGTTTCCTGGGCCTGGTTTAGAACCTCTCACTCAGTTCAGGTCAGAAAACGTACTTTCCAATAAGATCTATCAGATTAACTCTGACTAGGCAATTACTGAGCACTGGATTGCACTATTAATACAGGAAAACCCATGACTTTGGCATGTACCTGCTCACAGTAATACTCTCTTGTCCTCTTCCTGCTCTAGTAAGTGGTGGAACGAAGCTCAAACCAATAAGAAGCTGGCTGCCGATCCTAAGGACACAAAGGTGAAGAAAAAGCTCAGAGCATTGAATCTTCATCCAGGTTTCCCCAACCCTGTTGTCGCTGAGGCCTACCTCCAGCCCACTGTTGACCAATCAGAGGGCTTGTTTTGCTGGGGCCGGCCACAGCTGGATCTCCTCAAAGAATATCCTTCAAACGCAGCTTTACTAATATGATTATAATATGATTAGAGTCTGGGCCAAAGATCCACCAGTGTGGAATGCTGGTCACGTATGATCACAAATGAGTTCTTAAGTCATGAAATAATAATAATAATATATTACAGTCTCCTCCAGAATGGCAGCTTATTGGCAACCTTTTATAAAAATGAATATTCTCCACTCACAATAAGAAAAATTTTGTCTTTGTTCGAACAGAAATAATTATTAGTATTTTCGCTCAAAAATGTATCTGGTTAAAAAAAATTTCAAACCCCGAAGCAATATTTTAATTACAGTAAATGCAAACTCAGTCATTCTTGCAGAACATACTGTATACAGTGTCTTGCAAAAGTATTCATCCCCCTTGGTGTTTGTCCTGTTTTGTCGCATTACAAGCTGGAATTAAAA
>JAODXR010000020.1:8177840-8189493 GCA_028877395.1 Cathorops festae
CAGAAAGCCTTCCAGAATTGGGCAGAGAACTGGGGTCCATGGTCTGATATGATGTCTGAGGGGAGTCTGTGTAGATGGAAAACATGGAGTATCAGCAATTCGGTGGTCTCCTTGATGGTGGGAAGCTTGGGCAGAGGGATAAAATGAATAGCTGTAGAAAAATGGTTGGCAACAGTGAGGATACAAGTATTACCACCTGAATTAGGGAGTCCTGTGATGAAATCCAGGCCTGTGTGTGACCAGGGCCAGTGGGGAACAGGAAGGGGTCTCAACAGGATGACAGGGGGTCTGTTGCCAGTCTTGTTCCTGGCATAGATGTCACAAGCTGCCACAAACCTCTGGATGTCCTCCTTGATGGATGGCCACCAAAAACATTGTCAGATGAGTGCCAGAGTCCGGGCTAATCCTGGGTGGCATGCCATTCTGGAACCATGACCCCACTGCAACATCTGTGCCCGCACAGAATTAGGAACAAAAATATGGTTAGGAGGTGCATTACTGGGCCCTGGGTCCTGCTCATGGGCATTCTGATCCAGGGTTTCCACCTCTAACAGAGCAGCCCCCACCAGGCACCATGGAGGAAGGATGGTCTCAGGAGAGGTCGATTCCTCCTGGAGGGGAGAAAACATTCTGGACAAGGCATCGGGCTTACCATTCTTAGAGCCTGGGTGGAAGGAAAGTGTGAACTTGAAGCGCAAAAAGAAGAGAGACCATCGGGCCTGACGAGAATTGAGGTGCTTGGCAGTCCTGAGGTATTCAAGGTTCTTGTGATCTGTCCATACGATGAAGGGAAGTTCTGACCCCTGCAACCAATGTTTCCATTCTTCCAAGGCCAGTTTAATGGCCAACAGTTCCCCATTGCCAACATCGTAGTTTCTCTCAGAGGGGGGAAGCCGACAAGAGAAGAAGCAAGAATGAAGCTTGTTATCATGAGCCGATCTTTGGGACAATACAGCCCTGACCCCTGACTATGAAGCATCAACCTCAACCACAAACTGCTGGGATGGATCTGGAATGGTGAGTATAGGTGCTGACGTGAATCTTCATTTGAGCTTGGAGAATGCCTTCTCGGCCCCTTCCCCCCAGCTGAAAGGGAACTTGGTGAAAGTTAGAGCTGTAAGGGGCCCAGCCATCATACTAAAGTTCCTGATGAATCGCCTGTAGAAATTTGCAAACCCAAGAAACCGCTGCATTTCTCGCCAAGAGGACAGGGTGGGCCAGTCAGCAACTGCTTTGAATTTCAGGGGGTCCATCTGAATCTGTGCAGGGGAGATAATGAAACCCAGAAAGGAAACAGAACTTCTATGGAACTCACATTTCTCGGCCTTAAGAAAGAGTTTATTTTCCAGGAGTCATTGAAGGAGCTGTCTGATGTGGATGCAGTGTTCATCAAGGGAGCGGGAAAAAATAAATATATTGTCCAGATAAACAAAAACAAAAAGGTTAAGGGAGTCCCTCAGGACATCATTAACAAGGGCCTGGAAAACCATGGGAGCATTAGTCAGACCAAATGGGACCATGAGATATTTGTAGTGGCCCATGGGAGTGTTGAATGCCATCTTCCATTCGTCCCCTTCCCTGATCCTCACAAGATGGTAAGCATTATGCAGGTCTAGCTTGGTGAAAATCTGGGCTCCCTGGAGTAACTCAAATGCCGTAGACATGAGAGGTAGGGGGGTAATGGTTCTTGATGGTGATGTCATTTAGCCCATGGTAATCAATGCAAAGGTGCAAGGATTTGTCCTTCTTCTCCACAAAAAGAATCCTGCCCCTGCAGGAGAAGAGTGGGGACAAATAATTCCAGCTGTTAAGGACTTGGTGATGTATTTATCCATGGCTTGGCTTTCAGAAGGAGAGAGAGAGCAAAGTCACCCCTTAGGTGGTGCAGTCCCAGGGAGAAGGTCAATTCCACAGTCATAGGGCCTATGGGGAGGAATGGAAACAGCTTGAGACTTGTTGAACACAGGTTTTAAGTCATTATACTTGGGAGGCACATTAGAAAGGTCAGTATATTCACCAATGGTGGGCTGGAGCAGCTTGGCATGAGAGAGAGCAGATCTCAGGCATGATGATAAACAGAACTGACTCCATCCTAAAATGGTGGTGTTAGTCTAGTTGACATGGGGGCTATATAGAGTTAGCCAGGGCAGACCAAGAACTATGGGCACATGGGGATTACTAATGACAAAAAACTGGATGGATTCAGAGTGGTTGCCAGAAATTCTTAAGGTGACCTGGGCTGTTCTATGGGTGATGGTGGTCAGACCAGTACTGTTAAGGGTCAGGACAGTGAGGGACTGGTTCAGAGCCAGTAGTGGAATCCCCAGGCACTTGGCGGTGGTCGAGCAGATCAGGTTTCTATCAGCCCCTGAATCAATGAGTGCCTGGAGGTTGTGGGGCTGATAGCCATGTATAATGACCACTGGGAGTAGTGGTCGATTGGTAGGGGCAGAAATGGTGAGCTGAGGTGAAGTGAGGACCCAAGAGTAGACTCAAAACAGGCAGTGTACAGAGAAAAACATCTTTAATGAAGTAGAGGGCAGAGGTACAGTAGGGCTCAGGCAAAAATCAGTGGTCAGAGAACAGGCCAGGAGGTCAAAAACACAGAGGAGCAGGTAGGCACAGTCAGAGACAAAAACAGGACAGAAAAATCTTCACAAAAACCGAAGAATACAGGGACAAGGGAAATCCAGGCAGAGGAAGCAAAAGCACAATCCAAAAGAACAGGCAGGTAAAACAGAGGCAAAAACTGGACAGAAAACTAAACAAAAGCCAAGGAACAATCCAGGCAGGGGGAATCAAAACACAATACCAAGGGGTTGTAGCAAGGCGAGGAAAGTCTACAAGAGACAGTCTGGCAACTGGAGTACCTCCAAACAGTTCTTAAAAAGGCCCTGGCTGATGGGAGAGCATTGGTAGCAGGTGTGGAAGTGCTGCTTTGGGGAAAATGGCCTTCAACAAGGCAGGACTGAATTCCTGTCCTGGATCCAGCCTGGATCAAGCCTGGAAGTCCAAAAAACTCACGCATGGATGGACTGGACCGGACTGTGACAGTACCCCTTCCCTTCAATGAGTGCCTCCAGGTGCCTCAGGAAGTGCCTCAGGGTGTTGTTGGTGGAAGTCTGTGATGAGGGTGGGATCCATGATGAACCTGGAAGGAACCCAGATCCTCTCCTCAGGAGAGCTCCTGGAGGCCAGCTTATCAATGTCCTTGATGTGACCTTGGACCGTGGTGTCATCAGTGGACTTGAGCAGCTTGATGGAGGGATGTTAAGAAGTGCAGTCATTGGTGTACAGAGACAGAGACAATACTGAACCAGTCATCATATATTCCAGACTGTGTGGACTTTCTTTAAAACAAAAACATGTATCAAGGTGAAAAGCAGCTCTGGGATTTTATAGTGAAGTACATTAATTAAATATTTATAAAATCATATTATATTACAATTCATCTTTTGCCTTTAAAACATGAACAGCAGTTTTGTCTGAAACAGGCACCTCTAAACACTAATAGATTTAGGGGTGGATATTTAAACCAAACAACTTTCTTCTAAAAATAGTAAAAAAAGACAGTTTTATAAGATGGTGTAAGAATATAGTGGGTGGGTGGAGCACAGAAGCACGGCAGGCCAGAACTGAGTTCCAAGAAAACTTTATTTGCACTTTTCAGTCGCAAAAAAAAAACCACAGTCTCCCGGCCACACGCATATACACACACACCCAAGTCATCTGGATGGGGAGAGAGCTCCCTTCCTCTGCTCTCTCTCGCTCTCCTTTTATAGGGCATGGTCACTGGGGAAGACACACAAACACAGGTTAACTAATATCAGGCGTAGTGATTCTGCCACTTATCTTCCCTGACTCCGCCCTCCATTCACAGACCGACACTTGACCATGTCCCCACTGCCACATATCCCCACTGCCCAACTCAAGCTGAGCCATCCGGCCTGCAGCCGACATCCTCCCCCCCTTGACAGGAGAGGAAGACCACCAAAACCATCTGCGCCCCTGGCCTGTGGACCACCTTGAATTTAAATGGCTGGAGTGCCAGATACCAACAGGTAATCCACACTTTGGCATCCTTCATTCAGTGGAGCCACTGGAGGGGCACGTGATCCGAGCAGAGGGTGAAAGGGTGTCCCAGTAGGTAGTAGCAGGGGGCGAGGACCGCCCATTTGATAGCAAGGCACTCTTTCTCTATAGTGCTGTATCGGCCCTCACGCACCGACAGCTTCCTGCTGATGTACAGCACTGGGTGATCCTCCCCCTACACCTCCTGGGACAGAACAGCCCCCAGCCCTCTGTCAGACGCATCCATCTGCAAAACAAAGGGGAGAGTGAAGTCAGGGGAGTGTAGCAGTGGCCCCCACACAGTGCAGCCTTTACCTCAGAGAAAGCCCACTGACATTGCTCTGTCCACTGGACCTGATCTGGTGCCCCCTTTTTAGTGAGATCAGTCAACGGGTTGGTGACGTCCGAATAATTAGGTATAAACCTGTGATAGTAGCCAGCCAGCCCCAGGAACTGTCTCACCCCCTTTTTGGTCTTGGGCCTCAGGCAGGCTGCAATCACTGACGTCTTGCCAATTTGGGGATGCACCTGCCCATGACCCAAGTGGAAACCCAGATACCGTACTTCCACCTGCCCAATTGCACACTTTTTTGGGTTAGCCATGAGCCCCGCATGCCTCACTGACTCCAGGATGGCCCTAAGATGTTATAGGTGCCATGGCCAATCACTGCTATATATAATATCATCGAGGTAAGCTGCACCATAGGCAACATGGGGGTAGAGGATTTTGTCCATGAGTCACTGGAACGTCGTGGGAGCCCCAAATAACCCATAAGGAAGTGTTGGTATAATACGAACTGGTATAATACAAACGGTGTGGGAATGGCCATTTTCTCTAGGGATAGAGGAGTCATGGGGAAATGCCAATATCCCTTTGTCAAATCCAGTGTTGAATAGAAATAAGCAGTGCCTAATCAATCAATCAAACAAGCAACTCATTAATGGGAAGCATTGGGTATGCGTCGAATTTGGACACCATGATGACTTTTCTGTAGTCTACACAGAAACAGACTGACCCATTGATCTTGGGAACTGGGATGACTGGGCTGCTCCAGTCACTGTGGGATTCCTCGATTATGCCTATTTCAAGCATGGCCTTGAGTTTGTCTCAACCCACCTGTTTTTGTGGTCAGAACATGCCGAAAAATTCCGGTTGCAATCTAGCTAAATCCATGAGTTGGGACAGTGAGAGATGGTCTCCACGAGGGACTGGAGCAATTTGATTGGCTATTTTTGTTTTTACCTACAGCCCCAGCTCTGTCTTCTCTGGAACTACCTATTTTTAACAGGTTGAGGTGGTATATTTGTAGTGCCCCACCCCTATCTGTTCACCTCACCTCATAGTCGACATCCCCAATTTGCCGTGTGACCTTGAAGGACCCTTGCCCTTTGGTAATTAATTTGGAGCTTGAAGTGGGCAATAACATAAGTATCTGCCAAGTTGAACTCTTTAAGGTGTGTGCCTCTGTTGTACAGCTGGGCTTGATGTTCTTGTGCCTACTGTAAATTATCCTAGGTTAAGTATATGAGGGTGTGGAGCTTTGTACACAGGTCGAGAATGTACTGAATTTTGTTTTCACTAGTTGAAGGTCCCTCCTCCCAATTTCCCTGCAGCACATCTAAAATGTGCGAGGCTTACACTCATATAACAATTAAAATGGGGAAAACCCCATTGAGGTTTGTGGGACCTCTTGTACTGTGAATAATGGGGGCTCGAGCCATTTATCCCAATTACATGCATCTTCGCTCACAAACTTCCAAATTAAAAATTTAAGTGTCTGATTGAATCGTTCTACCAAGCCATCTGTTTGTGGGTGATAGATGCTGGTGTGGATAGATTTAATTCCCAATAACCCATACAGTTTGTGAAGTGTGCATGACATAAATGCAGTGCCTTGGTCAGTCAGGATTTCTTTGGGAATCCCAACTCAGGAGATGACACATAAGCATGTCTCTGCAATACTGTGTGTTGGAATATTTTGGAGAGGGAACCAAATATTGTGTTGCATGTTCCACCAGGACTAAAATAAAGTAATATCCCCATGCTGACCGATCTAATGGCCTGATGAGAACCATGCCAATTCTCTTGAAGGGGATCTTGATTAGAGGGAGAGGGCACAAAGCCACTTTTGTGGTGGCCGCTGGATTCACAAGTTGGAATCTGCGGCATGCCGCACACCACTGATGGACATCCCCGTGAATCCCTGGCCAATAGAACTGGGCCATTATTCAGGCTAGTGTTTTATCCTGACCTAAATGTCCTGCCATTGGATTAAAGTGAGCCACATGGCTCTTTGGAATTAACAATTGGGTTATCTGTTCACCAGTTTGAGTGTCCTGCGTCACTCTGTACAGCCTATCTTTAATAATTGTGAAGTACGGGAAGGAAGGTGTCACATTTGGCTGGAGAGGTTGAACATTGATTACTCTCACTTGGTAAAATGCATGATGCAGAGTCTTGTCTTGCATCTGTTCTAATGGGAAATCCTTGGGGGAATCCCCAAGAGAGGGAGGAGGGGTGCAATGCTCCCCAATCCTCGTATCACCCTGATGTGGTGCTGATGTAGACAGCTCTGAGACAGCTACCCCAGTCAATGCCACACCAGGATCCCTGTGTGGTGTATTACTGCAGGACCTGCCCACTACTACATGCTCCATTAAACCTTTAAACCCCATCCAATCAGTTCCCAGAATCAGTGGGTAGGTGAGATGTGGGTTAACTGCCACATTTACACTATGCTTTTCCCCTGAATTAGGATGTTGATGGACATTAGTAGATATTCATGAACATCTCCATGCACACACAAAACCTTCAGCACTTGTGCTGTCCCCAGTGCCTCACCTTGCACCAGGCTTTGGTGGATTTAGGTCTGATTACAGCCAGAATCCACCAGTGTGTGATATGTATCCCCTTGGTATACAATACCACTGGTATGATACCACCAGTATACGATACACTCTGGCCCAGTCGAGGGTGGTCTCTGGCATGTCAGGGATCTGGACCACAGCTCCCACCTCCATCACAAAGCACTGGCCCTGGAAATGCCCGGGCTCCCTGCAGCACCAGCATACTGGTCCAGGCTTCATCTCTGCACCAGTGATATGGAAGTCACTCATCTGGGTGGGAGAAGACACAGACACAGAAGGGGAAGATGGGAGGGGGACACCATGGGTTTGGCTGGCTGGCTGGGGGGAGCTGGCCCCTGCCTCCACAGTGGGGGATGGGGTGGGGATGGGAAGAGGTGAGAGAGTAGGAAGGAGGAGAAAGAAAGAGAGAAGAGGCGGAATGTCCACCTGCCACTGGAACCACTGCCAAATGGTCCTCCACCAACTTGATGGTTTGATCCAATAATGCCAGGCAGTGGCACTGGACTCACTCTGCTGTTCCTTCCAGAAGGCATGCAAGGAACTGTTCCAGTGTTACCATGCTGATGATCCCCTCGGCATCATGGTTGTCTGTCCTCAGCCACCACAGGCAGGCGTCCCAGAGCCATTGGCCAAATACGAATGGTTGGCTGACTTCCTCTAGTGTCAATGCACAGAAGCCCTGGCGGTGTTGTTCTGGGGAGTAGCTGACACACTGCAGGATGGCTTGCTTCAAGTCAGCATAGACAAGCCAGCTGTTGGCAAGGAGCTGTTGTGCAGCGAGTTGTGCCTCTCCAGTTAGTAGCAGTGATAGCCAGGCTGCATGTTGCTTGACTAGCCACCCTCATGCTTTGGTGGCTTGCTCAAAGAGCAGGATGAAGACCTCCAGATCACTGTTCGGCCCCATCTTTGTGACTGTAATGTAGGGTGGGTCCACTGCAGTGGCAGTCGAGGGCCCCACTGACATGAGCAGGTGTCAGAACGCCTGGTGAACATCCTGCTAGGCCAGCAGCAAGGCTTTGAACCGTTGTTCCTACTCCTTCTGGAGGGTGATCAGCATTTGGTGCTGGCTCTGTTGGGCAGCAGCGAGGGCATGGATTAGGTTTTTAAGTGGGGAGGACTCCATGGGTGGTTGCCTTCAGTATCCTGTCTTTCAGCACCATTGTAGTACATTTCTGATGTGGGAGGAATACTGAAGCACAGTAGGTGGGGACTGATGTTAACAGAGACTTTATTTTTGAATATTGTGCTTGCTTTTCAGCTTACTATTCTTGTTCTCTCTCTCTCACTCTCTCTCTCTCTCTCTCACACACACACACACACACACACACACGTGCTCTGGTTGGGAGAGATTCCCCTTCTTCACTCTCTCCCTCCTTTTCTATCCCCGTCGTCAATGCAAAATGCACACACACCACATTAATTGACAACAGGTGTACAGACTTTGTCACTCACCTTCCCTGGCTTCATCCTCCATTCACAAACCAATGCTTGGCCATGTCCCCACTGCCACAGTTATGAACAGCGTACATTGCAAGCAGGAACTCACTAGAAGGCTATGACAGCATAACTAGCAGGGAAAGCCAGAAGGTAACAAAGACACGAGGGTGCCCTGAGACAAAGTGGTTAGCCACCCCACCCCACCATTAACAAACTTGAGTGAATACATGAAAGTGTGTGTGTGTGTGTGTGTATGTGTGTGTGTTGGGGGGGGGGGGGGGGTAGGTGTTAGCAACCAAACAACCCAGTTTATCAAAACAATTTATGCCAAAGACCTTTCAGATATACTCCTTTACCTAATAAAAAAGCTATTAACAAAAGGTCGATATAGGTATGTTTAAACAGATATGTTTTCAGTTCAGACTTAATCACTAAGATTTTGTCTAAGTCCTGAACACTACTTAGAAGGCTGTGCCCTAACTGTGGGGCTTCATCAGAAAAGGCTCTGCCCCCTGCTGTAGCCTTGACTATTTGAAGCACCAACAAATAGCCTGCACCTTTTGATCTAAGTAGGTGTGGTGGGTCATAAAAGACCAGAAGTTTCCTGACATACTGTGGCACAAAACCATTCAGTGTGTGGTCAATAGTATTATTTTATAATCTACGCAAAATTTGATTGGGAGCCAGTGATCTAAGTAGGCATGGTGCATAAGATAAGTGTGATGTAGTCATAGTAAGGTCTCTTGCTGCTGCATTCTGGATTAACCATAAGCCATTTCAATAATCCAAACTCGAAGTCACAAAGGTATGAATTATTTTTTTCTGCAATGTGCAGTGACTTTCTTAGCAATATTTCTGAGATAAAAAAGGCTATCCTAGTAATATTATCTACATGAACTTCAAATGAAAGACTGAATTCAATAATCACACCAAGGTATTTTACGACTGCACATAATGAAACAGAATGGCCATCCAGCGCTACTAGGTAAAGTCAAGTAAAGTTTATTTTTGTAGCGCTTTTAACAATTGACATTGTCGCAAAGCAGCATTACAGAAAATTAAGAACTTTAAACATGAGCTAATTTTATCCCTAATCTAGTCCCAATGAGCAAACCTGTGGTGATTGTGGCAAGAAAAAACTCCCTCAGACAACATGAGGAAGAAACCTTGAGAGGAACTAGACTCAAAAGGGAACCCATCCCCATTTGCATGATAACAGACAACACGATTCTAAATAACTTGCTTCCATAACAGTGTCCTATAGAATCACAAAGTATAACTGTGAAACCAGGAAATTCATTATAGTTTTAACATGAAGTCTGTCTTGTTGAAGTTATAAACTGTTCATTGATGGAAACTTGAGTGCAGAAATGCTCATGACAACTGCAGTCCCAAAGTTAGCAATTCAACTGAAGTTGTACGGCCATACAATTGTGGTCAGAAGTTTACATGCAGTGACATGAATGCCATCTTTGATATGAATGTCATGGCAACATTTGGGCTTTCAATTATTTCTCTGAACTATTCTTTTCCTGTGGTAGAATGAATTGTACAGCATACATCTTTAAGAAAATACTAGAATTCAGTGCACAATATTCTTTTGGTTTTCTGAATTCTACACAGGGTCAAAAGTATACATATAAGGTCAAATATTTACATACAGCACACCTAATATTTGGGTAAAATTTCTCTTCGCAAGATTCACCTTGACCAAACTTTTTTTTTTTTAACCATGAACAAACTTCTGGCAGAATTCTGGTTGGATATTTCACAACTCTTCATGGTAGAATTCATAGAGTTCAATTATCTTTCTTTTCTTGGCATGGACTCGACTTATACACACGGTCCATATATTTTCAATAGGGTTGAAGTCAGGGCTTGTTTAAAGCTTAATGTTAACCTGCTTTATCCTCCACAACCAGCTCTGATATGTGTTTGGGTTCATTGTCCTGTTGTGACTCCCAATCATGTTCAAGTTTCCAATGGTTTGAGGTTATGCTGAAGAATTCTGAGGTAATCCTCAGAAGAGACCTCAGCCTTGGCAAGATAAGAGACATTATGGAAGTTTATTTATGCCATGTAGTAGCTAGTTTGAGGTTAGCATGTAGTTAAGACACAAAATTGTGGAAACATCAACAGTGTTATCATTAATACTGTCAAATGGATTGCCCAGTTCAACAATAACAGAGTCAACACTTGAAATATACCCATAATTATAGAATGAGCTAGACACACACACAGTGTCTTGCAAAAGTATTCATCCCCTTTGTCGTTTGTCCTGTTTTGTTGCATTATAAGCTGGAATTAAAAAATTTTTTTGAGGGTTAGCACCATTTGATTTACACAACATGCCAACAACTTTAAAGGTACAATTTTTTTTATTGTGACACTAGCAATAATTAAGATGAAAAAACAGAAATCTGGAGTGTGCATAGGTATTCACCCTCCAAAGTCAATACTTTGTAGAGCCACCTTTTGCTGCAGTTACAGTTGCAAGTCTCTTGGGGTATGTCTCTATTAGCTGAGCACATCTAGACGCTGGGATTTTTGCACATTCCTCAAGGCAAAACTGCTCCAACTCCTTCAAGTTAGATGGGTTGCATTGGTGTACATCAATCTTCAATTTATGCCACAGATTCTCAATTGGATTGAGGTCTGGGCTTTGACTAGGCCATTCCAAAACATTTAAATGTTTTCCCTGCAACCATTCTATTGTAGCTTTCACAGTATGTTTAGGGTCATTGTCCTGCTGAAATGTGAACCTTCATTCCAGTCTCAAACCTCTTGCTGACTCAAACAAGTTTTTCTCTAGAATTGCCCTGTATTTAGTGCTATTCATCTTTCCTTCAGTCCTGACCAACTTTCCTATCCCTGCAGATGAAAAATATCCCTACAGCATAATGCTGCCACTACAATGCTTCACTGTAGAAATGGTTTTCTCAGGGTGCTGGGTTTGCACCATACATGGCATTTCTCATGATGGCCAAAATGAACAATTTTAGTCTTGTTAGACCAGAGAATCTTCTTCCATGTGTTTAGGGAGTCTGCCACATGCTGTCGGGCAAACTCCAAATGTGTTTTTCTTAAGCAATGGCTTTTCTCTGTCCACTCTTCCATAAATCCCAGCTCTGTGGAGTGTACGGCTTAAAGTGGTCCTATGGACAGATACTCCCATCTCTGCTGTGGATCTTTGCAGCTCATTCAGTGTTATCTTTGGTGTCTTTGTTGCATCTCTGATTAATGCCCTCCTTGCCCGGTCTGTGAGTTTTGGTGGGCG
>JAODXR010000020.1:8806999-8818156 GCA_028877395.1 Cathorops festae
CTATAGTTTAGAGAACTATAGTATTACTACAGTGCAGTCCTATAGTGGCGAAAATATCATCAAAATCCTATAGTCATATACTATAGTATTACTATAGTATATGACTATAGGACTTTTTCATAAGGGAGGGGTTGATGCATCCAACACAGGAGTAGGGGTGATTCAATCTCAAGATTTTGGGGAGAAACATAAGCTTCATCCAAAAGTCTTCTTTTCAAAGAAACTCACTTCTGCAGAAAATAACTTCAGTGTTTGTAACAGAGCTGCTCGCCATTAAACGAGCCCTTGAGGAGTGGCAACACTGGCTAGAGGGAGCTACTCACCCCTTCGTAATTCTCACTGATCACAAGACCCTTGAATATCTCAAGAAAGCCAAGAAGTGAAACCCATGCCAGGCCAGAGGGGTACTCTTTTTCGCATGCTTCGATTTCACAATTTCATTTTGCCCTGGCTACAAGAATGCTAAGGCAGACGCTCTATCCCGAACCTTCGGCACATCTCGTCAAGATTCAGTCACCCACCCCATTCTCCTGTTCCCATGTTTTATACAGTCCATCACCTGGGATCTGGACAGAGAGATAAGGAAATTGCAACCATAGACAAACCCCATTAATCTTCCACATGGCCTCCTCTATGTGCCTAAACTTCTTTGAGGCCGACTCATCACTTGGGCCCATGCATCTCCTGTCATGGGACACCCTGGTAGGCAACGTACTCATCAGATGCTGAGAAGTAAGTACTGGTGGGAAAACATGCTCACCGAGATTAACCAGTTCATCATCTCTTGTTCTGAATGTGCCCAAGTGAAGGTTCTTAGAGCCCCTCCTGCTGGCAAACTGTGCACCCTTCCCATTCCTCAGAGACCCTGTTCCCACATAGCCATTGACGACTTCATCATGGACCTCCCTCCCTCCCTCACAAGGCAACGCCACGATAATGGTAACCATTGACCGATTCTCTAAGGCTCTAAAGCTCATCCCTTTACCTGGCATTCCCACGGCTTCCCAAACAGCAGAACTACTCTTAAAGCAAATATTCAGGTACTATGGTATTCCTGAAGATGTCATTAGTGACCAGGGTTCTCAGTTTATTTCACATTTCTATACTTGTTTCATGGAAAGATTAGGAGTATCAGTGAGCCTCACGTCTGGCTATCATTCTCAGTCAAACAGTCAAGTAGAAATAGCCAACCAAGAAATCAACTGTTTCCTGAGGATCTTCTGCATGCATAGCCAGGGGGGTTGGGAACATTTCCTTCCATGGACCGAGTATGCACAAAACTCCCTCAGACATTCTGCAACCCGATTAACACCTTTTCAGTGCATACTCAACTACCAACTGCCCTTGTTGCCCCTGGGATGACACGCCAAGCCAGGTACAAGCTGTGGATGACTGGTCATGCAGTCAAACAATCTGGGAGGAGGTACACCAATGTCTTGATACAGTCAATACTAAGTATAAAGAATATATGTGGACGGACATTGAGGAAACAATACAAACTTTTCCCCAGGTGACAGAGTATGGGTGGCCACAAGAAACCTCAGAGAACCTAGCACCTGTAGAAAACTTCAGCCACATTACATTGGGCCATTCAAGGTACTGTGTCGCATGAACAAAGTCTTGTACCATTTAGAACTCCCCCCTCACAGCAGAATATCTCCCACATTCCATGTCTCCAGCCTGAAACCTGCCATCCCGAGCCCTTTTGCCGAAAACACACCAGTCCAGGAGCACCCAGCACACAACATAGAAGGTGAATCCATCTACCAGGTAAATAAGATCCTCGATTCTAGATGTACAAGAGGTGAAGTATTCCTGGTAGATTGGGAGGGATATGGACCCAAAGAACAAAGCTGGGTTGCTGCTAAGGAAATTCTAGACCCGCTCCTCAAACAAGAATTCCATTCTCTACATCCCAACAAACCAGCACCAAGAGGTGCTCGGGGGGGGGGGGGTGTCTGTCAGTAAACCTGCTGAGAAAACTGACCAAACTACAAACATGGACACTTTGAACTACAGTTTCCAAGAACCACAGTGCCCCCTGTCACCTGTCTTGAAACTTAAGCTTCTCACTCACTCCACTCCAATGTGAAGTATCATTCTACATTCTCCAGTTCATACCAAGCATTGTATTTTCTGTCTGCCTCTCAATATTCTGACTTCTGCTTTCTCTCCCCATTTATGTTCTTTGTCTTGCCTCTACTATGCTGTTTGCCGATTGCCCGACCCTTGCTAGTTTCCCGACTATGCTTCCTATCTCACATCTTGGCTTTGTCTACAGTTTGCACCCCAGTCTCCTCTGCACATACATCTGAAGAGCTCTTTTCCAAAACGCGATAATGAATGAATGAATGAACCCTTTATTATCACGAGTCACAAGTACCAGCGAAATTGACTATCAACCTGTCCTTACATACATGACAGGAAAGGAAGATAGGGATGAAAAGAAAAAATACAGAGTATCATGAGGAGAGGGGAGAAGGAAAAAAAAGCAATCCCCACACTATGCTCCTGTGAGGAGTACAGTGTGGGAACATAAAAAAAAACACCTCAGCACATAAGCACAAAATAACACAAACTTTACATGAAAACTCAGGACTTGAGGGGTGGATAAGCGCCAGATTTGAAAAAAAAAATTACTTCACAGTGCCAACATATCAAGATCCAATTGCCATTTGTTGTTCCGTCTTTGTCTTTTACCAAATCGCGATAACCCCCCATATATTTAACACTCCTAATCATAGTTCCATTTCATACTGAAATAAGTACCATTCCCATTTTTCTGCAAACTGCGATAGCTCATCTTGACCAATCAGCATGCTAATCGATATCCAATATGGCAGCAACCATGCTTTAGCAATTTTGTCATGGATTTTTGGACTTCAAACTTCAATTTCACATACAAAATGTATATTTTTGATGGCTCTGATGAGCAGGTGATGCTCTTGCCAGGTGGTAAAAAGTGTAGATTAACCACAGACAGCCATAAAAGGGAAAAAATAAGAAAATTCGCCATTCTGGTGGCGGACTGTTTCCAGCAGTAGCCTGTACACACACTACAGCTCATAATGCACAGCTATGCCATGCAGACAAGCTGACTCCTGAAGATTTGGCCATGATTTTTCGCAACTTTTATAACTAGCCTGTCAAAACTGACCAGGACAGGGCTGAAGGATGAAGCAACATTTGCTGATGATAACAACTGTGAAACATCATCAGAAAAAAGTGGATAAAGAAGAGAAAAGAAAGGACAGGAATGTCTCAGTGAAGTACAGTCTTCTCTGTGATGGGCATCTAGACAAAGTTCCCGTTTGCAAGGCAACCTTCCTTAAAGTATTGTGCGAGTATTGCTATGGCCATACAGTTAACCCCTTGTAGACTGTAGTTTCACAAAATATCTGCTCCACTTCTTGTACATTTTACCTCATCTTCTGGTTGGAGTGTTCCGAATTGAGCTATTATTATAATTAATTCATGGTTTACCAACAGTGAACAATATAATGGTATGCCGGGGTGGATGTTGTGTGCGAGTTACAAAAATATCTTCACATAGGGTTGCTCTCATGTTGGAAGACCTCTCTCCAGTGAATTTCGTACCCTAATCCAAGCATAACATTGCAGCCTAAGTTCATTCATGGAATACAGCATCTCAGCTGAAATCGACTCAATCTCTACTTTTTTCAGGGATGTTTTATTACTTTTCAAGTATCAGCAAGGACCGTGTTTCCTGAGTTGCAAAACATTATGCTGAGATGGCAGAGGCTCATCTGGAGAGAAGGGGTGGAGCCCGAAAGGTGGAGGAAAACAACAGGAAGAGGGAACTAGTTATTCAGCACATACACTCATTTACATGCAGAGCCAGTCATTACGGAAGGAGGGGAGCACCTGGCTGCAAATATCTTCCTAGTGATTTAAGTGTGCACAAAATGCATGAGCTCTTTGAAGCCCAAAAGCAGGCTCATGTCAGTTATTCATTGTATTACTCTGTGTACTCAAATGAGTTTAATCTTGGCTTTGGACATCCAGCCACTGATGCATAAGTGGTTTGTGCCCGCTACAAGTTGAAAATTAAGGACTCAAATTTGACAGAAAATGAAAAGCAGGCTCTGTTACTATGTGTTTTGATTTGACATGATGCAAAACCTTATACTCCCCAAAACACCAATAGGACAGGCTTATTATTCTAGACAATTGTACATGTACTCATTTGGAGTTCTTGTATACCATGGACAGAACAGTCACCAGGATAAAGATGATGTTCACCTTTATGTCTGGTTAGAAAATGAAAATTTCATGGACAACAATAAGATTGCATCGGCTCTCAATGACTGCTTCAGGGTCCATTTTCAGGGAAATATTCATCAGTCAAGGCTACTTCGCTTTTTCAGCGATTCATGCTTTGGTCAGAATAAGAACATGAACATAGTGTCCATGCTCATGGCTCTTCGGCAGTTTTTTCCCCAATTTTGGCATAGAGTATACATTCCCGATGAGGGGGCATAGTTTTCTTACAGCTAACCAAGTTTTTGGGAGAACAGAGCAAAAGCTTCGGAAAATAGACAGAGTCTTGCTACCTGAAGAATATCATTCTGTCCTGTGGAATTTTGGGAATGTGTACATCTATGGCATAGATTAGGAGGCATTTGATTATCAGTCTGCAACAAAGCAGTGTGTGAGAGTTCAGAGAACCTTCAAGATAAATGAAGCCCGCATGCTAGATCTGAATACTGACAAAGTTGGATTCAAAACAGTTTTCAATGGGGAGTACTGTTTCCACAGTGTACTGAAAAGAGGCAAGCAGTGGGCTGACTTAAAGCCTGCCCCACTCCCATAGCAGACCACTGTTAAGGATGCAAAGAAGCATGATGTTTTAGCCCTTTTGGTTGAAATGGGTGTGTCTGATGAAGTTCAGGCTTTTATGATGATGCATTGTGTGATGTCAATGAAAATGCACAGCAGAGTGATGAAGAGTCAGAGTAAAAATTTCCACTGTCAGGGTCAGTGTAGAACTTTCCAGTGTGTGGTTATATTGTCATAGTCAATCAGAGAAAACACTAGTGTGTGTTATTTTTTTATTTATTTATTTTTTCAGAAGTTACTAGTTGTTAGAAATTTGTTTGGTTTACCTTTGATGATTTGGTCCACATGACTGATGAGTTTCCTACCTGGCTTACTGACTGTTCTTGACTTGTGACAACATTCCTAATCTTTGGTCCTGTAGTTGATGTAAAATCCAGAAATAAGCGATCCATTAAGAGGGATGGGTGGTCCTGCTTTTGAGGTTTGGCTCAAAGTGACAGATTTTACATGTTTTTATGTTCTGCCAAAGGAACCATGTCCCATATAAAAAGTAAAATATAGGTTTCACTCTGTTTTGAGGGGTGGTCCTTTTTGTGAGATTGGACATCCAGTGAGGAACTCAGATATTACCTGCACCTATACTGATTATGTCCTGCAAGGTTGGAACATAGACTTTTGATACAGCAGGTGAAAACACAGCAGTTAATAAGGTAAAACTGAGTTCCTGGATTTATAGCAATTTGGAAAAAAAGTTAAAACTCCTGGATATATATCATTTTGGAAAAAAAAATAGTTTTGGTTATATAGTCAACCAAAATGTTGATAGATTTGAAGTCTGTAGTTGGATGGACATGTTCAGACTTTTCTAATAAACCATTTTAATTAGAGTAATGAGGGTTTTGTTGTTTGTTTTTATTTTTGGGTTTGTATAAAAAAAAAGTATTTTTTCTCAAAACAATCAAAATTGATTTATAGCATTTTGGAAAATAGCTTTTCATCTGTAAGTGCCTGCATTCTGACCTCAACAATTTGGCTGTATTCCAGAATTCAGCCACAGAGACATATCAAGCAGATTTTTCCAGACCAAATATCGGTGCAAAATTACATCAAAACACAGTTGTTAAGCAGCCACACAGCAATTCAGGTTGTTTTGTTAAAGGAGGTGTGTGAGAATACTTTCAACTTCTGTCTTCTGATATGGATTAAAAATTTGTGGTTCTTCAAACACTGAGGTTTCGCTTTTTTTTTTTTGGCAATGCACACACACACACACACACACACACACACAAAGAATTTATGCCAAATGAATTATTGGTATTAAATTGCTGGTATTAGATTGTGATGAATAAAGTGCTCAGAGAGAGAGAGAGAGAGAGAGAGAGAGAGAATTTTCAGCACATAATTCCAGGCTAGTAACCATTTAATTTATAGGATTATGTAGTAAAAAAAAAAATGTTGACCTCATGTTACAGTTCTGACACTGTTCCCAGCATGTCACCCTCCCCAAATGCATGTGCGCTCGCACGTGTGCGCGTGCACACACACACACACACACACACACACACACAGAGCTACACATATACACCACAAACATTTAATGATTGTTAACTTTCTAACCTTTAGCATAGATTATTCTGTTTACTCTCTTAATAGTTATACACTGAGAGGATTATATTCAAGTGGATAGAATGCTGGGGATTCAGTATATGTGTACATATTATATACAATTATAATGCTATCTCTGAGGTAACATTTATGAAATTTATGGCCAAACAGCAAACATTGCAAAACACAATACTTGATTAACTGTCCAAAATTAAAACTTATGCCTTCAGTTTATCTATTATCAGCACAAAACATTTAAAAATTATATGTGAGATAATGTTATAGTCACTGATATCACAGGTTGATTAATTTTCTATCAGACCATTTCTGATATAGTAGCTCCAGGTGCAAGGTTTATCTTAATGCACTTACTTCCATAGTAGCAGCTAATTCACAGGGATTTGTATAGCAGGTGCTGTCATGGTCTCCACAAATCGCCAGATCATTGCTTTAGCCATAGTAGATTAACCTCCAAGGCCACTTAGCATTATGTGTTCTAAGTTCTGTTTCCATGTTGTTGTTTTCCTGTGTTTGAATCCTGTCTTTCTGTGTCTACAGGAGCATTGCATGTTGCTTGCATTCTTGCTCATCTCCCAACCTGCTGTTTCGCATCCAGCTATACTCATGCCCTTGTCTGAATCCCTAATCTGCCTCATTTCGCTGCACGCCTTCACTCTCTCCTGAGTCAATGATAAACCTGCTGCGCACTACAACAACCAGAGTTTGACCCCCAGTCAAGCTAACCCTCGCTTCCCAGCATCTGCTGCAATAAACATTCTTCCATTTGCCTTGTTCCTGTGTCAGTGTCCTGCATGTTGGCTTCACTTATTAATATCATAACAGAATGATCTGGCCATCATGAACCCAGTTGACATGAACCCTGTTCACTAAGCTCTCACCAGTCAGTAGTCACTACTTGGACAGCATGTCCAACTCCTCCAAAAAGTTATGGAGAACCACCAATCTCTATCTGCTTAAGTCATACAGATCAGTCATCAGGTGGACTGTCTCTCCATGCATCTCACTCAGCCTGCACCTGGAACCCATCCAAGCCAGACTGCACTGATAACCCCCTCGACCTCACTCCCAGCCCCACCCAAAAAGTCTCATGTACCAGAACACTGCTATGGAGATCTGTGGAAGTTCTGGGCACTGACTCAGGGTGGAATGATGAGTCACTCCAGGGAATATTCCTTAAGGGATTTAGTGATTAAGTGAAGGACGAGTTGGCAGCAAGATACCTCATCTCCCTGGCCACCAGTTTAGAAAAATCACCTCTGGGTGTGCCATTGGGAAAAGACTGGTCATTCCCCATCTTTGAGTCTCAACGTTGTTCACCATCTCTCTCCAGAACAAGCAAATTTCTTCTTTCACAGCACCCTGATTAGATCCCAGCCCTGTTGTTTCAACCACCCCAGGAGAGGAACCCATACAGTTGGAGCCAGCCCATCTCTTTTCTACCAAACATCTCTGGAGTCTCTGCAACTGTCAGCATTTGTTGATTCAGAAGGTTAGATGAGCACTTTGCCCTCCAAGCTGGTATTTCCATTGACCTGCTGAAAACCCTGCTGGAAACAGTGTGCTGCACTGGAGGGAAGGCTCCTGACCCATGTTGCACACTGCATGGAACCTCTGCTTCTCCTCCTCCTCTCTTCATAAACCATCATGAACATTTGCAACTTCATCTTATCTCCTCCCCTCATGCCTTTTAGTCCTTGATCACTCATGACTATAGCAACACAATCCCCTGGTCCAACAGAAAAATAATCAGCTGGAGCTCATCCTGCCATTCCTCATGCTTGCAATCAGCCCTTCCTCAAGTGGAGATCACTGCATCCTAGTCCATCTCTGAGTCCCAGGATCTGTCCATTGTTCCTGAAGAATATCATGATCTAGGAGAATTGTTCAATAAACAATATGACTTTTCTCTTTCCCCACATTGCCCTTATGACTATGCCATTGATTTCCTCCAAGGAGCTTCCCACCAGTCAGTTGTACAACCCATCCTATCCAGAGAGAGAAGCCATGGAGGTGTACATTAATGATTCCCTCACTGCTGGCATCATACCACCCTCTTCTTTCCCCGCTGGCACTGGGTTCTTTTTTTGTGGTAAAAAAAAAAGATGGCTTGCTTCACTCATGACTCAACTATTGTAGCATGGATTAAACAGGATGATCATCAAGAAGAAGTACCCTCTGCCCCTGATAGATTAGTTCAGCTTTCAAGCTCCTCTAAGTAGCCACTGTTTTCACAAACTGGACTTATGGAATGCCCATCAGGTAATGGGTCAGGATACAGGAGGGAGATGAATGTAAAAAAGTGCCTTCAATACCCCCTGCCCTTGGCCTCTTCAAATACCTGGTGATGACTTTCAGCTTCATCAATACTCCCTGGATTTGCTCATGCCATGTCCATTCCATAAGTTTCCTGAGGTCTATCATCAAAAGCAGACAAGTGAGGACAGCTCCAGGCAAGATCCAGGCAGTGGCAGAATGGCCCAAACTCAGGTCCAGTTTGGGTTTCACCAACTTTTGTCATTTCATTAGGGATTACAGTTGGGTTGTGGCATCCTTTACTAAGCTCATTTCTCCTTTCACTTACTTCTCCTGGACCACTGAATTGGACTTAGCCTTTCCTGAATTCAAAAGACACTTCACCTCCACTCCCATCCTGGTACAGCCTGACCCAGCTCACCAGTTCGTGGAGGTGGATGCCTCTGACATGGGGTTGGGGGCAGTCCTTTCCCCAACGCTCTATCCCAGGCCAAAATCCCCATCACTGCACCTACTTTTCTTGCCATTTATCCCCACTGAGTGCAATCATTATGTCAGAAACATTGAACTGCTCTCCGTAAAACTTGCCTTAGAAGAGTGTAGACACTAGTTTAAGAAGCCAGTTTTATGGCTCCATAAGGATTAAGCTACACAAGATTATGGACAGAAAAACATTCATGCTGGATGCTTTTAAAAAACAATTATGAAATCCCAGATTTGAGCATCCAATGCAAACATTTAAACTTGTCTCTGAATACAGTTTCAGCAGGTTCCATCTGAGACTCTCTCCCTCACTTGCATATGTTAATCCTAATCCTCATTTACACTTCTCACTTATCACCAGCCTCACTTACTTTAGCCCTTACTTATTCCTACCATCACTTTTCTCCTCATTCAGATATAAAGCTCTTCAACCAAACACTAATAAACAGGCAGTGAGCATAAACAGCTCAGCACACTGGCAAGCAAAGGAAAAGACATGGTATTTTAAAGGCAATGGGTCATAATCACTCTGTAACAGAAAGATATGGAGCATGCACTGGGAATGAAACACGGCAGAAGAAAATGTTTAAGGACTAGAGAAAATGAAAAAAAAAAAGGGTTAATTTCTCTTGGAATCACCTTGTTGGCTAATACTTTCTGTGGTGGAATGGAATGCAATGTACCTTCACAAATCTCCATTAAAATTTTTGCAAATTTCCACTTCCTCCAAACACAGGAGTCAACCAAGTCTGCTTAAAATGCTCTTCTCATCCCTGCTTTATCTCCCCAACTTTCATTTCATTTTAAGCAAGGAAACTCCATCAGTACTGTTTTATGGCGGAGCATGAAAAAAGTGGAAAATGTATTCTGCATTTTCAACAGAATAAAGACATCCATTATCAGTTTGCTATTAGAGTTAACCGTAATTACTGTGACTTGTTGGATGATATTTTTCTTCCATCTTTCATTAAAATGTAAATGAAAAGTGGAAAAAGGAACAGGTCTTATAGCTGATTCAAAGGTAAAGAAATAATTTATCATGGAGGATTAGATAACTGCAGCACAAACTGCTGTCTGTAGCCCAGCTAGAAACAAAACAGTGGCTATGTGCACCGCACATGCACAGGTATTTTTTTTCCTCTCTCTTGCCACCTGAAATTGCCCAGACAATGAACTCCACTAGAGAAGCTAGCTGAGATATCAATGCTCATTTTTTGAGAAATTGCAATACACTGAGCGATAATTTTGACATATTTGATCTTCAGTTGCTGTTTCTCGGCAAAGAGCACATTTTTGTTTTGTCTTTCACAAGAAAAGAGCTTCAGTGAGTTTACTTTCATTTTGTTAGTTAACTATATGCTGATACTCAATGTCCTGATGAACTGAAGACCATAAGAGCTTATATAAACCAGTTGAAGCAGTTATTCATTACTAGAGCCTTTTATTTCTTAAATGTGAGTGGTATTCTCATGTTTTCTTTTTGCATTTTGATGTAATCTGTTTGAATGTACCATATTTCAATCTGCGTAGCTAGCATGTTCACCTCACATTGGGATGTTAGCTTGTTAATAAGGTTAATGTTTGTTCGACAGCCAGTTGACATTTACCTGTTTAATGTATGTTTTATGCATTTTACTTTATTAAATATGGGTTTATTACCAAACTATTTTCTGTACACTCTCTGGTTTGGTTCGGTTAGCTGTGCGGGCTAATTGTATGCAATGTTGGTTATCATGCTGCAACTAAAATGTAGCCACGGTTATGACAATATTTTGGTGTTATACCTGTACGCAAATTGGATGCTATAGCAAAACTTGATTGAAATCTTATAGAAGAAGAAGTTTTCAACTTTGTAACTGTTACGCTATCTTGTATAGATGGGTTTCTTATGTGAATTTGAAGAAAAGGATTTCTCACGAAGCCCTGTGATGACCTGGCAACTTGTCCAGGGTGTACCCCGCCTTTCGGCCGTAGTCAGCTGGGATAGGCTCCAGC